>VZRW01004384.1:69286-98205 GCA_013398125.1 Aegotheles bennettii | reverse complement strand
GTGGAAGATGTGGTTATATGCCTGGAAGGTCTACCGGACTGTGGGGAGACCTCTGGCATAGGTTGACTATCATCTACATCCCCACTAGATTGGCCCTTTTCCAGTAGGACCTCATATCTATTTCACAGGGGCACCTGGGGAGGCGAGACAGGCAAGGAGGACACTTGCCTTCTTCCACAGTCACGAACCTGCCTCCACTCACCCCTTCCATTTAGGCTTCTGTCTTCCAGATGATGGGAGCAGAGGTCTCTTGATCATGGGCATTACCTGGGAGCTGCTCACATTTCTGCTGCAGGGCAGGCAGAGCCTGACTCGACCAGTTTATCTCCATTTCAGCCTCCCTAATACTTCTAAGCCTTTTCACTTCATCTTACAGCCTGTACACCTCATCTTTCAGCTGTGTCGCTCACCTGAGAAGATCATCTACCTGCTCACACCGCACACAGCTGTACTCACTGTTGCTCCCTGCTGCCGGTGAGAGGCTGTGGCACTCCTTGCAGGTGGGACCTGCACCACCGCATCATTCTGTAAGGGCTCAGTCTGGGTCCCCACATCTGCTGTGGTTGGTGTCTGGTGTAAGGTTTTCTTCTGCTGGGTGGAGACCATTGTTCTTTGACCAAGCTTGTATAAATTTTTTTCTTTTTTTTCTTATTTTATATATATATTTTTTAGCATCCTGCCCACTCATCCTGCTGTCTATAATATACTCATCTATAATATTAATGTGACAGTTCCATGGTCAATGAGAGTTTTACAGGTCTGTTTAACACTACAGCTAGACAGCTAGATTTTGGAAACTGTTGCATATATAGGATTTTAAAAAACAAACCAAACCCTAAAACCATTCACTTCCTTACCTTTTGAAGTGTAATAATTCCTTAGTGCATATTTTGCTTGCACCACAACATAACAGGCTATCAAAAACTTGTTTTGTTTTTTTTTGGTTGAAGTTAGTCATCTCAGGATTCTATGTGG
The DNA here is from genome assembly GCA_013398125.1 of Aegotheles bennettii. NCBI lineage: Eukaryota > Metazoa > Chordata > Aves > Caprimulgiformes > Aegothelidae > Aegotheles > Aegotheles bennettii. The sequence goes on along the minus strand of VZRW01004384.1, from coordinate 97,230 downwards.
TTTGTATTACTACATTGAGAAAATTTTGCTAGGCATTGTATGCTTGTAATAAAATTTTGAAAGCTTCTACATTGATTTCTCAGAAGGATCTCTAGCAGTAAATTTTTGTAGGCTTAATCCTTTTCAGACAACAGCCTCTGATTTTACATAACAATGTGTAAGTACAACATTCTTCTATAATTAAGATTGGTTTCTGATTTTACAAACAATATAGATTTCCTGTGAATTTATTTTGTCAAGTCACTCATCAGAATAATTATGGGATGCAGTATACCTTTTCACTATGTTGATATGTTTTTCCTTCATATTTTCCTGACTGAAAGAAACAGACAGGAAATAATTAAAACTTCATTAAATATGATGGAGGCAAAACATTTTTCATGCTCGTGTTTTTGGTTTTTGTTTTTTCTTTCAGTTCTACTTGTTAATTTATAAAATTTAACAGTCTGCAATGGGACTCTCAATGAATAGCACAAATTACAGGGCCTTTAAAGTGTTTAGGCTTTAAAAGAATTGCAGGGGTTTTTTTCTGGAATTCCTAGGTTTGTCCTTAGAATCTTTCTTGATAAAGCTCAGAGTATTAAGTCAATTTTTATTTTAGCTCTTTCTCAGGATGAGTTTAAGGCGTGTGTATATTACTAGGACAGCTACTACATCCTCTAGGTTCCACTGAGCTCTCAGATGAACACAATCTGGCTCTTTTGATTGATTTCAATTGTATTTCTGAAGTTGTTCCATCAACTCTTTTTGATCCCTTTATCTCTGTAGTGGTTTATTCTCATTACCTGTAAAGACTACTGTGAGGATAGTACCGTCCTCTCTGGTACAGACCCATGCCAATAAAAAATGTACTTTCCCTCCAGACTTTTGATCCTGTTTGATTGCACCCTGGTGGTCTAAAGGATCCAAAGTCTTGCTTGTGGGATTCTTTTGATATATTTGAAGAGGTTTTGATATGTTTGGTCTGTTTGTTCTTAAATTTTCCCCAGCTTTTTTTAAACTCACCTGTCAAAAACTATGTTTCAGAGACAGTATAAAATATATGGGTAGCCTATTACCTAGTAATAAGGCAGCTCCTCTCCCCTCTTTTACATTTCAGTATTTACTTCAAGATCTCTCTGTTTCCATTTTCTTTTATCTTTGTACCCCTAGGGACAGATGTACATGTGCAATTTTTTCAGATGACAGAAGAAATTCTTGTTTCCTCAGTACTGTGGAAATTGTTTAGAAAGAATGAAAGTCTTAACTGAAGAAAACTCTAGAATACTTACCTAGGTAAAACACTGTGAGTTTTGTCATGGGACAATGCCTCTTGTACTGAAATTGCAATAGGAATGCCTGCAGATGAATATGGACTTATTCTTTCTTAGGTGTATTTTCCTGGGAAAAATACAGTATTCTATTCTAAATGCAGTCTTTTCAGTTTAAGTAAACATAGGAAATAAAGGAAACCCTTTGGGGACAAAAATTCTCAAAGTATTATCTATTACTGTGTCAGGGTAGAGAAAGAGAGGGAGAAGGAGACATTCTCTTTAATCACAGACAACAGTGAGGGGCAAGGGGTGCAGTATCTTTGCCCTTCATCCTGGTTTCCAGGATAGGGTGGAATAAATCATTCTGTGTGAGGACAGAATAAAATAGCCACTCCATGATATGAAAAAATGAACTTGATGAGGAAAAGTGTTTTTGACTCACATCCCTATCGGTGGTAAACCCACACAGGTTTGAAGTAATAACTTAGTCTAACCTGTGTACTAAAACATTCATTGGCTGCTGTGTAGTAATGAGTAAGGGAAATAGCATTTGATTACTGTGTCAACTGTTTTATTCTCTCATAAAAAAATAACAAAAATATTTTTCTTTTTCTTGTTTTTTAAGAAAAGCAGAAAACTGAGTCTTCTTTAAGCACAGGAGAGAAAACAGTGCAGGTCTGCATTCTGTAGAAATTACTTTTGTATTATTAGCTTGGAGATTTAGGTTGGAATTGATATAATGGTGCTATTCAAATATCTATCAGGAACACAAAATATTTGTAATTTGGAATAGAAGTAATTGCATGTGATAAATGAGTCTGCGCAATTAGAACCAGAACCTTTGGGGAATAATTATCTATTATTGGCACCTGCAAACCAATTGTAAGCAGCTGAAGGATTTTGAAAAAAATTACAAAGAAATACCCTAACCTGAAGGTTCATATTAAGAAGGAAGAAGGAAAAGATTTATAAGTAGAATGGGTAGAGGAGTTTAAAAAAAAAATCAAATCTGCAACACTGCTATTGTACAGTAAAAGTGGAAATAACTATATACTATATAATACTATTTTTATTCTGTTGACCTGTGGAACCTCAGCTGAGGCAAATTACTGTACCTTGAGTGTTTTAAATGAAGATATATCCATTTCTCCTGATGAATCTTGGTCTCACAGGCACACAAAAATAATTTCTGGAAAAATGTGAGTTGAAAGAATGATATGTGAGTTTAGTAATGACATCTTTATTTCTGATGTGATTAAGTATGCTTCTCCATTGCTATTATTTTGTTGAATACTTCATTATAGAGATTGTAAAATGAATGCACTTTTCTGTAATAATAATTTGTTAAATATTAGGGTATTCTAAATCCCCCACAAATACATTACTTTTCAAAATTTAGTAAATGTTCTAATTGTTTTAACCCTTTTTACAGTTCACAAATAGACAACTTTATTCTCTATTCCAATAAACTAATTAAAGAAAAGGTCTCTTGATTTTGGTTAGGATTTTGGTGTTCAACTCCAAGAGCACTTTATTTATATGGTTTTCAATAGATATTTAATTTTTCTTTTAGCAAAAATAGACATTTTTTAAAGACAGGTATTTTCATTTGAATAGTGTCATTTCCAGTCAAACTGGTCTGATGAACTTTATTCCACTGCTAAAAACTGAAGTATTTCAGAAAAGTATTAGTGAAGTGTTCATATTTATACCTCTGAGGAATTTTTTTTCCCAATCTTGTTTAAATCTTACCCCGAATAATTAATTTATTTTTAAAATCTCTAATCAGATTGAGTAGCCGTTATTGTCACTTTTAAACTTTCAGGTTTTGAATATTTTTCATCCCCTCATTCTAAGCAGGCTTCTTATACACTCAGAGGTTATGAACACCTTGTAAGTGTTTAGAGAAACAGGGAGGAATTACGATTTGTTCCTTTTTGTTGTGTACCTCACCTTACCTCAGCCACTACACAGCTGAATATTAGGAAACAGTGATTGGGTTTTGTAGCTTCAGAAGTATATCTGACAGCAAAATAAACCCTGTCTTGGGGAATGAGATTGATATGTTATACAGTGTGCTCAGGTGCTGGTAAAAGAAATTTTCTGGCCACACTGTACATTTGGTCTGTGTCACTCGAAATATGCTTTGAGAACACTGAGGTAATATTGCTTTGTGTACAGATTTCTTGATGCCTACATTTTGTAAGGGGGAAGCAGCTGAACCTAAGTAACCTCTACTCTTCCAAGCCAGAGTTATTGTTGGGCTACTTATTATATTTTTACAATAATGTTATACTCCAGTAAATTGCTCAGCTGATGTATGTAGTCAAAATTACATTGATCAATGCAATTTTACTCACATATAACAGAAGTCCTATAGTTGTGAGATTGCATACTCTTTTACAAAAAAATAGATCACATCTTCTGTAGTTTTAGATAGAGGCATAATACATTTTCTATAATGGGAAATGATCTACATATACCAGTGAAATATAGAACGTTACAGTCATTTGTGCAAGAAGCATTTTGTAAACTGTACTGTTGTAATGTCTCACAGATTATATATAATTTTGGAATTGCTAATTTGCCCATCACCAAATGGTAATAACTAGCAATCGTCATTAAATTTCACAAGCATAAAGTACAAAACAAATGTACAAGTAAAGACCTAGTGTCTGAACTTGCTGGAGTGCATTTTGATGCATAGCTTCATAAAGAGTACCTGGGTTTAAGGAGAGAATGGAAAAACTGGAAACCAAATGACTGATCAATAAATTATATCATGAAAAGGATTTAGCTAAATCTAAACACTGCTTTCACAAACCCTATCATTTTTCTTTAAAGTCAATCCAGAATAGTGATTCAATAACTATATTTTCTTTGTCCTGTTAGTCTTTTTTATAACACAGAAACATAAAGTGGAATATTTTGAATGTCCAAAACAATGATTTCTCGGGATTATACTCATTGTGCACAAATTTCAGTAGAGATGCTTAAGTCATATTGGACTGTAATGAAGACCAAGTATTCCCTGTCTAACCTAGCTAGACACAAGAATTTTTTGTTTTTCACATTACTGGCAAGAAAATTTCAGCCAAAAAAAACGGGGACTCAACTGCTATGCTCCAAATGAACCATAATCATTAGTGTATTTTGTTCTTCATAGTCTATACGTCTAGGATAAAGTGAACATTTTTTCCCTTCTAATGTAGCTGCATTGATGTATTATATTTGTAGATTCTTATCTTTAAATTTGGCATAGGCTGGCTAAGTGGCCCAAGTCAACTGTTTTAATCAGCTTCATTTGGTGATTTCTCTTTGAAAATCTATTTATACACACACTTTTGGAACAGATTCCTTTGTTTTTTGTTTCTCAAGAGAGTTAATTTGTTAAGGGAAGCTGAGGATAAGGTTATAGAGAAAGAAATCAGAGCTGTTTGTGTTATAAAATATGTGTACATCTCTAATTGGCTATCCAAGTAGAAAACATGTTATCTAACCTGATACATTTATTATTTAGTGTTAATTCTGAATAATCCACTTATTGGACCTTACTTCTCATGCAGGGTACAAATTTTTCATTTTTTTTTAGAGGAAGGCAAAGATTCCCAATCCCACAGAGACTGATAGAAAAATCCTACTGTCATCTGTGTATCTTATATAGGGTATGTATCTTGTATAGGGTCCTAAATAGGTTGTTCTGTTAGCCCCAGGGGGAAGCTTGTTTTCACATGACTTGATGCAACATTCTCTGAAGCAATATGCATGAATATTTTGGAAAAAATCTGCCATTCTTGACTGCTTCCTGAATAATACTTGGAAATACAGTCTATTAGAAGAGGTTCTACTTTTTCTGAACATAGACATGGAGAGGACAATCTACAAAGACTTACTGAGTCAATGGTATTTGTGACTTTTTAAAAATGTCATTGCAAAAATTGCTTTATGGAAAAATCAATTTTTAGGAAGAACTTTAATGAGAAAAATAGGTGAGTGGGATGATCTACACATTAAATTATCTTTACAAGGTGCTTTGTGTGAGGTTTAGATGAATAGACTATCAAGACAACATAAAGGAAAGAAAAACTATCAGTTTAATATATAAAATACAAGGTGATATTTTATGACTTTGGTTAACAGGAAATCAGTCTGAGTGATTTAAATAGGCATATCGACCTTAAAATTTATGGCTTATGAAAACCTTGTTTCTGTGGAAACATATATGAGATGTTCCAAACACATAGAGAAAAATGTGAAAGAGGTTTCTAATTTCAAATTAGATGTAACTCTGATCACCTGCAAGAATTACATCTTTTTATTCCAGTTTCCACTGGGGAGTCAAATGTTTGTGCATCCTTACAGTAGGAAAGGCATCTTTTCTTTCCTCTGAATTGCAGCCAGATCCTGCACTGTGAGGTTCATAAGATTTTTCTATTTAGGAATAGCATGCTAGTGATGCATTAAGGAGCAGCTGCTGAAGCAAGGGTAGATGTAATGTACCCTTCTAAGTGAGGCATGGCTGAGAAAGCAGTTGAACCAGTAAATCCTGCAGAATCCAAGCACAGAAGGATGTCTCTATCCAGTTTCCCCTTTTACTAATTTATCTTTTGAATTATATGTGAAAGCAGAATTTGTCCCAGACCACCAGTGTGTTTCAGAGGACTCAGGACTTGAGAACTCAGTGAAATATAAAACAAATACAGGAAAAATTAATAGAGCCAAGAACAGCAACAACCCCGGACAAATGGCTTACTCTTGTTTAATTTGCTATCCTTTAAAAAACCTCCAGAGAAAGTTTCACATAGTGAGATCCATGTCTGTTAGTGATGTGGTGAAGTCAGTCGTTACCTGAAAAGACTAAATTTTTCTTTCATTTAATGAAATGACTGTCCACTCAACCATTTTATGAAAGAGCTAAAAGTTTCAGGGGCTTTGTAACAAAGAATGAAAATATGACCTATGCTGTAAAACAGATATCTAATCAAAAGGGCTCAAAAGAAACAACTGACAAATGTATTTTTGTTTTATATTTTTTCCCAAAGATAACAAGTGTACATCACTTCACCAAAACTGACATTCCCAATGTCATTTGGTAAGATAATTGGAGGGTATTAATACTACTAATAATAAGATCCTTGAAATATATTCTCTGCTTGTCTTTTTTTTTTTTTTTTCTTCTTTCGTGGGCAAAGACAAGGCCTCTTAAAACTCAGAGAGTAAAGGTGTGGCTGGCAGGACAGAAATATGACTATTCTTGGAGTCAATCTCTCATATATTCAGGTCCCTTATTGTTTGCTCTAGAATATTAAAAGTAGTGGGTGACATATAAATCATCAAATACATTCAAAAGCTCAGTTCTTATATTCGTCTTCATGGTCTTGATCCAAAAATGTTTCCATCACATACCTAGGGATAAAGAATCAACAAATTTGAACATACGGTGATCTCAAGGTGAAAGATGTATCAGTTGCTGGTGTTTCACCTCTAGGATGAAGGGAAGACTTTAAATACCAGGGACATTAGAAAATACTCCCTGCATGGATAGAAAAATGATTAGATTTCAGTCAAGAAAAGATAAATACTACATATCAACATGATATAAATGAAAAGGAGAGATAGTAGAAGGCTTTATTTGAGGTAGATAAGAGGAGGTGAATTACTTGTGGCATTTACCCTTCAATATAACCAATGTCTCAAGTAAAAGAGGAGGGAAAAATTGAACATACTTGGGCAATTCCAATAAAAACAAAAAATCCATATTCTCATGCTCATATATTAATATTCTTGAAATGTTAACACAACTGTAGAAGAAATGTGCATGTGGACAATCTTTTAAAGAATTAGCACTTATTTCTGTAATTGAAACTGTTGTTTTTTTCATTGATTTGCATTATCACATGCATTCATTTACTTTTATAAGTCTTTCATATTCTTCAGCTGTATTCATGTGTTGCTAATTCCCACAATAAGACACGTGATAATAATATCCTGCAGTGACACAAACTTATTTCTTTTAATACCCCAGTCAATAAGAAGTTGCTGGGGATACAAGTCAGTGTGATTAATAGCACACTACCCATAGAGTTTTCAACTGTTCATAGTAACTATGTAATGGGATACTCATAATGCCAGGTTTTGTGGTGTGATTGTAATCATCACAGCAGTCATTTTATTACCTTCTTGAAACCTTTCTCATTTGAGAGTGAATGATTGCATGACTAACATATACTTCCTTAAAAAACATAATATTCACCTAAAAACACATTCTTCTGAGGATCTTATAAGTCATTGAAATAAATTGGAGTTGTTGCTCCAAGGAAAATATATGCTCAGAATTTAAAAGAGAATTTTATCTAAGCTGAATCTTGTTTATGACCAAGATTGTATGGACATAGCTGCTTACTATATGAGAAAATGTACATGAATAGTTTTGTATAGAGTCAGTTTGGGATTATGATGTGAAAAGTCACTTAAAATGGGACTGAAATCCTAGGTCAAGTCAAACATAGGCCATTCTAACTTCGAAATTACATCTGAGTTATCCGTTATATAAACCTGGAAAAATAATGGAATTGTTTACAAAACTTTTTTTTGTTTTTCATTTTTCATAATATTTTCCTTATTCTTTTCACTCCTGGAAAATCAGTTCTGTAGAAACTTTGTGATAAGTTCCTCATGCTTTCCACAAACCTTCACCAATCATTCAAAATTATTCACAATAAAAAACTGCTGAACCTTTCTCAAAGTTTCTAACAAGCTGTCAACATCTACAGAGTTGTATTTATGTCCCTTTTTGCTTTGAACCACATCAGTGATATTCCTTGCTTCACAGGGAAAGACAAATTGTAATATAGTCTACAGAGGGCAAAAGAATCATAAAGACCTCATATGAGAAAGGGAATGATTTCTGAGATGGAAAAAAGGTACACAAAACCATAACATATTTTGCTACCTCAAGTTCTTATATTGGTAGTCCAGATACCTCTGTACAATTGTAGATGCTGCTATACTATAACACCACCACAATATTTACGATATGTAACTTATAGATGGAGTATGAAAAGCTGAAGCACTTTTTAAAGTTTAGAATTCTTTTGATGGTCAGGACTGAAAATCAAGAGGTTTTTTCTCGATTTGTGTCACACGCATCCAATAGAGTCAAATACATATATTTTTTTATTCTTTTCATACTTCTTTATGGTTAGCTAAATGACTTAACTAAAAAGTCATTCTGCAATTTCAGATGTATTACAATTTTCTGTAGCTACTATATATTAATGAAGAGCCTATGACAACTCTGTTTTTTATGGACAGTTTTACCACAGTGAAATAGTCTTGTGTCAGTAATGAGAAGTGTCTGACACATCCCTTTTGGGATTTTGCTTTGTTTTATCTTCCATTTTTTAGAAAAGCGATATAATATGAATAAAATAGTAAGATGATGCACAGAGATCGGTTTCTTATGGCTACCTCAGCCAGATAGCAAATGTAATATAAATTTAAGAGCACTTCACATCTTTGACAATCCCTAAAGAAATGTACCTCACAACTATGCCNCAAGTTTGAATTTAATTTAATGTGGATTGTATTTTAATTTTTTTATGCAATCCACAAAAGTCATAAAAGTCAGTTTTATCATTCTTCTGTTCAAAACCTGCTCTGGGTGCTATACCAGGGAACTAATTTTACTAAAAAGCTCAAGGCATAATCTCTTCCTTCCTCATAAAAAGCCATCGCCTTTATACTCTGTTGCTACTAATTCTTGTGGAATTTTGTATCTCTTGATATTAGCAAGCTGTATGTAATATGTGATTAGGATGTACATAGCAAATGTAATAGTGAGAGACAAGCTATGATTCAAACTGATAGGACCCTATTTATTGTTTCTTGCCTTTCCCTTCATGCCAATAATTTTCACAGTCCTGTAGTACCTACCCACTTTTGTCTTCTATATTATGCATATGTGGTGAAACATAGATCCTTTTATTATGACTTTGTAATACAGTTCATAAAAATTTTTACTGATTTGAGAAATGCTTCATGAACATTAAATGGGTAATGTAACAGATTTCATTCAGAATTCACCAAAACATTCTCAGTGAATATTATATACATATATATATACTGTACATGAGTGCATTTTGAAGTTTTCTTCCTGGTTGTCAATTCAAATGATGCCAAGGTTAGAAGTGACTTTAAAATGCTATGGAACATTTGTTTTTGGTTGCAGATTTGTGTAGCAGCCCTGCTTATGTTAGAAAAGAGAAAATAGTCATAGTGAATGCAACTGGCACTAATTGGCAAACTTGGCAGTTTGATCAGAAAGGCTAAAAACTAAATGGGCAAAGGGATTGACCTCCTTTTCTAAGTTAACACTGAAACACTCTGCTAAGCTAGTGCAGCGAAATCTGTTGACCCTATCTCTGTTCTATGGAGGGTTTTCTCCTCTGGGGCTGTCAATCCATCCTTTTTCAGTAGCACTAAACTACTAATAAATAAAAGTGTAGAAATACACAGCAAAAGACTGGAAATGTCCACATTCCCACAAGTATCAAGAAGGTCAGATTCTAAATACATACATCTGAAAGGTGTATGATAGAATAGTGTAACACGGTGATATACTGGATGTGTCATACGTCTTCAGTGAGATTTCATTCAGTAAAGCCTGTCCTGTAAGCTATATTTTGGAAAGGGGAGGTTGAGATGAGAAATCTTTTTCCTCAAACTTTCCCATAATTTTTGTGGGGGAACATAAAAGAACATACTAACAGCTGGAAAACAGTCAGTGTTTTGGTTTTGCTAACTCTTCACCAGGCTTTTTAAACCTCCTCAGATAGGAAATATATTACATTAATACTTTGTTACTTCACCTCACTAGCTTCTGCCTCACAAATATCTACAGAAGCCCTTTCCTAGTTATGGCACAGGCATATCTCAGTAGAAAACTTTCAAAGGTGTATACATGGTACCTTAGTAACTGTGTTTGTATTGTCTATCTTAGTAATTAGGTTTGGGGCTGATATTTTTATTTGGCATTTGGTTTGCAGATTCAGTTATCCTTGAGTAATTCCAGATCACAGTCTTTCTAGTCCATTACCTTATATTTATTCAAAGGTTTAGTAGCACCTCTGCTGAAAAGGTGTAAATACAGTTGTATTCCTAAATGCTGTAATACTTCTGTTCTTCACTCTCCATAGGCATTATTAGCCCTGAAATTGCTGTGCTTTGTTGTTTGGAGAATCACTCTAGGAAGGCAAACACTCCAGACGAGTGACAGGACTTTATCAGCTTCTCTACCCACTACCATCCAGCCGGCTGCTTAAAGGACTCCAGAATTTCTGCTTAATGGATGGCAAATACCTTTGCAGTGCTTGTGCTCTGCCTTTACTTGCAGAAGAAATACAGGTGAAATTTGAAGATGTAGCTCTAAAGCATTTTCTGTCTTAATATATTAATAATAATGTATGTTTTCTTTGACCAGGGAATTTAAAAAGGAAAAAAAATCTGAAAATCTTTACTTTGTCGACGGCTGTCCCTAAATATCAGAAAATATATACAAATTGGGGAGATACAGGCCAAATCCTCCCTGGCTCTGCAAAGACAAACAGCAAAAATTCTTAAATAGTCAGAAGAGAAAAAAATGGATGCAAAATCCACATATGGCTTATCGGGCAATGTGTTGCTTATAGCCTTTTGACCAGCCATGATAAACATTCCTTTTTAAAGTTCATTGATTATTCATTCAGTTTTATTCAGGAAAATGTTTTATTCTAGAAATGCAAGTGAGCATTTTTAGTTCATGATTTGCTAATTTATTTATTCAGATTTATACACAGACTGTAATCATTTTGTAGGCCTTTTCTTGGGCTTGTGGCTTTCTATTTCATATTCTTTTTCATTTACATAATGTTTACTGCTAATGACCTGTAGAGCAGAACAACAAACTGCCTTACCTCAGTATATATCAGAATTCTATCAGATTACAACAGGTAGGGATCTGGTCTAGGAATTTAATGTCAAACAGTACAATGTGTGTGCTTTGTTGTGTTAAAGGCACTATATATTTTTAGAAAAAAGAGTAGGATTTTTAGCACTAACACTTCCAGTTCATGTGTTACCTTTCCTGTATAATTATTTGAGCTTCACTGAATGATAAAGTCCCAGTAAACTTTGGGTCATTGATTTCAAAACTACAAAGGAAAATTACTTGATTAGAATTTATTATTTTAACCATTATAAATCAGTATTTGTCCACATATTCCTATATGATCATATAATCGTGTCTGAAATATGTATAAAAAGTCTATTATATACACACTACCTTTGCTGGGCTGCAAGAAGTTATGAGCATAATGCAAACCACAGAGCAAGCCAGGCAAACCACAGAGCAAACCAGGCCATATTCCAAGATATTAATATAACATTTCCCTTTTTTAAAATCCTTTGACGTATGAATTTACAGGGAGTTTGTTTGTCACAACTTCAGGGAGCTGTGTCTGTCCACAGGAAGTATAGAATATTGGAACTATTATTTCATCTGTGCAGACAGCATTTAGGATTTTTATTTGCCTCAAAGTATTGCAACATTTTTTTTATTGATGTTCCTAATTGAATGCAAGTGCATATGGAAAAGATAGTTTTATTGCATCAACATTTCCTCCTTTATTTAGAGTAGTTAATTTATATGTTTAATCTGTCACTCTCTCATCTTTTTTGCCACTCTGTAGTCTCATATTCTGACTTTCTATATCTGTTTAAAAAAAAATGTATAAAAGCTATAAAAGCTTCAGTTCCAGTACTTTAAAAGTCCTTGTTGAGATGAAACCAGAGAAAGACAAGCAGTGTGTGGCCTATGCCTTCGCACACTTTGACATCTACATTCCCAGCTGCCCTGCTGGAGCCTTGTCTATGCTGTGGTCAGCATTCAGCTTATGTAGATACACCTACCTTTGTGCTTAGCTCAGGAACCCAGTTCCTAGCAGTCACTCTGATGCATGTTTCATGCAAACCAGCCTGAAATCCTCTCAGCATAGGAAATATGATGAAACTCCATGCTGTTCTTTCACTAATACAAAACCTGGTCAAAGCTAGCTTGATTAAAGGTACCCAAGTACACCTGTGAGACAACTGTGCAACCACTACTAAGAGCAGTAGTAACACCCTAACTGCAGTAGCCTAAGGGGTATAAGAGAAGCAAAATTTTCAAGCAGTAGTAGCTTTTATTAGGTATAGTTGAAATATGTGAGCAAGCCCTTGGACATGTTTTTGCTCTCTTGTCAAGCTGCAGCTAAACAAATTTATTTAGGTTTATGCTTCTTTATGGAACAGATTGATCAGTGAGGTAGAGTACCTTTGGGCAACATCTATACTGTCAGAGAGCTGAGATCTTTTGGAGATCCTCCACTTTGCTGCTACCTGCCTAGTTCTGCAGTAGGAGATAGCTGTGCAAAAGAATTAAAGCTATGTGGAGGACCAGAGATAGCTCTCAAAGGTGCCATGAGGAAACTCAGAATTCAGAGCTCTTGTCACCATGTGCCTCTTCTCAGTGTTGACGTACCCAGCTGTTTAGTGTCTGCATACTCTTCTAGCATAAGATAAGAACAGAAAATGGAACAGTGTTCCAAAAAGTACTGTAAGAGTCATTTCATGTTGTACTTGTGAATGTGAAGGTTATAGACATAGGAATAAATAGCTCACTGGAGACATTTATTTATAAATATTTAATATAAAAAATATATTCATCACAATCCAACAAAACTTTAAGAAGCATGTTGTAACTTACCTTTAAAACTCTTGATATTTTATATATTATTTGAATTTTTCTTTCAGCTGTTTCCTCCAAAGGTAGAATATTGTACTAATTACCAATTTTCTCACAAAAATTGTAGGAGGTTTTACATCAATTATTAGTTCTTAAATACCACTTAATTTACTCATCATTGATATGCTTCTCTGGACAGATCAAACCAGTTTTTAAGAGAACTGTTAGATTCAAAACTGTTGGTGATAAAATACTGTGATGAAAGCTGGTTAGTGTATAAATCCAGTGCCAAATGAGCTGTTAAGCTAGAAATATTTAAAGATTGTATGTTGAAAACTGTTTTGGTCTACCAAATGCATACTGTTTACAGAAGAGTTAGTCTGAGATATGTAGAATCCCTTCCTTTTCTTTTTGAAGCTCCTGAATTATACTTATTTCTCTGTTTGCCTGCTTCCCTATAAAAATGGTTATTGTAAGATTAAAATGGTTTCTGTCCTCCAGCCTATTTTCCTTGATTAGCCTAAAGGTTTTATTGTAATGTAATACAATTAGCAATATTTAAAATAATTCTGATGTATATTTCCACTGCTTTTTATTTTTTTACTTTCAAATGAAGAACGTACTGATTGCTGCATTTTTGGGGATCTGGAATGAAATATTATACCCTTTGAATGCTGCTTAATTTTCTCATGCTTATATTATGCTACATACTAAACAAAAGACTGTGGCTTTATAGGTTAAGCATGCTGTAAGGTTTGAGTGAACTGTTAACTGACGTTAGTGAATTAATTAATCAGAAGAGAGCAGCAGTATGGCAAACGGGGTATGAGTAGGAACTCCAAAAAGATTTGATCTACAGGGGACTCCCTTTATTCTGTCTAATCAGAGGAGGAAGCTGTCAGTTTCTAGCATAAGAGGAAACATGTGGTATTAGACAATGATAAAGGAGCTTTCAGGCTTATGAAGTCATGGTATACTTATCCAAATTTTCCATTATATAGTTATACATATTGTCCCATTATACAGTTAACCAAATTTTCCATTAGCAAGTCACTTCTATCTCATAGTAGAATTTAAAATGGTAAATGAAGTATGGTAAACCTGAATCCTTGTAATCCATCTGTGGGTTACTGGTCTGAATATTGTTCTCATATCTTATCTTCCTGTGTGTTTCCTGAACTCAGCTGGGTGACATGATCTTTACGTGGAGAAGTAGGAATTCACTAAAATGAGTGAGACAAATAGACATTATCACTTCTCCGGATAGACAACTTTTTGAGGTAACTTCATACTTTGCTCTATCAAACACAGCTGATTGCAATACTGCTATCAAAATTCTACCAGTAAAAATATGTGTATATATGTGAATTTTATTAAAATAAGTTTTTGCTTCTATGTTCTTGCAGGATAATTTAATTAGTTTAGATAAATGAAACTGGCAGCATTCAAAATATAATCCTTGTAAGATTGTAATCTGCAATCCTTGCAGATTGTAAGTATTTATTTGCAAGGTTTTGTATTTTTCTAGGAACATAGTAATTTTCTCATAGAATCTTCATGAAAGTTATCTATTGTTCTTTCTAATTCTTTCTGTATCTATTTTGAGGAAACACTAAGAAAGTCAAACTTAACATCTTACTTTTTCTGTTGTGATTGAATTTTCTTACCAAATTTGATCTTTTATATTTCTAATAGAATCATGATGGTCATTAATAACTTCACATTTTTCAAAACTATCATAACACAGAGAGGTTAACTACTTTTGGTGAGAATGAAATGGTGTCAAAAGAACAAATTTGCCAACAAAGTTGAATCTACAAAACACTGACAAGCCATCTTTGTTAAAACTTCACACTCCATAATATATGTTTCTATAAAATTTTAATGCTAATAGATCTACTTTAGATAGTGTTTTAAATGTGATCCAATGAAGAAACTTTAGGACATGCATATCAGATGCTCAGCAGAATACAGGAGCTTACCAATTAATGACACTAACTGGATTGAATGTCAGGTGAAGGTAAGTTTTATTTTCACCTTGACTGACTTTGTCTTCAAACAGTCTTGGGTGAAGTGTTAAGTGAAAAGGATTTTGAGCAGAGCTCTCTCTCTCTCAATGATTTACATCTTGTTTATACTGTGGAATCTAAACAAAATCATGAATGGAATCCACAGAACCATCTGTTCGTATTAAGAACATCAGAAGTTGCTAACTTTTTTTTTTAATCATACTAAAAAAGAATTAGAAAATGGCTTATCCTGTTCTTCAGTCTCTAGTCTTACGTGTCCATTTCCTTCCGCATGACAATCCAGTCTTTTCTTTATTGGCAGGATCTCTCAACTTTGTCATCAGAGTTTTTCTTTTTCCCTTGTCAACATCTCCAATGGAAAAAACACACAAAATCACCTTAGTTGATCCCTCAAAAAACCTGGTATTTCTTCAGTCTTTCTTCAGTTTTACACTTCCAATAACAACAATAAACATTACCAGTTTCTTCTTCTTGGAGATGTTTCACATCTTGTTGAATTTCCTTGTTAATCATATTAACCTGGTATTTATTCTGTGGTTATTTCTTTGGTTTGTAACTAACAGAATGGTGCATATACTATAGATATGTATGTATAGTCCAGGAAGCCAAAGATTTTCAATCAGTCAATTTAATTCTATAAATTTACTAAACAATACTACATTTAAAAAATATAATATAATAATTTTCTTTACATGTGTGCTTAGATGAAGCACATATTTGAAACAACACATAGTTCATTCCTTCCCTAATGTTAGAACCTCAGGATTTATATTATTTTCAATCATGGGAGCTGGAGATTTGGGCTTAAATCCTGACTTTAATACCAGCATTTCCAGTAATGTCAGTAGGATCAGATTTTTCCCTTATTCTTAGTTTATAACAGGTGAAAATAGAATTTTTTGTATGATACTTGGAACAAGCTCCATTATTTTAAATACCATATGCTAAGAAGCTCAGGAAGGAGGCATAGGATATAGGATATTAGCACCACCATGGATCCGCACTTTTTTAAGTTCTAAGTTTACTGATTTGAAGTATACAAGGCCAGAAGGCATCATTATATCATCTAGTCTGTTGCACTGTATATCACAGGCCATTGCATTTCAGATCACCGCCACTGAGCTTGATAATCTGCATTTGAATAAGGATCAATGGCTAATACTTGTCTTCCAGGAAATACAATTTTCACTCAAAGACAACAGAAGACAGAGAATCTGTCACTTTCTTTGTTGCTTGTTACCAAGGTTAATAATCTCACTATTAAAATAAATTGTGCTTTACTTCCAATAAAAATTTTTCTGACTTCAGCATCTATATTCTATACAATTCCCTTACAAAAAGAGCAGCAGAATGATTTCTTGGTAAGAGCATAACTTGCTTTTGAAAGTGAATATAGTATATTACTAAAGTCTCTTGAGCCAGTCACGTTAGTGCCTTGAAATAACCCTTATAAATAATGAATCAAAGAAGGAATGTACAAGCTCATTCAGCAGATACTTATACAAGAATAAACTGCTGAAGGTTTTTACCTGAAAGTCTGATTATGTTGGTTTCAGAATCAGGAAACTAAGTTCCACAGCACTGTAGAGGTTGACCAGAGGGTTACCTGATTGTTGATTGACAGAGCAGCCCCACTGATCATCACATGCAGGTGCTAATTGTTTAATAATAATAAAGCTAATTGCCTAACAAGGGGGTGGACCTTAAAAGGCAGGGCTGGAGGCACTAGGGTACCTTCAGTGCCTGAGCACTGGGGGAAGGAGCAGGATGTGCTCTGCATGTTAGATGTTGAAAAACTACTCAACCTACAATACCAGCAAGAACATTGAGTGCTGGGAAGGGAGGCCGGCTCTGCACTCTCTGTGCACCCAGTGCTCCGGGGCAGCTTACTGCCACCTTGGGATTACATCGCCTGGATCCCCGACACAGCACAATATCTTCTACTTTACTGTAGCAGACAGAAGTACCAATCTGGAACAAAAAAGCTATCCCTAGCCATCAATCACTATTCACACATAACATTTATTACAATTTTACTCAATATATTTTATTTTATATGATTTTAATTTTCTGATATATGCAAAGATCAGAAGTTGAAGAATCAAAATAAATAAGTAAGACTTGTAAGATTCTAGTCCCCATGGGAAGAAAAATAAAATAAAAAAGAGATTTTGTGGTAAAAGATTCTGTTTGCTTAATATTTTTCTGTTCAGTTATGAATTTATCTTCATCTGTATAACCATATTAGTTCAGGCCCATACTGAGGCCTCAGGCTCACCTGAGGGGTCAGACTTGAGGTCCATACCCCATTCATGTTGTCATTTAGTCTGGCTTTTCAGCCAGAGCATTCTCTGCTGGAGAGAATTGACTACTTGTCTTCACAGGGAAACTCATGTTTACACTCAGCAGGTCAAGATTTGGTTAAACTAAGCTGACCAGTTTCAATAACTTGAGGTTGAACTCGAGCAGCTCTGTTCCTAATGACAGTAAAGGCATAGCTAAGAGACAGACCAAGAAACAGAATTACTGAACACCATCTTATTTCTAGAAATTGTCTCAGATACTGTGTGTATTCCAGACATTACAAGTCTGGAAACACTGATGGAAATATTTATCAGTTATGAATTCTTTCATAATGACTTCAGTTGAAAATTGAATTAGTTATTATTTTTTTACATATATAATATATATTTATTTATATATTATTTATTTATTATCAGTCCAACTAAAAATGACGTGGATGAAGAAAAGATTATGAAAACACAGCCAAATTCACTAAATGATAGTTGGTATATAATTAAATTGATTCAAAATCAGTGAAGTAAGGTAGGCAAAATTATCAATAGATTGTGGAACTGTTTAACAATTACTGTTCTGTATAGTCAATCTTTAAGAGTCCAAATTTGATGTGTCACACTGCTGACAAGTATGTATACAATTTTCCCTATCAGTCCATGTTTTTTCCAATCAGTTTGTCCACACTCAATTCAAATATTACTATCTTAAGTCCAAGTCCTGTGGAAAGAATTTTTAAATTACAGGGTACAAAGACAAAGACTTCTTGCATGTGTTTTCATAAGATGTATCCTGGCATTTTGTCACCAACTGCAGCATGAAACTTGTTTTATGAAAAACTCTTAATATTTTTCAGGCTAAAGCATACGAAGTTTTGGATTTTTTAAAATAATTTTTAATATATTTTCTTTTCATGATTCCATTACCTGACTGTGATGTCAGAGTCAATTGATCACATTGAGAAGTCTTGCTGAAAAAATGTTTCCTGGTGTAAATGATAGTATAACAAACAAATAAGCCTAATAGTCTCCATAAGCCTAAAACAAGCATTCTTTGGGTTTAATTAGCCAAAAGGTAACAGCAACAAAGCAGCTGGGAAGGAATCTTCCGTACAAGTTCAGCATCACATTCAGAAGTTTAGAGCTAGTGTAGTAGTCTCTTTACTCTAGCTTGTACTTGGTGCTGGAGCAAGGTTTCTTATGATTTTAGATCTTATTCCAATTCCACACATTGTAGTGTTTTTCATCACTGTCACTGTTCTGTCTGCTGCACTACAAACTGCACAGCTGGAGCTCTTACCAGAATAGGGAATTTTATTTGAATCCTTTGCATGAGATCTGTTTTCACATCTTTAATTTTAACACTTAAAAACAAATATTACAGCTTGATTTAGCAGGTAATACATTCTGCAGGAGAGATGAAGAAATTAAAATGTTTAGAACTAGTATTTCACATTCTGATATACAATGACAAAAATGCTTAATCTACCCATCAAACATGGTAACATGCCTCAGCATCACAGAATATGGCTCACTGACTTCAAAATACTTTTCAGTACTAAGAACAATTTGCTTTATGATCCACAATATCAGAAATCTGATGAATGCACAGGTAATACCAGAAACATAAAGTTGTGGCAGTTGTTCTGAGAGCCAGGACTAAATTAAGAGGCATTCAAATTAGGCAAAATGAATGGAGAACATAGAGGTACAGAAGAACTGGATAATTTCCTTTCATTATATACTTGTTACTAACGGAATACTTACCAACAACCCTCATTAATCAATTCTAATGTAGCATCCTACAAAAAGAGCCAAGGGTAATATGTTCAAATGTTACGGTATATAGTTAGCTTTGCACACTCTAAAACTGTCCATTATTCTCTTCATTCAGTAGAAAGGCAAAGTCAGACACTTGATGTGCTCAGAAGCACAATATTTTTCTCTGATAGTGGACTTCAGCATGCGTGCTGCAGCTCTACAGCTCTCTTTATTCAAAACTGTTGTCAGTTCAGTGTTATTTGGTCTTATAATACTGCTTCTCCCTTTTAGACCTCTTTATTGCTTTAAACTTTCTTTTGCAGTTTTCATATCCCAAATGATATTCAGCTTATCCATCTATCCATCATTTTCAATGAAGTATTCTAGCTCAACTAAAAGTAACATAACTTCAGACATGGAAACAAAAGTTAAATCATAGAATCATAGAAGGTGCTGAGTTGGAAGGGACCCATCAGGATCATCAAGTCTAACTCCTGTCCCTGTATAGGACACCCCGAGTCACAGCTTGTGCTTGTGAGCATAGTCCAAACACTTCTTGAACTCAGGTAAGCTTGGTGCTGTGACAAGTTCCCTGGGGAGCCTGTTACAGTGCTTGACCACCCTCTGTTAAAAAACCTTTTCCAGGTATCTAACCTAAATCTCCCCTGATTCAGCTTCATGCTGTTACCTCAAGTCCTGTCATTGGTCACAAGAGTGAAAAGATTGGTACCTGCCCCTTCTCTTACCCTAATGAGGAAGCTGTAGACAGCAATAAGGTCTCCCCTCAGCCTCTTCTCCAAGCTGAACAATCCAAGTGACCTTAGCTGCACCTCATAAGGCATCCGCTCCAGACCCTACACCATCCTCATGGCCCTCCTTTGGACACTCTCTAGTAGTCTGATGTCTTTTTTATATTGCGGTGCTACAAGCTGTACAGAGTACTCAAGATAAGGCTGCACCAGTGCAGAGTAGAGCAGGACAATCACCTTCAACAGGCTGGAAATGCTATGCTTGATGCACCCCAGGACACGGTTGGCCCTGCTGGCTGCCAGGACACACTATTGGCTTATGTTCAGTTTGCCATCAACCAGGACCCTCAGGTCCCTCTCCACCACACTGCTTTCCAGCCACTTGTTTCCTCGTCTATACATACAACCATTCTAAGTGTAGAATTTGGCACTTGCTCTTGTTAAACTTCATGTGGTTGGAGATTGCCCACTTATCAAGGTCTCTCTGCAGGGTCTGTCTGCCCTTAAGGGAGTTGACAGCTCCACCCAATTTTGTGTCATCAGCAAATTTGCTTAGAATTCCTTCAAGTCCTGCTGCACTCATGCAACACAACTAGACTCCAAACAATGCTCCAGATGTTGTGAGTTTTGTGAGTAGGTGTTTCACAGAATCACAGAATGTTAGGGGTTGGAAGGGACCTTGAAAGATCATCTAGTCCAATCCCCCTGCCAGAGCAGGACAACCTAGAACAGGTCACACAGGAATGAATCCAGGAGGGTTTTGAATGTCTTCAGAGAAGGAGACTCCACAACCTGTCTGGGCAGCCTGTTCCAGTGCTCTGTCACTCTTACAGTGAAAAAGTTCTTCCTTATGTTTACCCAAACCTCCTGTATTCCAATTTGCATCCATTCCCCCTTTTCCTGTCACTGGACATCAGTGAAAAGAGCCTGTCTCCATCCTCCTGACACTCACTCTTTACATATTTATAAACGTTAATGAGGTCACCCCTCAGTCATCTCTTCTCCAAGCTAGAGAGACCCAGCTCCCTCAGCCATAAGGACGATGCATAGCCACTGCAAACCTGGTATAATTTTAAATACCTTGAAAAATTATTCTGGACTGATACATAAGCTATTTGAGACAGCCATGCCTCCAGTCGGTTCCTGGAGAGCTTATCTTATTTCTTAGAGTAGAACAACTCATGTTTGTGCTCTAGTGAAGTGATCTAGCATTCTATGAACAGCGCATATCTTAATCTAGAAAAATAGATATTCCAATTAAATAATAATTAAAGGTGGAAAAGATAATATAAATGCCAGTAACACATTTAAGATATTCATTATGTAATTTAACAACAGTAGTAAGCACTGTGTATTGATGTTGCTAAAATCATAAAACATAGAACTATAAATAAAGATGACAAAGAATGAAAAAACAAGTACCATGTAGAGTAAATAACGGCTTGAACTTTTTATTAGAATTTTAGTTTAGAAAATGTTGGCATCTTAGATTTTATCTCAGTTGTCATAACCTCATATACAGTTACAGTGTGATTGAAACACCACTTTCCATTGAAAAGTATTATGACAGTTTTCATCAACTCTATTAATTTTTGGCACTACTTTTCTCCTACAATCTGTTATACTCACATGTGGTTTTGTGATTTAAATTGAACTGTAAACTTTTCTTTGCAGACACTCTGTCTACCAGTCTGTGCAAAACACTTCTGAGTTTCCCTCCTAACTGGGATCCCTGGCAAGTCTCTGTCATACTAATATTGATAATATTAACTTTACACAACTCACATGTAGTTCAAGTATTTTCATAACTAGAGCCTGTAAGATTATGATAGAAATGCTACTATTATTTTATCAAAGGCTGAAATTAAAGAATGCTACTGACTGGAAAAAGCCCACTTTTTCCTAGTACCAGTGTCCCTCATTCAGCCTGGAATTTTCTCTCTGGTTGAGAATTTGCATGACAAAAGCAAATGATGAATGGACATGAGAGTGACATATTTGGGAGAGAAGACTGTGACAGTTCCTTAGAAGCCGAAGAGTTTATAATGAAAGTATTTAGGGGATTATTAATATTTCACATATTTTACCCCAAAGGCTTTCTGTAAGGTCAACTTTTAAGCAGTTAAAACATGCAGAAAGAATTGAGCTAGGTATGTGTGAACATGCTCAAATACTTTAGAGAGTCTGTGCTGCAGAATGTTTATATTTGACTTTTGATATTTTACATGTCAGATTAGTATATATAATTATTAGTCACCATCATATATATAACATGGGCCCTGGGAGTTCTGGAATTTAAGGAATTCTGAATATTTTTTTTATATAAGTAATTTTGGTTCCAGAATACCACAAAAGAAGAACAGACAAGACTAAGAAAAAGATCTTTCAAATGAGCTTTAAAAACGAGCAGGGTACTATTTTATTATGGTCACTAGAAAAGGTAACTTATTCCTCAGAAGCACAGTTAAAAGTTCAGTGACTGAACTAACATGTTGACTCCAGTGCAAATTAAAGTGTTAAACTAGTACTGAAGTGAAGACTGTTCCATGCAGCTGTTATCTAAAGCATGTCTGAAAAACAGTTTATTTCTTTAGATGTCCAAATGTGTTTTAAATTTCTTGAAGCACACATTTTTAAAGTCACAAGCTGAGGCAAATGACCAGTGGAACTCTAATTTCCAGTTAAATTATTAATAATATGATATTAAGGCCTCACTATGTACAATAGCTCTGAGACTTGCTGGCTTTTTATTTGTTGCATATATTATTAAAAAGTTGAAAAAAGCTTCCTGTTTTTTCTCATCTAAATAAAAATAAATGATGTGAAATTCTAAGCAATATCTTTTAGGTAGAAATTAATTATACCCACCTTCTTTCTGCATACAAAAATGATGACCTCAATTGTAGTTTTTCAGCTGCTAAGTAAATACACTCAAAATATTTGTGCAGGTGTAACAAATTCTAAGCCTTTCTGTGATGCTCCATCATTGAATTTTCATGAGTGATGATGTACTCATTGCTTATATCAACTATTATAACTTCAATCAGAATTTTGACTATTTGACAAGTATGGATGTTCACCCTAATGAATGAATTCAGTAATATTATGTCCATTCATATATTACTGAATTACTCATACAGTATGCTGAAGCTACGGAAAGCTGTCAAAAGTGCTTGTCACCTGTAATCATAATTTATTATTTCCCCTAGAAATCTAATTCAATTATAACTGGCAATAATAAATCAAGAATAACTTCTGCAAAATGAATATTCCTTTGTTTCACTCACTGTGCCTTGAGTAATCTTTATCTCCCTTTTGTGTATATTTCAAAAATATACTTCATAAGGAGGAAAAGACAAAGGGCATAGCAGGAAAGGGAAATAAAAAATGTTGGATATCACTCCTGGAGATAAATTTGTTCAAAAGGTTGAATTATTCATACACCAATAAAATCACACCTATAGAAGTGCAAAGTTGTTTATCGCAAGGAGAAAGAAGGAAATAATTCAATCTGTTTACTAATATGTGTAATGCAGCCATTCACTTAATTCTGCAGATGTTTTCTTATCAATTTTTAGAAAAGGAGAAATAGATTGCTTGACTGTGTTTATGCATTGCTTATATAGTATTTTTCCTTTAGTATTTCTCAAACACTCCAACACAGCCATAAAGGCACTCTATCTGTCTTGATTATGTCAGGAAACCACAGCACCACAACAATGCCAGTGTCATATGGTTCCTCAGAGTTTTTAAATAATAAGGCTAGAAATACAAGTTGGCATTTTTGTGTTAATCTGCTGAATATTCTTATCTAATTATAATACAAACATGGAGATATAAAGAAAATTCTGAATTTGAAATGCCAAAATTATAATACGAAAAACAATCCTATTGACATAATTAAGAAAATACATTTTCATTATCTAAAGAAGTACCCTCTCCAGGAATTTGAAATTAGAAACTATCTTCAACTTCTGCTTCTAAACTCTGCTACATTACTCATGATTTTTTCTTTGAAAATGCAATTATATAAGTAAATTTTGCAAGTATATATCAATTAAGCAAAAAACCCACAGTCAAGATGCAGTTTTCTTCCACTGAAAACATGGGGTTTTTTGGGTACTGGACAGATGTGTTGATCACAACTGTGGAAACAAAATCTTGAGTTAAAATGAAAGAATATCAGTCATATGTTAATAAGTAGTATGTTACTAAGAACCATTAATTCAAGGAGTTGATAATTGCATAGAAATTGTTATAATTGCTCCATAGAAAGGTTTGTACATAAATTTATGCCAATACAAATTTAAACTAAGAAAACTAGTGTTCTTTCTTTTTCAAAAGTGCTTAAAATACATTTAAATGGAGTAAAAACCCAGCAGAAAAAGCAGAATGTCTCCTGTTTCTGGCTGGA
This sequence comes from Aegotheles bennettii, assembly GCA_013398125.1. Classification (NCBI taxonomy): domain Eukaryota; kingdom Metazoa; phylum Chordata; class Aves; order Caprimulgiformes; family Aegothelidae; genus Aegotheles; species Aegotheles bennettii. The sequence goes on along the minus strand of VZRW01004384.1, from coordinate 72,968 downwards.
TGATTAAGACCATCATTTCAGTTTCCACTGATGTACAGTTAAGAACACAGATTTCCAAACAAATTATAAGGAAGAGGTAGCTTAGAGTATCTCAGATGGCACTGGACACCTGTATTAAGGAAAATGAAACAAACCTCGATTGTTTATGGTAGCTGAAACCTCTATACACTTCCTTAACTGTGTTTTCTAGGGTCTTGATTGGCTTGCCCCTACCTAGGTGGATGATGACATTTCAGAAATGTTGAAAGATCATGGGCCTCCTGCACATACCATGCCAGACACGTGTGGATATCTTAGATACTCTGAAGCCTCTTAAAGAGAGTTGACATGTGCCTGTTTGGCCATTTTGGGTAACACATAGCTATATATTTGGCACAGAAATAGAAAGCTACATGTATGAACATAAATACACTGTCTTAATCAGGAAGTGAATCCCACCCCCAATATATATGTTTAATATATATATATTATATATTGTCTATGTATTACATATGTAAATATTTTTCTTGATATTAAAGCTAGAAAGCTAATTTTATAAACTCGGCAAGTAAAGTTGTAATCATGAAGGTTAGAGTTTATCCTTGAGCAAATTTCATATTACTGAAGCAGGGAAAAACTGAGTAGGAAGAATGAAAAGGAAAGCACTTTTGAATAGTACCCTGTTAAGACTCAGAAGCAACAATCTTAAGTGAATTTAGTCAATTAATTTGTAAACTTGTGATTAAAAGACATAGATCATCAAGTTGCTCTGGCAAAGAGGGTCACTGACTGTAACTGCTGGCACTTTGGGGAAAATCTTGTCATATGAAAGGGGAATTCAGTGCAGCTTTCAAATGCTAGGGATAGCTCAAAGATCAAACTAAAATATTTATTGAAACTGGAAAAATTATGAATGACAACATCCTTACTCAAAAATTGTTAGATTTGACAGGAAAAAAATATTAGATCTTATCTTCATATGATCATAGAATCACAGGGTAGTTGAGGTTGGGAGGAACCTCTGGAGGTCATCTGGTTCAATCCTCTTGTTCAAGAAGGACCACCTAGAACTGCTTGCCCAGAACCGTGTCCAGATGTTTGTTTAGAATCTCCAATAATGGAGACTCCAGAACATCTCTGGGCAACGTGTTTCCAGTGCTCTGTCACCCTCAGTGTTTCATGATGTCTAGAGGGAGTCTCATGTGTTTCAGTTTGTGTCCATTTCCTCCAGTCCTGTCACTAGGCACCACTGAAAAGGGCCTGGTTCTGTTGTCCGTGCCTCCTCTTCAGGTATATATATACATTGATGAGCCTTCTCCAGGATGAACAGTCCCAGCTCTCTCAACTTTTCTTCATAGGAGAGATGCTCAAGTCCCATCATCATCTTTGTGGCCCTTCACCAGAATCTCTCCAGTATGTCCATTTCTCTTGAACTGGAGAACCCCAGACTGGACACAGTACTCCAGGTGTGGTCTCCCTAGTGCTGAGTAGAGGGGAAGGAAGGATCACCTCTGTTGACCTTCTGGCAACACTCCTCCTGATTCTGGATGCCAGCATGTACTGTTAGCTGCCTTTGCTGCAAGGGCACATTGACATGTTAAGAAACAGAAAGTGGTAAAATTTATCACAAAGTACAAGCAATAATATCTAAATTCTAGTGGTCACTGTGCAAATGATTATTTTCTTATTAAGCAGGAATGAAGTAATGTGCAATCTAAAAATACTTCTACATTTGTACTTTAAAAAGACCTGAAGAGCTGAAGGCAATGCACAGAATGTAGTGGGAAAGATATTTTTTTGCAGAAACACATTAATAATAAGGCAGTTGTTGAAAATATTTTAACAAATGAAAAAAATCATAATCCCAAATCAATAAATGGTCTGCTGCATTAAAAAAAAATCCTCTAATTTGACTCAAAGAGGAAATGAAAGCCAATACATAATTAATGAAGACATCTGAATATTAAAAATGAAAGAATACAAATCAGAAATGAGGAATGCCAGAAAACTAATGCTAAATCTAAAAGTACACATGGAGAAATGTAGTCAAGTTATGGTTAAAAAGCAGAAGGTTTTGTGTTTGTCACAAGAGAAGAGAAATTCTAAGAGTAAATTTTATCTTTTAATGATTACATTTACATACTCTTGTTCTATATTTATGAAAATATCAGATGGTGTATTAACATTACTTGAAAAATAGTAAATTCCTTCCCTCTTGAAAACTGGATTAATGTTGCATAGAATGTTCTGAATTTGGCATTGTTTAATCAAAGGGTCTACAAAGTGTGTTAGAAAATATCTGACCAATGAGCATTCTGTACTATTAACATTGATTTTCTGTAAGTCTTGGAACACTGAGGCAGTTCTCCAGAGACTGAAAGAAAAATGATAATAATAATAAAATTCAAGAAGTGTGAGTTGAATGACCCGGGTGATGTTAGGCCTGTGAATCTGACATTGACCTCAGGCAAAGTAATGGAAAGAGACTGATATAACATTTGATTAATAAAGAAGTAAAGGAGGTAAATATAATGAATGCAAATAAAAATGGGCTTATGGAAAATAAATCTCATCAAACTGACTTGATAACATTTTCAACACTACCTGTTGGGTTGATAATTAAAAGAATATTGATGAAATACACCCACTGCATCACAACATTTTGTCTTGGTATTTTAGCACATTTTGTCTAATAAAGAAGGAAGATACAAAATCAGTGTTACACAAAATAAATAGATGAAAAACTGCCTGAATGGAATATTTCAAAATTAACTAAGAGTCACAAAACATCATGTAGCAGACAAGTTTCCAGCAGGACCCTATTCAATTTTCTTTTCTTTACTATTGCTTTATCTATGTCTGGTAAGAAAGCATTACTCTTCATTGAGTATGCTGATAAGGGAATGGCTGAAATAACTGAGTAAGACCATTTACTGATAATATAAAGTCTGATTTATTTTAATAAACTTGGGTCAATCTAATGAAATATGTTAAATACAACTAAGTATATGGTCACAAATCTATGAATGGAAAATTAGGCTGCATTTGCAGCAAGGTGGACACGATCATGTGAGGCAGTGGGCTCAGAAAGACTCAGATAATTAGTTGAGAACAGATTTTCTCTGTAATGTTGTAACTCATAGGAATAGTATAATCTGTGAATACATAAATAAAACAAATGTGATCTAATATGTTTGGAAGATCTCCATACTTTCTTATCTCAGTTCTTAGACAAATGTAATTTTAAGTCAGTAACAACTAGTTTTGGGGCTCACATCAGACATGGCTTAGATGGAATAGGTTAAAAGAACAGCAGAAATAGAGAAAAGATTGGAGAACTTTTCTGATAAAGAAATAGTTTAAGATAGTCCTAAAAAGTTAGAATATAATTTATGTTAGTAGTAACTAGGATTTAGATTTAGAATTAAAGGGGACAGATGGTTGGCAAAAGAAGATTCTTCAGTCTATCAGAAAAAAACATAACCATAACACCTGATGGCTTGTAGTTGCGGCTAGATATATTCAAATTATAAATGAGAAAATTTCAAGAGTAACATAAGACATGTTTTGAACAAGTGAGCAGCATTTACTGTTCTTAAATTCTTAAATGCAAGCTGGTTGTGTGTTATGGTTTGAAAGGGGCAGGCAAAAATCTTATTGGTTTTTGCTGCCAGGACCCAGTGAATGAGGGGTGGAGTTTAGG
>VZRW01004384.1:18815-68911 GCA_013398125.1 Aegotheles bennettii | reverse complement strand
GGGGGGAGTGATAGAAACAAAACTCTGTCTGGTTTGTGGCTTGCCCTGGCCATTTTGCTAAACCAGCACATTGTGTCATGATGCTCTAACTCCAGGAGGAATTAATTTGAAGTCTTACATTACACAAAAAAACCCCATGCTGGATGATTGAATGGCTTTTTCTGGCTTCAGTCCAGGATTCTATAGCAATAGGCAGAGCTGACTCGGTTGCTCTACTTGCCAATAAACTGAACTAAGTCTGATCTCTATAGAAAATATTCACTTGCAGAATAATAATTGGATGGTGTGTGATTTTTTGATTAAATAATTATACTGATAAAATTTCCAGTGTAAATTTACCTGTACACAAGGCAGCTTAGTCTGTTTTTTAAACCAAACAAATATACTGTTTTACATTGGACTTACTGGACTTTTATTTAGAGACTTTAAGCAAGCTTAAAGTGAAAGAACCTTTACATTTATGCTGTGCTTAAAATTTATAATAAATGATGGACTGACTTAAATTTGATGAGAGATTTTGACCAAGCCAGTGTTTTGACCAAGATGAGAAATATCTTTTAACCAGCTTTATCAGAAAATATTCTATGCCATGTTGTTCCTTATACCCCAAAAAAATCTTCAGCAGTATAAAGTGAATTTCTTAATATATTGCGTTGTGTGGCAAGGTTTTAGTAGTGGCAGGGCTACAGAGGTAGGTTATGTGAGAAGCTGCTAGAAGCTTCCCCTATGTCTGACAGAACCAATGCCAGTGGGCTCCAAGATCCCACCGCTTGCCAAGGACAAGGTCAATCAGTAACAGTGAGTGTCTTTGGGATAACATATTTAAGAAGGGAAAAAACCCAAACAAACAGTGCAACTCCAGCAGCAGTCAGAAGAGAGGGGTGAGAATATGTGAGAGAAACAAGTATGCAGACACCAAGGTCAGTGAAGGAGTGGAAGGAAGTCTTCCAGGTTCTGGAGCAGAGATTTCCCTGCAACCCCTGATGAAGACCGTTGTGATGCAGGCTGTCCCCTTGCAGCCCATGGAGGTCAACGGTAGAGCAGATATCCACCTGCAGCCCATGAAGAACTCTACACCGGAGCAGGTTTCCTGGCAGGATCTGTGACCCTGTGGGGGACCCACGCTGAAACAGTCTATTCCTGAAGGACTGCCCTTATAGAAAGGACCCACGCTGAGTTTGTGAAGAACTGCAGCCCGTGGGAAGGACTCATGTTGGAGATGCCTGTGAAGCACTGTCCCCCGTGGGAGGGACCCCAGGCTGGAGCAGAGGAAGACTGTGAGAAAGAAGAAGTGACAGAGAGACAGTATGTTGAACTAACCATAACCTCCATTCTCTCGGTCCCTCTGTGCCACTCAGGGGCAGAAGATAGTGAAATCAGAAGTGGAGTCTGGGAAGAAGGGAGGGGTGGAGGAAAGGTATTTTAAGATTTGGTTTTATTTCTTTTTACCCTCCCTGATTTGATTGGTAATAAGTTAATTTCTCCAAGTAGAGTCTGTTTTACCTGTGAAGCATTTTCGTGCAGAAGCAAAGAAAGAAACTTTGACAAGAGATACATAATTCAGGCTGCTGCTTAGCAGCATATGTTCAGGAGACAGAAAAGATGTTAGATATGCTTCTCTGTTTGCTATTTCATATTGCTTATTTGAGGCACCTTATTCCAAGAATACAGAGTGATGTGAATGCTATTCTGAGATACTGAATTTTAGCCATTCATTAAATAGGGAATTTTAACATCCATGCTAGTATGCTGAATGTCAGTTTCAGAACTGACTATAATGCACCTTTACTGTCTGCATTTTTTTTTGTTTGTTAATGAGCAATATGGTCCTATTTAGGTTTTGTTGTGGTTTTTTGCTTTGTTTTTGTTTTTTTATATATATATATACTGGAATATTTTGGGTTTTTTTGACAATTTTGATAAAATATATTATTTTGATTCAAAACTGGTCCCAATATTAGTAAAAATAACACCAGGAAAAGATTTTCTGACTGAAATCACAAAGCCTAAGAACTACTATTACACTCATCAGTTTAGGAATCAGATTCAATATTGGTGTTACTTGCACAGAAACCTGGTAGACCCATGAAGAATGGTAGTATATTGCTCTGAAAGTCAACAGTTAATTCAGAAGAATACACTCATATAAAATAAATACTTGCAATGTAACTGAAGGTCTGGAAAGCAAAGTGATTCACTGGTAGGTAAATCTTTCTTAGTCTTTTATTCTATCCAGAAGACTCAGAGGCACTAATTACTGAAATGATTGCTGGTTCATCTTTCAGACTGTAGAGAGCTACAAGTAGAAAGAGGCAGAAGGGCCAGAAAGAAAAAAAAAAACCCAAAACAAAACATCCTGGAAAAACAGCATTCACTGAACAGCTATATCAACAAAGAAATGAAGCAGAGGATCATGACACTACCCAGGAGACAGGCTTATAAATTTAAGAGACTGAAAACGTGTGGCAGGCTGACTCTGAGATTGCTCTGCATTAATTTGCTTGATACAAGATATGTCTAGTTGAATGAAATCTGGCACAGACTCAGATGAACAATTGTAGTATACTAATTGCAGCAGATCAATTTTTGTCAACCAGGTAGACATTTGTGTCGGATCTGCACTCTCACATCAGCCTTGTTGACTTTCTAAATTGTTTTAAGTATGGCAGCTGCTATCAGCATTTCTTTTATAGTCATTATTTCTCCTATACCTGGTACAGTTCAGTGATCAGGTCAAATATTTAGATCTGGAATCCAAATCTAAAATCTACAAATGGCTATATAGGCAGCAGTACTGCATGCAAGTATAGGTTGAATCACTCACCTTCCCTCCCTTCACCACAGCAGGCTTTCCATAGATAAGAGAATTCTACTTTTTAAAACCTAGTGACAGGCTATATATAATTTATATTTCAATAGTTTTCATCCCTTATATGCATATTTCTCTCCTGATAGTAGTAATTGGGACAGCTGTATAAACAAAACATTTGCAGCCACCACTGTTAAGCATACTGAAACTCCTCTTAGTGAAAAGAGATAAAATATAAAAGGTGATAGAGCTCTGATCAGTGCTGGCTCTAGAGTGATGAGTATAAGTGGAGGGAAAAAACGAGGTTTAAGAACTGGTTGTATTACCATGACATCTGGAGGAAGAAAGGTCAGACTTTTTCCAGGTAAATCCAAGCTTCTCAGTATGTAATTCTGGCCTCTTGATACGATCAATGAAGATCTGTTTTCTATAGCTGTACCTGCCCTTTTCATTCCATGTTATTAATGAAATACTGATGCCTATCAGAAAAATGAACATGCAGGGGTTCATAAGAAAAAAATATTAAAGGTATAAAAAGTCTGCTGTAGGGCAAAAAGAAAATGATTGTAACTGTTTAATTTAGACCCTATATAACTAATAGAAACTATAAGCATAAAATAAGGATTAAGAAAAATAGATTTTTGGTAGTACTTCACTTCTCATCATAACTAAAAAAACCCAGAGTTAAACAGAAAGGAAATTAACTTCAAACTAAGTGTAAAAAGCTTTCTAACAACTCATTTAAAATCATTGGACTGCATTGCTACACATGGAACTGAGAAGCTATATGTTAGACATATTTTCTGAATTAAACAATAATTTGGAAAATTATAATATATTACTCTTTTGGAACTAAAGACCCCTCAAAAACAAATAGCCATTTTTTACAGAAAGATGGATGAACTTTATTATGCAACTTCAAGAACTTGTGAGATCACTTCTTAATCCATATCTCACATTAATACCCAGAAGTTATGTGTGCTATTCTTTCTAATATATTGAAGGGATCAATAAGAGTGGGAACTGGCAAGAGGGAACCCTAGTATTCTCAGAAGTAATTTACTAGGTACAAATGATATAAAAATTTATATTCCTTTATCTATGTATGGATATCTGCTAACCTTTGAAAAATTTTCTTCCTGTTAAAGGAAAAACCAAGCCCAAGTGTAATTTCAGTTAGTACATACCAAAATTTACACGAAATCACTAGCTTAGTTGCCATACCTGTTCTCTTATCTGTAGCAAAAAAAAAAAAGTAAGAAACATTAGAAAAAGGAGTTATCAAAGTGCCACCGTGGTTTCTTTCTTATAGAATCATAGAATGGTTTGGGTTGGAAGGGACCTTAAAGATCATCTTGTTCCAACCTCCCTGCCATGGGCAGGGACACCTTCCACTTGACCAGGTTGCTCAAATTCCCATCCAACCTGGTCTTGAACACTTTGGCCCCTTGACATTTTAGTAATGATAGGAAAATATTGCTTTTAGGAATTATGTATATTTAGTTCTACGACAAAGCTGAACAAGGTGAGTACTCCTAGTGATTTCTGCCATCTCAACTCAGCTTACATTTTCATGGACATATTCTATGTCTTCCTGGTTAATTAGCATCTGTTATATCCTTCCATATTGTGACAACAAGATACTGAAAACAAATATAAGCATGAGCAATCATTCTTATTTCTATCTTTTATATACCCAACCCCCAAATCAAGGCTTTTTAATTTCATCACCAATGTTGACACCTATTTATGAACCAAGTTATACATCAAGACTCAGTTTGAACACTAAAGTAAGAAGAAAATCACTTTAAAATTTACAAGATAGCCAAAGGGATGATATTAACTCATAACTGTCAAACAAAATGCCTTTTCAGTAAGTACAGGCTTGTCTTGTATGAAACCTTAACTGTTCTTTTGTGAGCAGCTTATAGGGAAAAATATTATTTAATTTGGACTGGCTATGTGGTATTGCTTTCCTCTTCTCATGACAAATTATGTTTAGATATTTTTGGTGGCAGATGAAATCTTGATGTAATTTTTGCTGACTCTTTTCATTTTATATTATACCCCTCTAGAGTATGATGCACTTGGTTGTTCTTTGAAATGCTTGCTTTTCTAAATATTAAACTGAAGACGTTTATTCACTACTGGCATCTTCAGGGCTTTTTATGAAAAACCTCTTAAAAATACCATATAATTGGTGCATAATTCTTTGATAAATATATCTCTGCAGCCTGCAGATATGTAACATATATTGTATATACTGATTGCTTAACTGAATAATCCATTGTAAATAACAAATAATATTGAAATTGGAATTATCTGGGCACATTAGTCATGTATTACTGAAACTAATTGGTTTTGAAAAGATAATCAAGCAAAAAGCTTAAATTAAAAATCCACAATCTTTGTCATGAAAGTATGGAAATTCAGGCACTTAGCTGTGATAACTGAATGCATGATGCTTTCAGATTAAAAGAAGTATATTTTTTTGTGAAAAAAAACCAACAATCTAATGTATAGGAATGGTATAGGTAGAAAATTTAACTTGTCTGATTTGTAACAAAATACCCAAATTTCAGTTACTTCTACTAGCTGTTTCAAACCAATATAGCTTCTTCAGTGAAAATGCAATTGAATCTAGCTGTTTTGTTTAATCACAACCACATTATTCTTTGAGCTGTATTTTGAAAGAGAATACTGTATTTTGAATCACACGAAGATCCCCATGTGTGCTGCCTTTGATAAATGTGCTTGAGTTTAAGTTCATATTCTCTGAGTCAAAGTTTGTGTCAGTAGGAGCTCCACTCTAGACAAGTACATGTGACTCCTGATTGCACCCACACTGTACCTCAGCAGGAAAGAACTTGGGCCTGTTAAACATCCCAAAATCCTTTATGTCCCACACTAATTAGTACATATGCTTGACCTCACTCATTCAGCCTACTAGATAAACCTACAACATGTTATATGTGAGAAGAAGCTGTTTTTCTCTGAGGATCCACACAGAAATGATGTCTGCTGTAGTTCTTGGACCAGGAAAAGCCAAAGAAAGGATGTTTTAGTCAGTGTATTCTGTAACTGGTGGCAGAACTCCCACCTTAATATTGACCCTAATGTCTAACACCCACAGTACTAGGAGCTCATACTTCTTTTGCTGATGGAGTATAGCAAATTTTTCTAATATTAAGAAGATACCAGACTGCAAATATGTATTATACCTTGTACTTCACATTTTTCTTTCCTTGCCTCATGCATCCAAATCTGAAGAACAGTGCACCTCCAAAGTTAGTTATTTCAGGACGATCATGAACTCAGAGGGTTAAATCTCATACAGGATTTTGTACACTTCACTGGAAGTAAGGCGTTCATTTGAGTATGATGATATATTTACCACCCAGAGGGACCTAGACAAGCTTGAGAAGTGGGCCCAGGGGAATGTCATGAGGTTCAACAAGAAGTGAAAGGTCCTGCACTTCAGTTGAGGCAACTCTCAGCATTAATACCAGCTGGGGATCAAGGGATTGAAAGCAGCCCTGCTGAGAAGGACTTGGGGGTACTGGTAGATGAAAGGTTGGACATGAACCAGCAATGTTTGCTTCCATCCCGGAAGGCCAACTGCATCTTGGTCTACATCAAAAGAACCGTGACCAGCAGCTCCAGAGAGGTGATTCTGCCCCTCTACTCTGCTCTGGTAAGTATTGCACCCAGCTCTGGAGCCCTCAGCACAGGAAAGACATGGATCTGTTGGAACAAGTCCAGAGAAGGGCCACAAAAAAGATCAGAAGTCTGGAACACCTGTCCTATGAGGAAAGGCTGAGAAAATAAGGGCTGTCGAGCCTGGAGAAGAGGAGGCTCTGAGGAGACCCCATTGCCGCCTTTCAGTACCTAAAAGGGGCCTATAAGAAAGATGGGGACAGGCTTTTTAGCAGAGCCTGTTGTGCTAGGACTGAGGAGTAATTGTTTTAAAATGAAGAGGCTAGATTTAGGTTAGATAATGAAGAAGTTCTTCACCGTGAGGGTGTTGAAGATCTGGAACAGGTTGCCCAGGGAGGTGATGGATTCCCCTTCCCTGAAGAAGTTCAAGGCCAGGTTAGATGAGGTCCTCAGCATCCTGGTCTAGTGGAGGATATCTCTGCATGTGGCAGGGAGGGTTGGACTCAGTGACCTTTAAGGTCCCTTCCAACTCAAGCTATTCTGTGATTCTGTGATCTACTAACTTCAGTGAGGACACCAGAAAGCTGTTCCACTGGGACAAGGAATTTTAGATATCACTTGTCACAGGAATATTTCAGCAGGCTGAACTTGAAGTGAAAGGGCTGTCTCTAATTTGCAAACACGTGTGTCAGCTTGTCAGACTGCATCATGCACTAAATTGCTGTACCTAGGAGGCACGAGCAAGAACACCGTACCTCCAATAAATCTGTAATTTGATCTGACCTTATTTACATACAGAAATGATCATGTCCCTTTTTCAAGCAGTGGTCTCTGTGACTCTCTTCTCTGATCTATGTCACCCAGCTTCAGCCTGTGGGCAAACATCAAGCCAGGTCATGCAATGTCATAAATCCTGGAATCCAGGTTATTAATCAGTACTCTTTGGCTGCCTCTCAAAATAATATTTCACACTCATAATAACCCTCCCGTGTGTTCTCCCTCCTTCTTGGCACAGATGTCCCTCTCATCCTGGAATGCCACTTATGTCACCTATAAAGTCTCTCCATTCTGGACTTCCCCTCACAGAAAGATGCAGCAAACTGTCAGTCAGGGGAAATGAAAACTTGAAGGCTTTCAGAAAATTTAGAATAGTACAAGATCTTCAAAAGGCCAAACACATCTGTTTTTTCAGCAGCATTTGAATATATGTCTAGCAATAAGCAAACATATACACATATAGATTCAATAAATTTTATCTAATTGAGGTGAGCCATTTGAAAAGACTGCATTTAAATAATAAATGAGGGTTTCTTGTGTTGCAATAGACGATGCAAAAAAAAAAAAAAGTGGCTTCCTCTGCACTGCTGGTTGTGGCCTGATTGCCTACCAAAGCAATGGTAGGCAATCCTCTTTTGTACTCCTCTTTTGTACTCAATATATTCATAAAAAGTATTGGTGGGATAAACAGTGACATCAGTCACCCTATTTGCACATTTGTCTGCAAATTCTTATCCCCAGCAGATGTTTTCTTTTGCCTTTTTGGCTTATTTGCCACCCTGAAATTATTCAAGTACGTCAGCGGTAGCTGTTCATTTCTATATGTGACCCTACCTTAAGGCCTGGTTTTGTCTCCCCTTGCTTCTTTGGAAAAACAGGAAAGAAATTCAGAGGAAACATGCCTGCCTGAGACATCAGTAACAAGAACAAGTTTGATAAGTGACAGTTGTTGCTTATCCACTGATTGGGGCCTGGGGCTGAGAATCCCTCACAGGACCTATATGTCTGACTTGATGTTCTCCTTCAGATGTGTCAGCAGAAAAAAAAAGAAAAAGGAAGATACATTAGTGTTTCCCACAGCCTGCTGACGCCCTAACCCATGGCCATATTTGTAACTTGCTCTCTGTATCCTCTGGCAGATTCATCGCTTTACAGACTTTTTCTCAGGAAGATTGGTGAACAGCTCTGGACAGAGTGGCAAAGCACTTCAGCAGACATGTTAGGTACGTCCTAGTGACCTTATGAAGATGAGGGTATTGAAGTTTAGCATCGTGGTTCTTCACATATCTCCCCTGAGGTCCTGAAGATACAGTTTCATGATCCAGGGCCATGTCCCTCATGATGGTTCATGAGACAGGAGCACAAAGCTGCAAAACAGTGTATGATGGAAGGACCTTGTTTTCATGTAAGTAAAAATATCTTCCCATTCCGTTTTTACACAGAAATTATATTTAACTGTCAAATATCATGATTGTTATTAGATTCACTTTTGGATTATGCATTTGCATGCATAAATGCAGCAACTGCATTTCAAGGCTCTGCTCAGTCTCTGAGACCTTTCTGAGCAAAGGTCTTTGAAAGAGTTACCAAAACAACTTGTAGAACAAATGCACATTACCTTTAACAAAATGTTTTAAGAAGGTAGAGCTTTTGCTTTCACAAAGTTTCCTGCAGTTGTGTAAAGTTTATTTGTTGTAGACTGAGCAGCAGTTAAGCAGGAAAGATTAAAGTGAGTAGGTGAATGTGAAATAAACACTTGTGAGCTATTTCTGCTATGACTTTAAGAAAAGTCTTTTTTGTAATTACACGGTGATTAAGAACAGTATTTGTATTTTCTTATCTTGGTGTCATAAACATCCCCCTTTTTGAAGCTTGAATTAATAAGAGCTTTGGAAAAGAATACTGATAATTCTTTTGAATGTTGAACAATATTTTATTTTAGGATTATGCAAATTAGTTTTCAAGTCTCATTAAATTATAACCAACTCTAAAACCAAACTCTAAAAATTCTTAGCTAAAATTCAGATTAGTGGAGCATGAAGTTGTTACGTAACACATTGCTAGATATGTTGCTCAGACTGCTACATTCTGTAAATATTTTATTTGCATTTAATATTTCTGTTGTACTAATTGTCTAATATGTCCTTCAATAATTTTCTTAATATATTTATGAACCAATTTACATATTGTCTATATTTAATACAATTTAAACTTCTTTTAGGCAAATCAGACTATTAATTAAGAGGATCTTTAGTCTGATAGCCAGGTACTGATGGGAATATAAGTAATTGTATTTTAAGGTAGTGTAGCAGTGTTTAAAAGATAATTAACTCTAAGTTGGATTCTTTAATCATCTAATTACTGTTCGCAATAACATTATGTTTTTCATACAGAACAAAGTTTAAACAGTTACTATGCTTCTTTTCTTACCAAGTGATTAAATACATGTGACAATTGACTGTCAAAATGTGTGTCAAATTAGACAACCACTAAACAGATTTATTGTAAAACCATTTAAAATATCTTTTAAAGAAGCCGGGAGGGAACTGTGGAAATCCTTGATAAATCACAGTAATATTAACGAATGTCAGAAGTAAGATGGTGGGGATTTGAGCTTGGGTGTCTACTCACTTATTATCGAAACATGCGAAATTTCCTGCCACATCTGAGTGGGAGAGAAATTGCACTAGTCAATGCATGTATTAAAGGAAATAAGAAAGCAGCAGCCCCCAAAAGGCAAATAAACTGAGGAAGAAGTTGAGAGTTGAAGATAACACACTATTCCCAGATGAATCTTGCAATATTTGTTTTCTATTCATTTTTATTTACTGAGAATTGGTTTCCTTCATAAATATAAAAACAAAATTACAAATAAATGAAGAAAAAAAGATAAATAACCTTGGACATTTTGTAGATTGTTTACAACAATCTGTTTCAACTGAGTAGTAAATCAAAAGCTGCTTTGTTTTATGTCAACAGATTTCAGGTTCTGAACTTGTGTTTCAACCTAGAATTTATTAACTGTGTACATATCACTAATTGTAAATGTATTATTAACTAGAAAGACTACATACAGCTTCCTATGTCCACATTTCATTCTTCTTTGAAAATCTCCTTATTATTTGTCAGAAATTACTTCTCTTCTTTGGAACATTTCAGTGATGAGCGACCCTTTTAAAAAGAACACCAGTGCTTTGATTTATTTTGAAGACATTCTCATTAAACTGTGTACTGCTATATTGAAATACATGATTGCTCTAAAAGTGCTGACACAAATATTTTTTCATATTACTCTTTAAGTTGGTTGATTTTCCGTGAATGTTAAATCAAGGACATGAACATGCATTTCTTCATCTGCATAGAGATGAAGATGCTTCATATATTCATTATTTCTTCCTCTGCTGTCAGTTTTAGGTATACAAGTTTTTTGAAGAAAATGTACTAAACAAGAGTTTAATAAAACTACCAGTTTTATAACTCATACACCACCATATTTTTTTAAGTTCAATTATACTAATAAACATATCTATTAATAATAATTGTACTAATATACATTTCTATAAATATTTCAGCACAATTGAATAAACTAATACTAACATTTACTAGTTTGCATTTTTATAGCCTTGCTGTGACTAAGCTATAGTTACAGTTGAGGAGTTGCTCTAATTTAGCACCTGCTTAAGGCATTTAAAATTTTCTGTGAAACATTAGGAACAAAGCTTTTATGCCTTTCTCAATACAAATTACTATATAGGGTGGTGTATTACTGTTTTTCAGAAGGATATGAACTCTACAAAGGACCTTCTGTATTTTGAACATTGAGTATAAACAAGTTTAGTGTGTGTTTAGAAGCATGCAAACTGATTTGAAATGCATTTTAATGGAGATTTGTTGAGACATTTGTCTGTTAATGATTCTAAAGCCAGGTACTGTATGTACTTGTGGTTTGCATATCTGATTACACTTGAATTTGCTGGTATTTACTAAATAACATTTGTTTAACCGAAATACCACATCCTGAGTGTGTGAATGATGTTGGACTTTGTGATTAATATTCTGGTTAATGTGCCTGTTTCTGAGCATTTACATATATGAGATTTGTTCGTGAAATGTAAAAAGAAAAGGATGACTGCTTCCACAAAGTGTCATATAATTATTTAACATTTTTTTCTTTAAATCTTTAACCAAAAAAGTTGTATCAGTAAATGCAGTCAGTGATAAATTTAAATACCCCAGGGGAATTACATTCCTATACAATTTCTCCAGTATCCTGGGACTTCTTGACATGCTGCAGAACATATAAGCAGAGAATTTGTTCAAAACTTACTCTATTTTTGCCCTCTGGGTCATCCATGCTGTCATACTGTCATGAAGATTCAGACATTTTTTCAGATTCTCTAAATCACTTTGATGTCCTTCATCAGTATCATTAAGTAATTATCCAATTACTTGTTAGCAGTTATTTAAAGCAGGGTTGTTTTGTTTTTTTTTAAAGTAGACCAACTTGCTTTTCTTTCTTCATCTATTGCTACTGCCTGAAGATCATCTAACACGCAAATTAATATAAGCCCCTGGATAACATTCAGATAGTGTCAGAGACCACTGAATTGGCTTTGTTTTTAACTCATATCACATGTTAGTTACATATGTTCATTAACATCTTTATTTTTACTGAATAGATAAAATATCATCTTGTTCATCTTGTAAAGATAATTTATTCTTTTCCAGACACACAAATACAGAAGATTTCATTAGCACCACTGGTGACTATTTCCAACACATATACGACTAATCTTCCTTCCAAAAGTTTTCTGTCATGTATGACTTGCTCAAATATTTTGAGAAATGTATGAAAAAGACTATCAAGTCTGTACATTAGAAATCCTTAAATTGTTTGAAGACTTTTCTTCATTGTTTCCTTTGCAGAAAACTTTATTTCGTGAATAATATAGCTTTGGAGAGAGAGGTAATCTTTCCTTTAATAAATGTAAGGTCTCGTAAGTTTTGCAGCTACAAGCAGCAATAATTCCTGCAATAAAAATCTGCATATAATTTGTGCCTCCATCCACATGAACCTTTTTAGATTCTATATGAAGACATCTGAGATTTAAAGGCTAGTAAAGTGGAGATTTGCAGATTGCTTTAAGAAAAAAAAAGGGGGGAACAATTAAGGAGAAAAGGTAGAAAGGCTATAAAAAATTAAAAGGGAAAGAAGCAGAGACAGAATTAGTGGAGACTGACTTATCACTTTGAAAGTGATAATGTTGAGAGGAATTAAGGGAGGTAAAAGATAGAAAAATCATGAAGAGAGAGAGACAAGCAGGATTATGAAGCACAGAATTGTCTTTGAAAGTAGTGCAGAACAAAAACATCTGACTTTTCAAGTGGAATATTTTTCTTTAAACACAGAAAATAAATGGATCTCCAAGACTACTTACTGGTTTTCCATTGAAGTTTATGATATTGGTCCTGATCCCTAATCCTCAAGTGATGTGGGTTCTGTCTACATGAGAGACTCTTAGCATAACACTGCTACAGCTTTTATGTGTGTTTAACAGCTTTCAAGGTAATTAATTTTATTTTGGAATGAAGGCAAAACTTTTTGTGAGTTTGAGTAAAACAGAATCAGATTACTTGATCCTCAGGTTTCAAGTCAGTCCTTCTGGTAAGAAGCAATCTGGCAAAATGTCAAAAATCTCATTACAGAAATCTTCATAGAAATCAATAAATCACTGCAGAATATCTTGACTTTGAAAAGCAGTATATTTTGACAGATTACATGTCGTCACATATATTTGGACCATTTTAAGTTGTCACTTTAATATTTTCTGTGGGGTTGTGAAACTCACTCCTTCCTTTAGACTGTAACATGCCAGATCTGTTGTCTAACATTTCAGAATGTGATGGGAAACTACTTCCTGCCATGGACTTTGTAACAAAAATTAAACCATTTCACATGGTTGCTTTCTAGAAGGATGCGTGGAAACATCTTTTCATTTTTATTTACTTTGTCTGGTTTGTTTTTATATATTTTCAACTGGATAGTGGATTTGGCTTTGCTTGTCATGTACAAACATGTGGAGGAAGACATGAAAGAAGTTCAGGCTCCATAAAGCCTGAAAAGTTGTGGTGCTTTACTTAGGATCCAGAACCCTACGGAGTGAGTTGAAAATGTCAGAAGTTCTGAGTGACAAGTCTGAGCAGCCAGTAAAAATTACACCCTTCAGCCTTCTTTATCTTCCTTAGCCAATAATACGTGAAATACTTTTGATCTTGCTCCAGTTATTGTATATGTACATTTTCTGATGACTTCTTTGTGTAAAAAAAATACATACAGTTCTTGCAGGGTTGATGAGAAGTCAGGATCTCCATTTTTAACATCTGACTTAAAAAAATACTGAAGAGGTCCAATAAATTAGGAATGGAATCACAGTGGAGCATAATTACCAGGAAACAGTGAAAATTGCCTACAACTACAGGATAAAACACTTCAATGGGAGATACGTGATTCAATTCATTCAGGAAGAGGCTAAACTTGTACCTACATTTTCTATACCGTGGATGACTGTTCAAATCGTGGATCCATCTTATGAAGAGAGAAGAAGGGGAAGAGGTATTGGACAAGAAAGAAAGAAACAAATTTCATTAAGAATGTTCTCATTCCAAGCAAAGTTTCTCAGAGGAAAAGGGTTGCAAAAAATAGTCTAGCTTCTGAATCTTGACTATGTTTGAATATAAGTTGGGTTAACTCTTAAAAACTTCCAGGTCAGCAGATAACCAGAGCTCTAAAAGCCTAAATTAAAGAGTAAAAGCAAAACTAAAACAACCTGTTTAATGTATACTGTTTTAATGCCTCTGGAGAGAAATTACCTGTTAAGCATCTGGGACCGTGAGACCTCAGTTCTGGAAACATACCTAAATTTTAGTCTTCTGTAACCTTAAGAGGTCTAGATGACAGGTCTTTGTGACTGAATCCTGAAGAGGAAATGACAGGAAAATTTTTGTGAGGTGATAAACATATAGAAAGAAAAAGAAGCATTTGGAAAATGATTGCCTCTAATGAAATATTGCTCTGTAAGATTAAAAGAGTTTTCAACAAGTAGTTCTCTTCTAGTGTGCTTCATTCAAACACATGGGAATAAAATATAGACCACAGACTACTCTGAACATCATAATTCAAATATCTAATTGAATTTATATATGAATACTTCTTAGCAGTTTAAACCCCATAATTTTAGCATGATATATGTATATCCAGAAAAAAATGCTGTAGCATATTACATCTCTATCTTTGCCTTTCTGTATTGGCTTCATAGACATTTTATTGATTCATTTTCCAAGAAGATAAATGAATCCTCAGGGTTGGTTACCTAAAAGATTATAGAGGATTAGAAAACCATCAATGGTGTTTGTACGAACTTAACAAAAGGTTTCAATTAACGTTGCAAACATTTAAGATAATTTCCTATTTAATAGCATGTGATAATCTCGTTAAAATAATTTTAAGAATGCACTAGAGTCTTTATATTATGTACATTAAACAAATACAAAAGTACATGTGAACCATTAGCTGTGATAAGACACAAGAATGGTAACTTTCTCCTCACTTACAAACCAGTAGATTGGTCTTCACTTCTATTAATAGTTATCACATGAACTTGCCCACAAAATCAGTCAGTTTACATTCACATAAAGGCAAACGAAGGTCATAATAAGTCATGAAAGGCTCTGTTATCACTTTCTAAAACATTAAAGTAGAGACACATCCCTTAAGACCTTCAATATTCCTTTGAATGTTTTATCACTCAAAAGTTATGCTTCTAGAATAAAGAACAAACAGTCCTTTTGTGTATGTGATTGCTTACAAAAATATTTCAGATATTAATTTTTAATTTAAATGTACTAATATTTAAATACATTAAGCTATATTTGATAAATATAAAATACACATTGGTTGCAAAGTTTTATGAGATATATAAATCATTAATAACTTATTTAATTTTTTTTCCTTTTTTTATGTGGAATCTTATGCAAAATTAGATTTACACCTCATATTTTTTTTTACAGGGTGAAAAGAAAAAAAAATTGCCTAAAGAATGTAAGAGAAGTGGTCTTGGGTTGCTCAGTAAAATAGTGAAAAGTCCCAAACTAAGACTGACAAAGAACAAGGATTTCCTTGGACCCAGCACAGCAGTATGTTGAAGAAATACCTGTTTGCCAGCAGTTTTTCCCCTTACCTAAAATTTCTGTAACATTATGCCCCTTGACATTAACATTCTTTGACATCTTAAGATCCAAGGGTAGAACTCACCAAACCTTGATCTTTAGATGGTGCCTTCTAACTGCAGAGGCACTCTGGGAAAGAATACTAAATGTCTTGCATTTGCTTCTTTGGTGGTGGTTTTTAAATTTTTGTTTGTTTGTTTCTTAGAGTTAAAAATATAATTAATAAACACTAAATAAAAATATAAAATTTATGCATCTAGGTTACAGAAATTATAACTATATCTTATCCAAGTGCAAAGAAACTATTTTCTGTTACTTTTATGGAACTGGGTAGTTTAAGATACACCTAATGTCTTTGGGGCACCATTTTATATCAGGAGAAATATGTTTCCAAGGGCATCTGGTTTTAAAGAATTCTCTTACTTCTCTTTCATGGTCCATGTAGAAGTCTGTTGTATGAGAACATTAGTTAGTCCAGCAGAAAAAAATGTCATTGGTATATAAATTTATCTTTTTTTTGCAGCTGTCTTTGCCTTAGGAAGCCCCAAGGCCATGCAACTCAAATATCTGAGAGCATCACTTTAGTTCCTTAAGTTTCAGCTGACAAGGTGCCTTTGGTACAAAAAAGCTTAGGGTATTAGACTAGCACACAATTTTAGAAAAATTTTCTGTCTTTGAGAAGACAGAAAGAAAGGATTTCTTTAGGAAAACGCTGAGGCAATCAGGCTGGAACTCTTTTATTAAGTCAGGTAATTATATCAAACCCCTCAGTTATAGCCAAAGAAATGTTCACTTCAGGATGTTAATCCATGCCAAATAAAAATACAACTAAATGAATGAACAAACAAGCAAGCAAACTTCTCCAAAGATGCCTTAGGGCATTAGCTTTGTTTAGGTAGTTTTTTGCTAGGATACCCCAATGGCATAAATGAATAATAAAATGCAGTAGACAGACCATATCCCAGGTAGACCACACACACAAAGTGAGAGATAAAAGACCCCTATTTTCACATATTTTTTTATGTAAGGTAGGAAATATGTGAACTGAAAAAGAAAGAAGAATTGAATGTTAATAAATAAAGACAACTTGAAATGGAAATTGAGAAGGCAGAAGGCACAGCAGAGGATGAGAGAGGAAGAAGTAGTTAAACAGAGGGAAAGAAGGCAAACAGATGGTTCAGCAGGGAATGACAGAGGTTCTTTACGTGCTATAGTATTATATTCTATAATAGCACTATATTATTTTTGTATATGGTATTATATGTTATAGTAACACTTTTACAAACAAATTCTTGATATAGGCAGGAGTAGACATTTTAAAATAGAAAGTAAAAGATGTTTCATCTTCAAAAAGTTATAGTTTTACTGAGACACCAGAGTATGCAATTATAGACCAGCCAGAACAGAAGAGCAGTAGGTAGGGAAAATACAATCAGCAAGAGTAGCTTACATTTAGTCAGGTCACGAGTATAAAATGAATATTCAAAATAACTTCAGAAGAGATTCCCATGCTTACATTTGTTGATTCTTGTAGGAGTCATGGCAAATGTCTGTACTGAGAGTTATGAGAGACAGATGAAAGTAGAACAGAAGGAAGAGGAAAGAGGAAAAAAGTTACTGAGACAAAGGCATACAATCACTGTCTCTAGTGTCTGTCTTTAAAATACTGATAATAAACTTTCCTTCTTCTTTTTGTATTAAACTAAGTATTGATTCTGCAGTTGTTTACTTCATTTTAAGCTATGAGCTTTTCCAGTTAATAATTGTAAATGTCCCAAGAATGCTACAAATATTTTGCTTCTGGTGTAGTCCGCTTATGTATTTCTAACCCATGCGATTTTATTTATTTAATTTGTCTGAAGAAAAGCATGAGGAGGACACCAGATTTTCATGTCTAATATTCTGTGTCTGTCTTTATACAAAATATAGGGTAGAGTAATTCAGATCAGGAACATCCAGAGGTAGTTTGTAGTAACTATGGAATTTGCTTTGTGAAACACACCACATATTATTTAAGCTATACAGGATAAGGTTCTTATATACAAGCAGTAAATATATTTATTCCACAGATATTTACCAACTCAAAGCAATGCCGTGACAGCTTGAGTAGGAATGATGAAGGGCAGCTCTGCAGTTTGCAGGATCAAGCAAGCTGTTAAAAATAAAGGCTGGGTTAAACACTTGTGGTACAAAGGATACAAGAACATACCATGAGTCTTGTTTATTTTAATCATCTTTACTGATTAAGGAAATGCTCAGTATAAAAAATTCTTGTTCTGCAGTGGTGTACTTACAAGTTTTATGGAGAAGAACTGGAATTACCTCAAGTGTACCATGGCTTGCAGAATCTTTATATAGATCAAGCTAGTTGCTTTAAATTAGAATTTGGTTTCTGTTGAAGAGAGATCAAAGCAGAGAGGGAAAAAAAAGAGAATATGAATACTTAATTGACTTTACTGAACACATGAGGAAATTATATCTTTTGAAACAAGAACCTCAGAAAAATCTGTTTTATAGACTTCTCGTATGCTGATTCCATATAAGCTATTAATTCCTTATTTGGTAGCAACTGAGGCAAGTTCAATGTTATCCAAAGGGCTGGATTTCTGTTAACTGCCGAAAACCTCGGACAGTTAGGTTGCTGAAAAAGTTCTGAAATGTTTAGAGAAGAAGTGATATGCTGTCATTTTTCTCAAATGCATGCTACATAGTACTATTGCCACAGGAATAATAAAAAGCACTCTGAAAGAATTCATGTATGTCTCACAGTAAATCTGTCATCTTTGTAATAATGCTAAAGTTAAAATCATTCATTTAAAAACATTAAATAGGAGAATGCTGGTGGAGAAATCTATATTGAAAACATTAGAGTATTTGTAGAGTATAAAGAACATTTGTATGGTAGGAAGCACATATAAATTATAAAGAAAGTTACAGTATTTACTGACTTATAATCTATGTTTGAAAAGTATCCATAGAATTCAAAATATATTTATAAACATTTTATACCAGTTTCAATGCTTTGGGTGTACATTAAATATTGTGTATCAACATAAAAGGGGATGTTAAAAATTGAGACGATTAAAAAAATTATTTCTTACATGTATTTTTCACACATATTTTCATAAATACAGGATCATTCAGTTCAACTTTTCGGTTATTTTCAGTTGTTAACTTTTAATGGCACAAACATTTTCAGGGGTCTGTACTTGGGTACTAGAGGAAAAATGCTGTTCATTTCTATGTATCTACAGGGGAAAAAAGAAAATTCTAGCTGAATTGTTAAACTGTCATTTAACATTTCTAAATCTGCAATGACTTCAAGGATCACAGAGAACTCAGAAAAAAATGCTAGACCATTATGTTAAAATTGTTTATACAGGGAAAATCTATAGTCTTTCTGAAATTATTCATTGTTCTATTTAAAAAAAAAAAACTATGATGCTTCAACTTTTTAACAAAATATTCCTGCCAGACAGATAATCAATCCATCTGCTTTTATGATCCTGTTACTTATTCTCTAACTATTACTCTGTATGGCACCTAGAAGCATGAAGTACCATTTTTGCTTTAGTGCTACAAAAACCATTCAAACTATGATGAAGGAAAAGCAGGAAAAAGAATAGGTGATGAGCTAAAGGCAATTAGGTGAAGACTCTATATTCAGAGCAGTGAAGGGAATTTAAAATCTGGCATCATCTGCATAAAAGTGACATCTAAGTGAGACTGAGAATGGAAGAATTGAAACACTATTAGATGTATGAGGGATTAAGAGAAGGATTAAGCTTTGGAAGACAGATGGCATGAAAATTCAAATACATGATGCAGGTCAGAGCACTCCGCAAAGTTGTCACTTAATAGGAAAAGGTTAGTGGCAACAGACAACTGCCAGTCACAAGACAGACTAATTGGGCAGACAAGGACTGATAACAGGACAAAGTGTCACAACACTAATGATGTAACATTGAACCTGATTTCAAATGTTTTGTACAAAAGAATATGAAAGACTATGTTCTCTTGGTTACCTTTTACATACCATAACAACAGCTCCAGATATTCACTTCCTAGCCAAAAGTTTACTAAACTAAGAGGCAGAATCCTGTTCTTCTTAGCTTTTCTTCTGGGTTTCTTCTGGGCTAGATTCTGTCTATATAAGTAATTCCAAGAGAAATCTTTTTTCTCCAGGAGACATGAGGCGAAGGTTATGTTTCATGGCTCTGTTAAAGAGGTGGACATGAAATAGAGGGGAGAAACTTCGCATCTTGCAGTGTCAAACTAACCCAATGAACTGTCTGTGGGTGGCTGGTTGGGGCAGAGGGAAGCACATATAAATTATAAAGTAGGGGAGAACTCAAGAGACAAGAGAGCTGGAGGGACATCTGGGGACCTTCGACCATCCCACGGTATCTGTACTGCCTCCTGGATGGTACCGTTCACCCATGGGATGGGCACTGCATGCTGGCAGCTGCCACGCTCAGCTGCCCACCCTTTTGTCAGGGTGGTGTAATCTGACCCACATAGCAGAGAAGTTGTGTAAAATTGTGCCGAGTTTGTGTGGTTCAGGTTTTTTTTATATGTAAGTCTATTTAGTCTCCCCACTTTCAATATAGTCTTAAACCATGATAACCATGGGTCCATCTCTGTTTTCACTCAAATTTGAGTTGAATCACAACAGAATGTGGATTTAAAACTTCACAGAGCTGTTCAAAGGAAAAAACATGGATGAATCTCTGCAGAAAACAGTTGCCTAAATTGAAAAATCTCACCTCCAAAGTTTGAAGAAAACATCACAGACTCTGAATATTGCTGTTAAAAAAAGAACATGAACACACCATCCTAGTGGTTTCACAGGTGTGTGATTACTCCTTAATAATACAATTTTGTTTCCATCTTCCTGCTCCTTACCCTGTATTCGCACCACAGAAATCAACATCTGGTTTTTTGAAATAAATTATTTGGAATAGAGACATTCAAAGGAAAAGTCTTCTTTAGTCATTCTCAGGTCTACATATTTACTGAGAGACAAATAAAAAGTCTTTGATCTAGAGATCCTTGGCAACAGAATGTCATATAAACTACTAAGCACATGCTATTTCTTTCCTTATTTTCGCTTTCAATCTATTGGTAACTCATATCTTAGAAAAGTATATTTTCTTTATATATAATACCCTAAGTAGTCAGATAAAGTTTTAGAATAACTTTTTTTTATTGTTTGTCCTGGCTTGATTGCGTAGTACTTTTTCAAGTACTACTTCTGTCCACTAATTATGCTTTGTAAAATATCAGTCATAGCATGACTGCTTTTAGAATAACTTGTTTTTGAACATGACTGGTGGCTATTAAGTGGTTTTATGGTTCCTGAAACCATAAAATAACAGCTGAGACACAATTTTTGCAGCCAGTAAATGTAGATGTCCCCTAATAGTCATTACAGACAACACTTGTTTATTTGACGGAGATAACTTATTATTTGTGCCTGAAGTGTCTGGGCAAGCACACTTAACATTATTTGAGAGTTTATTATAAAAGTATTAGAATGTTATGAACCATATTTCTCCCTATAGACCAAGATGATTTCCTTAGGAAAGCAAAACAGATTTTTGCTATGTGTTGCATAAAATGCCACTTACATATATAAAGCAAAAAAATATTCAAAAACTATTTAAAGATGTTGTTCTATGTGATATGTTGTGGTTTCCATTTGGCAAAGTTTTGCAAGGTGTTGTGTTAAAACATTTATGACAATAAAATTTTAAGGACAGCATGAACACAAAGGGATGTTTTTATATTTTTGCCATATTTCATTGATATTTAACTTGAGTACTAACAGTGTACACAGTCTGATTACTTACAGGTAACAATACATAAGTGTGATCCTGCAAACATTTATCTATGTGCTTACTCAGGTCAATGAGACTACTTATGAATTACAGCCAATAGGTCTATTTTTTTATAAACACTTACTGCCAGATATTATGTTCACTGCGCAAAAAGTAATGGATTATACATGGCAAGAAGCACATAACCTAGTAATAAATGTTTGCAGGATGGGCCTTAAGAACATTTGCAGGATTCATATTGTCTGATATTAAATTCTATCTGCAAATAAAATGAAGTTTGTAATAAGAAACGAGTTGAATAGGTGTAGAGTCATCAATGGGTTTTGTAGCTTTTCATTTTAACATCATTTTAGCCTCTCTGGAAGCCTGGGTTTTATTCCCAAGCAGTGCCCAAGGCACTTTTGAAACTAGAAATGTTGAGGTTTTTTCAAGAGCAATCAGGAAAATAAAGTTGAACAAAAGTTGAAAGAAGTGTTGGGTTAACATTACTGTCAGGTTTAAATCAATTCACTTTGTGTCCTTTACATTTTCCACATACACCATAGTGAGCAGGTCTGTTGTCAGATTTTCTGTTTTGCTAGAACAGCTATTAGTTATTATTACCTAGCCTTTCAAACTACACTTCATGCATTTGCTTCATTATGGCTGTGCAAAGGAGCTGGTAAATCTGACTTGAGCTCATTTATTTATACCTGGAAATGTAAATCGTGTAGCATGTTCCGTCATCATACAGCAGTGTATCAACTGGATTCAAGCAGCATTTCTGAATCCTGACAAGCCATTACAGCCTTTTCATCAGCAATGTACAGAAAAGAATATCTATTTCCACTTAAAAAATAAAAGAATTTTCCAGTAAGATCATAGTTAATTTCTGAAAAGAGAAAAATATTAAAAAATATTCTGGTAGGTTATTTGTTCAAAAATTTTTTCACTATCCAAGAAAAAGCAGCTGCTGTCAACAAGATTGTTAGTGGAAAGAAAATCTGTGCCTCTCAGAGAAGTGTGTGCAGTAATGCAAGTTGCTTTCTGCCACCTAATTTAATATCCACCTGAGCACCACCATTCAAAACCAGAAGCCTGTAGAATGTACACAACTGCAGGTTTATCCCCTGCAATTCATTAAAATATCTTCTAGAGGTACAGGCTTTCCTTTTTTATTCAGGATAAAGAGGGTGTATACAATGTCTTAAAGAGCAGTCAAGACTCATGGCTCTAGGTCCAAAATTCAGAAGCAGTTTAATTCTTTTAGAATAAAGTGAAGCACATTCCTACATTTTACTTTGTCCTACTCCTACTGATATTGAAGAAGATAAACAGTATTATAAAGTTATGCAATTATTTAATGGGAAAAATCAAGGATATGAATGCACAGAAAATCATCAAAAGAATGAAGCTGTTAAGGATGCCTCGAGATGTAGGTGAGGAAACTAACCAAACTCCCAAACACAAGCATCCTTTCTTACCAAGAAGATTCCAGGTGCACTGTTGCAATTGGAGAGATGCAGCTTAAAGGCATGGGGACTGTGGGTGATGGCTAGTCAAGAAGAGGAACAGGTGCTGTGCTAGAATCCCTCTCAGGCTCTAGAGTGCAGTGCTGGAAATCTTTGCCCACAGGACTCATTGCAAATGTGTATTTGGGTAAGAAAGTGAGACCAATTTTCTTTATAATTCCCTTTTTTTTTTTTCCTACATACACATAAGTAAACTATTAGCAATGTCAAGACATGGTGCTGGCAATATGAGGATATATTTGTAGGATAGGAATTTATTCATACCTTCAGCTTCAACATGAATTAACCTTTTCTAATACAGCTCCAGACTTAGTTCTACATATTCAGTTTTCAACATGGCTCATCAAGGTCTTGTGAAAAGTCAATAGAAGTATATAGCTATTTCTAAAGATGAAGTATAATTTCATAACGTCTTTTATGATGCATCCAGAAGATAAATTGCATACATGTCCATACACATCTGGGGTTCATGAAAGCTTTAGGAAAGTGTTTCGTTTTCTCTCACTTTGATTTCAAATACTTTCTGATGAAAGGTGTTTGTAATTAGCAAAAATGGATTTGGAACTAAATGAAATTAACTTTTTGTGAGCCAAGGTAACAACATTAAAAATGCAAAGCTAGCAGCAGTAGCAGATATATATCATAACATCCACAAAACCGGCTTTAGTTTTCTAAAAATACATACCAATGCACTGATGTTCGTAAAATATGTCTGAAAACGCAATACCAGTGCCAGCATTACAGAAATATACACAGTTGCATGCCGAAAGCTGTGGTGAATGCCATAAAAATACAAATCAGAACATACTCATCATCAGCACCATAACACTGCATTTCAGATCTTGCACAAGTCAGCGTGAACATTACACAATTTTATATCAGAGTCTGTTCAAAGTCATATCTTGGACTCTTACAGTTGCAATTCGCCCTTTTTTTTTTATGCCTCCTACATTTCTTCATAATCTTTTGCAAGGTGCTAAATTTTTAGTTTCCATAAAACAGAAACTAGTCCTCATAACTGATGTGTAAATCCAGGTTATCCTATGGTGAAATACAGATCATAATAGATGTTCACATAATAATGCACAAAAAATGTGTGTGAAATCCATATAAAAACCTGTATTTACCAGAATTCTGGCTACCATAGAAACATATATTTATAATAAACTTCATAAGAACCTTAACACTCGACAACTTGTTATCAACTTTTTGGTAGTGAGGTTTCAAAATCAATGATATTCTTCTTGCTATTGTAGCTTAATCAAACAGCATATGTGCATGAAAAATTAGACAAACAGACATTTTGGCTTCTTTCAGGGTTGCTAAAGTTAATATCTTAGTGTACTAACATTTCTGTGACCACAAGGGGATTTGCAGCAACTTTATCCATATATGGTTTAAAACTCGAGTTTCTTAAGCAGTTTTAGTTTTTTGCAGCAGTGTTGAAGAACTTGTGGATCTTGCACTGCAAGATTCTGATCTCTAGAAAGGACTAGGTTTATTGCTATGTATGATTCAGAATTTTTACAATAGCATTTTGGATAGGGGGAAGCTTCATATAAACAGTATCTCACATAGAGAATTGGTATTCTGCACTTCAGAATAGGGGAACAGTTCAAGAGGAGAGAATATCTTTTCAGTTATGTGCTCTTATGTCAAACACAATTACGTGTCTCAATAAAATTACACCACCTATAACAAATCTATCAGTTACATCCAGACCCTGACAACCATCAGCCAGGGGAATCAGGTTGTGATCTCAGCTCCTGGTAGAGACTTCTTCTCAACAACACTGCTGTAAATAGGAAGTAGGGGTGTGGAACTGAATTTAAGTTCACTTGAAACTTCATTGCTTCACAGGGGATTTTTTGAGACATAGAACTAGATTCTATGATCCTTGTATTTCCTGAATAGGCCAAAGGAAGAGAATTACTTTTTGGAGGTCTGATGCTTTGACTTGTATATAGACTAGGAATATTTCCAATCCAATATTGATTTGAACTGAATTAACTCAGTATCACTGTAGAGTCTCACAACATGTATTGTAGGGTTTAGCAATCTTTTTTTAAAAGATTTAACCTGATTATTTCATGATTACAACTGGCTGCTGGATTTTGGAGACAGTAGTATCTGAAAGATCATATCCTCTTCCTGTCTTTGTTGAGGAGAACTGCCTGGAAGGCTGAAGTGCCATCAGAAGTTGACAAAAGTTTGGTTACCACACTGAGAACATGCTCCTATTTCTTATGTGTTCTCTCACAGGATTAACAACTTGTTTGTTCTTTGCTTATTTTCTTTTCTGTCTCTTCTAGGTAATTTGAACCTGAGATGATAGGATGATATTCCTACTCCTAAAAGGACTTTTGCAAAAGAGCTCCTGGGAAACCCTCATTAAGACTGTTGCTTCTTGTCAGAATATAGGACATTTATGTGCTCCAATTCAATACCAAAGAACCATCAGAAAGTCTGCAGAATCTACGTATGCAAAAGATGGAGATATACATCTGAATATCCAAATGAGAAATGGCTCTAGCTCAATTCCATGGGGGGGTCAGAATTTTTTATTCGCAGTGATATATAAAATGTTACTCCAGCAGGCACAGCTCCAGGTAAAACCTGGAAGTCTTGTCTCAGAACTGGTTCTCAGCTAAGAAGCATCAATGCTATATGCTTGCTGGCATATTTTTCTTGAATAGTTCAGAAATTAATAATAGTCAAGTTTGTTATAAAATCTGAAAATCAGATATTCTTTTTCTCAGGCTTGCTTTCTCAAGAAAGTAGCACTGCTTACTTTTCCTAATGCTTTTTGGTTAGACATAGCTGCAATATATACTAACTGCAGTGACTTCTTATACACTATGTATCAGAAAAAAAAGCAAAAAAAGCAACATTAAATGGCACAGGAGAGGAATACATAGAAAGTCAGATATATGACAGGGTTGAAAATTATCTGCAAATAAAAAGATATATTATGTCCAGCTGTTCATGCCATACAAATATTTTATTCAGTTCAGAAGAAAATCTGCATTTTATATTGCTTATATGGCTGGTCATTCAACTTGACAGACATGTACTAAACCTTTTTTTTAATGACAGAAATGAAAATATAAATAAAAAACACCCACCATCTACCAAGAGGATAATTGATTCCAAATAAAAAAAAAATAAATATATCTGCCCTTAGTGCTGTCTGTTGACTGATAAATCATAGATCAAAAACCGTCTTATAAAATATTGAAGCAAACCTTATACTCCTCAGGCATAGATTGGCACTTCAGTGATTTGCACCAACTAAAGACCATTTGAATAAAAAATAAATTCAGAAAGTTATACTGGTGTCTGATTTCATCTCAATTTTATAGCCATCTGCTTATGACAACTCCAATCTTAATGTTTCTGAAAAGGAGATGGACAATCATCAAGATTGCATTTAAATATGCAAACTATGAGAATGTTCACTTTAACGGGATGATTAGTTTTTCTCCCTTATAGTCCTCCAGTCCTCCAGATATAGGCCAACATCTAATGGACATGGTCAGAAGCTCATATGTCTAACCTTTTCAGCATACAAATCATCTTTAATCTTCAACAGATTATTTTTTTCCTATTTTGTTTTCTGGAACGAGATACTTGGCTATTGGTTTTCAGATAGCAAGATTATGTTTCTTCTGAAGACATCCCTTCTGCAAACAGTTTCTTCTCCTGTTTGTTCACAAATGACATGTCTCATTTTTCCTAATAAAAAATGTGCAAACTAATGCAGGTAGAACTTATCAAGCAGATAATAAATTGCTGCCGGGATTGGCTTGTCAATGATAAGAACTATAACTAAGGTTGTGACAAATTTTCCTGAAGACCTTAATTGTGTCCCCAAATAGAAAGTCAAGACATGGTTTTGGTTTTTTTTATATTGGTGACATCTGCAAAACATTTTGCTGTCCTCTCCTCTTTCAATGAATTTTCTTTGGCCTCAGAAAGTGCACATGGTTTTTCACTCTTGGTTCACTTGATTAAAAGAAAAAACTGTAAACACAGTTAAACAATCAGATTTTGAACTAAACCATATGTTATTTTTTCCTTGTTACATAAAAGAAATTGCAGACCATTAAGTACCAAACCTTTGCCCTTAGATAGACTTTACAATTTTAGGAGATCAACTGCTTTGCTATAGTTGGAACTATGTATGAAAAGCCTGTGAAATGCAATGACATTTAATACTTGATAAACTTTCAAAAGTTTGATAGCTGTATTCAAACTGTATTGAAGCAATGGACCTAAGGGATGGCTTTTTCATAATTTAAATCGATGAGTTTTGTTCTACACAAGATTTTGGTATAAAAAGTATTCTCTGATTGTATGTAGTACAGCAGAATGAGGCAATAAATATTTTAGTTTCATTCGAGCCCCAAAATGTATAAATACATTGTTAAAAATTCTACAATGATTGTACAGCAAAAGTAGCAGTGTTCAGCTGTCAGAACTGCATTTCTTACAATAGGTTGTTTTAAGTTTAGTCTTAAATCCAGACATCCTGTGTTGATTTCAGGATTCAACATCTTCAAAGCTTATTTATTCTCAGGTAAGGGATGGATAATTTCAGTCATAACATACTTTTAAGAAGATCTTTGTCATGGAGTAAATTTGAGACAAGGATCTCTGCTGAGATAAATTGTTCCAGTGTCAGCATCAGACAACCTGTATTCAAAAGTTAGGATAATATTGGAGAGAATACATTTTGCATCATGTAAACTTTCATAAGAATTTTTCAAGTCTATATGAGGAAAGACTTACTAGAAAGAGCCATTGTGAGCTGGCAAGACATTAAAGATTATGCATTGGCAAAGAGAACAGTGGTATCCTGGAATTATCCATCAAGCATTGGTGCATTCCTAGCTTCATCTGAATCCTTCTGGAGCTTGCAAGGTAAGTCTGACAAGTTCAAAGAATTGCTGGCTTCCCCACAGGGACATCTCTCCATCTGAATCACTATTTTCCTCCTGCTGTATTCTTTGAAGAGCAATGTTATATGCCCAGTACTTGGATCATGGCCATTTTGAGTACAGTCGTGTCAGTTCTTTCTTTTACAATTGTTTTTTAATTTCTCTGTCAGAAATAAACAATTATGTCTTTAAATCTGTGACCAATTATATAACCTGAATATAGAACATTTTTTTGTATAGGACTTGTTCTCCTAATTCCTCCCAGTCACTCCCACTGTAATGCAAGCCTAAACCTTGTCAGCTTTGTTGTTTCAATTTCTTTTTCCAACAGACAGATTAATTGATTTCCTTAGCTAATGACATCATCCCTCTCTCAGAATCATCAAAGAACCTGAGGATGTTACACCAAGTCATTATTAGTAGTCTCTCCATCAGTACCAGGTACAGGTTGGTTGATATTTTTAGCTATTGCTTGTAAACATCTGGTCAAAAGATGCTGTTCACTAGCTTTTGTGTTCTGGAATCAGGCACTTCTCTATGTAAGAATAACATCATAAAAGATTTTCATCTGTGATGGTGTTTCCGTATATACAACTTTCTTTTTTTGCCTTTTTTTTTTGTATTTTTAAAATGTTTTTACTTAGAGCTGGCAACAACATGCAGTATTCAGCAGATGGGGGGGTAAGACATTGACATGGTTCCACAGTTTACAATTCCTAGGACTGTACTAATGCTTTCCTTCTTCATATTGCTGAAAAAGTTGTTTATTGCTAACACTGACATGAGTATTAAAGCCAGACTTTACATCTTAGATGAGCATTGTTATTCTTCATTCAGAGACAGATTCCAGATTATTCCTCTTTCCAGCACCATTTGTAGATGCTTACACACACAAAAATATTTAATGTGTTTTTTCCTCTTTTCCCACCCCCACAGCACTAAGTGATACCTGACCCATCCTAGGACACCTATAGCAGTATGTGCGGGTGTGTCACTGTATCTACTAATGGCATTGTATGTATCTCAAGGGGAAGCATTAATATGAATTAGTAGAGCTGTCATGGTTTTAATTTCTTAAACATGACATGACTTGGTATTGCTTCTGATGAGGAAAACAGGTAAATACTATGAAGCCTGAAGAGCCCTAAAAGCACTTAAGGTAGTTTCAGATCCTGTTACTATTCCTTCACCTAAGGTAATCCTTACTACGATGGTACTGGTATGTTTTACAGGCTTTAGCTTCACAACAAATTGTTGTGATGCCAGCAGCTGTATAGTTTTAGGATTGCAGCCATCAAACACAAAGCTATTTGGGGCCAGATCCACTGACAGACTGAAATACCTCACGTGATATTAGACTTTTAGATGAAAAAAGCCTCAAAACTCTCATTCAGCTGCCATCCCACTATAGGGATTTAATATCTGTGTTAGACCTTCAGGTGTTCATGTCCTACAGTTCTGTTTTGGGAGAAGCCCTGAAGTGCCTAAGGCTTGACATAACTGAACAATTCAACACTGAGCACGTCTAAATTTCACTTGGGTTCACCACTTGGGCATTTCTCTGCCACAGAAGGAGCCTGTTCCACTTTGTATCCTCAGAGCATGTCTGCCCCAAGAGAACTGTCAGATAAACAGATCTCTTCTTTTTCTTAAAACACAACCATTGAAGAAAAGAATAATGGTGGTGATAGTGTCCCATCTCTTCTATAAAGACAAGAGTAAAGCAGCCTGACAGAATGTGAAGAATCAGGATCAGCTCTCTTCACCACCTTTCCTCCCCACATGAAAGAAACACAAGACCTATCACCCACTTTAAAAATGAAGGCTATTCTAAGGAGTGCAGGGTATGGGGCATCTCAAAATCTTTATACTGAAGTCCTCCTGCTTTCTATGGAGTATTGGAAGACTTGTGTGTGGTGAGAAGATGGCAGAAGAATTAAGAGTCTCTAATCTCTTAGGAAGGGGATCCTCACTCCAGTTCCAGCTCCAAAGTTTATTTATATATTTCAGTGTATGTTTGTAGGGGATATATAAGACTTTTGAAGCAGAAAATGGAATTCAGAAATTCTGCTTTCATGTGCCTGTCCTGTTTCCTAAATGGCATTAGAAAATCATACTGAATGCTAGTCCCCTCATTTTAGGAGAGCTACTATACAATCAAAAAAGAAACACCTGTAAATTAAAGAAACAAAAGGGACAACTGAAGAGGGCTAGACCTCTTTTCATCATTTTCCTATCAATCAGCTTTCTTAGGTCAGTCCTTGAGCACAGTGCCATTACTGCTGTGATTCCTATTATAAGACCCTTGAGTCTTTCCCTCTCTTTGTCACCCATATTGGCACTACAGATTACACTGCAAATGAAGGTGCAGGAAGGAAGCGTTAAATAGAGACCAAGATCGTTATGAATATCTTTCTTACAGTCCT
This sequence comes from Aegotheles bennettii, assembly GCA_013398125.1. NCBI lineage: Eukaryota > Metazoa > Chordata > Aves > Caprimulgiformes > Aegothelidae > Aegotheles > Aegotheles bennettii. The sequence goes on along the minus strand of VZRW01004384.1, from coordinate 38,725 downwards.
TTATGCCAGTGCCATTACAAAATATATTAATATAGTTTCACCACAGTAATTTAATAGAGGTTTCCATCCAGTTTTCATGCATTGTGAATGGAAGTGGTCTGGCAAGACAGATCTAAAAATATGAACAAATTCTACTCTTCATGAAATAATCACAGTTTTTAACATCCTGTGTATGATTTTATTGCATGTTATTCTGCTCACAAGAAGAACTGCAAATCAGACTTGTTATTCTAGCATTTTAAACTATGGGTTTTGTGTTATTAAAATTTCATTTTATCACAGAAAATCTTCTGTGATAGAATGTATCTTCAACATCAATGTATCCTTAAGTCTTATTCAGACTAAGCAGCATTAGTCCAAAAGAAAAGGTGTCAGAGAGAGAAAACTCTTTACTGTGATAATTATTAAAAAAAAAAAAAAAAAAGAAAAGAAATCTAAAACATAGAAAAACCTGCATAAAATATTGGTTCAATAAAATGTTTAAGAATTATGGAAAAATACCCATAAAACTGGAGGCAAATACTGTTTGTACTGTCAAAAGCTTTGTAAGAGGATTAGCATTGTATTGATAATTCCAAGAAAACTACAAAACCTGGAATCCAAGATCTATTTATTGTTGCTGGAGAACTGAGCATTGCCAGATTGAAGGCAATGTAACAGTCTAGTATGATGGGAACCTTTTAAAAAAAAATTAGATATTTGAGGTTGTTCAGTGTCCTGAAGATGGATTAATAAGCAGTTATATGAGGAAAATTGTTAGCTTCCTGTCTTAAAACTTGATGGACAGACACAAAGCCAAGATCTGATATCAGTTCACTTTGACAGAGAATTTTGCTCAGAGTTTCTTAGAGGTGTTTTTACAGTGAAGTGGGGAACTGGCTGTACAGAAGACAGTAATTTGCACAATTCTTAAGTGAACATGAACTCCAACACTGCTTAAAGACTACTGACACTAAAATGGCTGAATGAGAAATGATATTGAATGTCTCTGAGCTCTAAACTTTGGCCTTACAGTAATTATACTTTCAGTATATTCAGTATATTTCAGTAATTATACTTTCAGTTTCTGAGACATAAACATCTTTGTTGTATGTCTTTTTATTTGATCCCCATACTGGTGTTTTAATACCTGACTATATAGTGTTCTATCTGTACTTGTGCCTGCTGGTAGAACGGCAGCTGCTGGATTGCAATGAAATTATAAGATGCTCCAGTTCAGAGCCTTGCTAATGCTGACAATTGATTTAGCATTGTAAGCCACCTCAACAGCGCTGGGCTGTTTTTTTGTACAGAGATTTCAGTAGGGAGTTATTTTAAGAGATATATTTCCTTTGTTGGGTTAAAAAAGCACAGTTTGTCTTAATTATCCCTGACGTTTCAAACCTCAGACCAGGCGCTTCCTCCAGGGACAGAAACAAACCAATCTTCTCCAGAAACCAAGAGTGAAATGAATAAATAGGGCTCTGGTTGCTCTAATGGCATAGTGCAGTTACTATTTTTACGGGGGGAGGGGAGCGGAGGATACTGTCTAGATTGTTTCTTTTTATCTCTGAGGAAATTCAGGGTATTGATAGGTGAAATATTGTGGACAATTAAGAAAGGAAAAAAACTGGTCTAAAAAAGCAATATTTGGTAGGTACTTGGTTGTCTGCTATATTCATTCTGAGAGCTAAGTTTTTCTCAGAGGAAAGGGAAGGAACAGAGCAGCTATGCATCATGAACAGAGGCTGCTGTTCTTTCCATCTTCACTCTGTTGAAGCTATTAGTAATTAGAAGCTTCTCCACAGAATTTTGTATTTTCTTCAGTGTAGCTTTTAATGCAATTTTTTTTTATATTTCATGTATGTTTTTAATGAAATACTTAATTGGGGAACTACTATTGTCACATCCCTGTGCAAAGTCCCAAAATCTTGCAGAGAATCTTGATGAGGCTAAGGGTAATGATTCCAATGAAGGAGATTACAAAGAAAATTTATTATTTTTTTTTTTTGTGCTAGTAGTTCAATAGATAAATTGTAGACCTCCTTTTCTGAGCTGAAGGTAACTAATAGATTTTGATTAGGAAGATCTTAGGGCTCTTTCATTAGTGGTTAGGAATTCATTAGTTGTTAGGAATTCCTGTGTTTCATGACAAGGACTAAACTTCATTGAAACACAATGAGCCAGGAAAAAAAGAAAAAGAAAAAAAAGAAATGCTGCCATATTTTCAGCACATTTTTGTCAGCTTGTGATGGTGGTGTTTTATCAGAAGGAAGTCTGCATTGCTGCTGCTGCTTGCTGTGATTTTTTAAATGAAGGTGGCTCTAAATTGAAACCTTAACATAAGGGCAATGCTGACTGTATTCTCAACACCCCAGCAAGGAACTAGTTCCATGTCATAAAGGACAGTCTGGAATCTTTCTTTTACTCAGAGTATCAAACTGCTTGTGGCATCCGTATGAAAGCAACACCTGTTTGTGAATAATCAGAGAAGTTCTGTGAGTTATTACTATTATTGTTGTTGTTATTATTATTAAAATCTTTTATAGCACTTTATAGCACTTCCTTTAAGAGGAAGTAGGAAAGTGTCATGCAGAAAATCCATACCTTGCTCTTAACCTATCTAATGCACTGAAATTCACAGAAACACCCTGAGGGGATTGTACACAAACTTTGTATCCAAACTTGTGCATGCACATCTGAATTCTAAACTTATGGGAGTATTCAAGCACTTCTAACCCCAAATAATAGAAAAGATTATAAGATGCATTTGGTGTGAAATGAATAAAATGCAAAATAGCTTTGAAAGGTCTTTGCCTGAAGACAGAATTCTAAAAACAGGTATTAATTTGCTATTGAGATACATAGGATCTTAAATGCTCTAAATACTAAATATTTTCAGGGTAATTAAAAAAAAATTTTTTTTGCAACATTGTCAGTAATGTAAGGCTAATAAAAAGAAAGAAGTTTTAAGAACTTTAGTGCCACTTCTACTTAGTGTTTTATATGCAATATCTTATAGGCCTTTAATTTATAAATATATAGTTGAATACAGTGGTGTCATGATATATGGTTACCAGGATTATTCTTGTCTTGTTGGTATAGAAATCTTGTGATTATAATTCTTTCCCGTACCTACTGAAAAGCTTGAGACAAAAGCTGAACAATGAGACTCAGTTGAATATATCAATTTTTATTTTGCTAATTTCATAATTATTTTGACTCATGTACAGTGTCAGGTATACAGTAGAAGTGAAAATGAATTAATTGGTCACAAGCTAGTCTCAATCAGAGACCAGCATAAAATTGAGCCCTGTGGTCAATTTTTTAAAACTTTGACCATATAAAAATATTGTCTTCTAAAGTTAGAGTACCATGTTTTAGAGCTGAGGTGTGCTCATTTAATTACACAAAAGATGCATTGCATATCAGTCTACGTTAATACTGCAGTCTATAAAAATACCAAAAAATGAAAATGTTGCTATGTGCTAAGAGATTATTAAAGGACATTATAGAATTCTATAGAATATAAAAAATCTGCTCAATGATTAAAGTAACAGGACAAGTACTTTGATTCTATTTACAGTGAGGCCAATTAAAATTTTTGGTTGTTTGTTATTTTGATCTTACCCATTACAAACAATGGAATAGATTAAAGAAAAATAGAAAATGTATTTCAAGTAACAAAATAACACCATAGTGAATTCTGGAGTCTGAAGTGGTATGGAACCAAAAGCAAACGTTAACCTTTAGCTAAATTAACTAAAATTATGTGAAGTAAAAAATATAACCAAATATGTTTGTCTTATAATAAAACCTAAGCTGCATAGAGAAAATCTCTGGGAAGTCTATCTTTCTTTCATCTCTTTGTTTTTTTAATTGACCCATGGTATCAAACTAATCCAGCTGTATTTCTTTGTCATATCTACCAAGGAGGATTTCTTTTTCTTAAATTTTACTTAGGTCTTTCTTTTTTTTTCATTTTCAGAATATCCTTAATGGCATATTATTAATGACTTTACAGTATGAAGGAATACTTCCTCTTATGGTGTTCCTGCATCAAGAAGCTTCAGTATTTGTACATGTGCATGCATGTGGGTTTGCATATGTATGCATGCTAAGGAATATCAGTCTTTCAGATTTTTCAAGAATCATATCTAACAATATTTAGTAATACTGATAAATTAGCACAATTCTGATTCATACAAGCTCATGATAAAGTTTTAGGAACATTTGGAATCTCCTTTTACTTTGGCAAGGCTTGAGTCAAAGCCTGTTCAAGTTAATGTGGAGCATTGTGTTTATTTCAACTAGAATCCGGGAAAGGTCTTAAGCTGAAAATTTTTTATCAGTTCAGAAAAACAAACAATAATGATAGCATGTGATATTCCATAAAAATTATGGTGAGTGAAAACAATGCAAAACTCATTTGAAGTTCTTCAGAATTTGCATGTTTTTATCTTTGGATGGTCATGTATGCATATATAAAACTATAAAGAATTTAAAATCTGTGACAATGAAGTCTATTCAAATGGTTACAAGGTCATTGTTTCAATTTTTTTGCATGAAACACTACATAAGAATTGTATTATACTCTGCTTGAATGATGCTTGCTCTTGTAGAGATATTGAAGGTTTTCAGATGTAATATATTTTTTTCAGCAAAATACTCTGCTCTTAAGAGGCAGCAAATACATATTTTTACTGTGGTTACTAAGTCTATACTCTGTCTAGGCATTACCTCTGTTAAGTCTATTCTCATACCCGCTTGATTTTAGGAAACATACCATAGCATCCTCGTTGATTTCTTCCTGATCATTATTTACTAAGCTATATTACACAAAAAGTTACAACTGAAAGGCAGATTAATAATTCATACCTCTATTATAAAAATCCGTAAATTGTATTCCAAGCAATGAGCTGCATCTGTTACCTAAAAATAAGAAGACAGGCACAGCATGGTAACAATTTAGAATATGGAACGCTGCACGGCAGGAAAGTTCCCATTGAGATGACTTTGGCTAAGATGAAAGTCCTAGATGTCTACCTTCTTTGATTGAACAGTTTCATTTTTTAAAGTAAACACTACTGTACATTCTGTGAATATTACCAGTCTCCAAGAATGTCAATAATTCTTTCCGACAAAGCAAAGCTGAAAAGAAGAGGTTAGGCTGAGGGTACTGCACATATTGTCTTACAAAAAAATAAGGAAAATTTCTTCAGGAAACAGTTTCTGATATATAAGAAATATTTGCATAGAGACCAGAGTTATCTGTATTGTATTCTGTGCTGTAAAAAGTAATAATTTATATCATCTTCACTTAAAAATAAATAAGGTACTTTGACATTCAAGCCCATTTAAAGACTGAGTTAATATTCACAATACAATCTTAATTCTTTCTGCAGTGTGGATGAAGAGGGATGGTATAGCACATTAATAACAGATGAAATCTATAGGAATTTTTCCAAATTTCAGTGAGATCTTTGTCACAGGAAAATAGTGGCAATCTCACAACCAGTCTACCCTGCATTTAAAAAAACATTTACATCACATGATATTTTATATACAGATCTATATATCTCATCCTGGGAAAAATCAATGACATTTTGTCTTTGTTGATGTTGAAGGAAAAATTCAACTGGGAAGTTTGATGGGAAGTTATATGCTACATGTTTCAATTTTTCCTCAGACTGGATTTTCGAAAACTAAATTGAAAATTTAACTGACTATGTTGCCTTTATGATGCTGGCTACAATGACATGATAATAACATATTTCTCAGCACTTTTGTATTATTTTATTTTCATTATTTAAGTGCCAAACATGACACCTTGATACTGGAGACGCTAACCATACTGAAGAATCTGGATATTTATTTCATAAACCGAGTACTCCAAATTAGTGAAAGTGTTTTTTTTCATTGTTTTGTGTGGTTTGTTGTTTGTTTGTTTGTTTAAAATTAGCCTCATTTACCCTTCAGGGAAAGCAGTGGCATATCTACACAGATTTATTTAGAAAAATAAATAAACCAATACCTGTTACATACTGTGATCACAGAATGACAGAATGTTAGGAGTTCGAAGGGACCTTGAAAGATCATCTAGTCCAACCCCCCTGCCAGAGCAGGGCAACCTAGAGCAGGTCGCACAGGAATGAATCCAGTCGGGTGATGATGTAGCATAACATAATATCTGAGGAATATATACAATAATGACAGAAAGTTCCTGGGGCTAGGTATCAGAACACAGATCATTCAGTTAAAAGCTATGGTCCTGCTTAAGTATGATGTCTGTACCCACAATTTCTCTTCTCTACAGTGGAACTTTGTTCACAAGAAACACTGAAAAAGTAATGTTTCAATTTTCCGTTTCCCTCCTAGCCTGAGCTGCAGAGAGCCAGGTATTTTTGAGAAATCTCAAATGCAGAAGATTTATTTTGAACTCTACCTGGCTAAAGGCAGATGGAACGGAAACTGGATATTCTACTAAGGCAGTTTTTTATTAAATAAGTAGAAAATATAATGGAAATCTGCTTCTCCTTTCTTTCTGGGACAAAAAAAATATCTGGTGGTCACTGAATATTATTTTTTAGAGAGACTGGATCCTGTGAGGAGTGATAGCTAAACGTATGTTGGGGTTGAGCTCCCCAAGAAAGTTAGAGACAGAAAATTGGTGTTCTTGGAGCCTGCTTGATGATAAGGCTTGCACAAAGTTACAAGCCTCCTGATGTGGATTCCCACAGTACTGCAGTTTTAATGAAGACATCATCTGCAAAACTTTCAGTCAACCATGGAGAAAAAACTAATCCTGATTTAGATTAAAATTTACCATAAGAAATTACATTTCTATTTTCTTGAAAAATTGTGTTGTTTTCAAGTTTTTACTGAAATTAAGATATTAAATGAAATATTAATCTTGTACAAAACTGTGCTCATCAGTCATTGCTAGATCTAATAAACAGGTATCATTTACATTTCAATAGTATGATTCATTTGTATTAGACCTTTCCTGGTCTTTTTATAGAGATTTCCTTGTAAAGCCATTTGCTCGTGATTTACTGTCCAAAACACAGTCCAAAAAACTATCCATTTTGGCCAGGATGGGCAAATGTAATACACTTTGTGCAAGTAACACACTGGTTGTTTCAGTTACAAGAAAGATTATACTTTAGACCTGAAACATTCTTTGGGTTATTTGTTGTAAGACAAGGTGGCCAAGCCAATTCTGTTGATAATATAAAGATAATAATGGGAGGTCAAGTAGCCCTTTCTGCTTCAGTTACAGTGGACATATTGTGTAGTACTGTGAGCTTCCTCAAAACATCTTTTTTACACATGTACCACCTTGGTCGTGAAGCTGTTACATGATGTTAATTTGTATTAATTGTTCATATTTTCTCTGAAAATGCATGAAATGCTACTATTCACAGATTTTCTGAAAGTCATACACTAGTTAAGGTAATAGATAGGCTGAAGTGTTTTCTTCAGCTGGGGAATGAATACAGAGGTGGAGTTACAGCATTCACCTTCAGGATTAGAAGGGCATAGATTGTCAGATAAGAAGAAAAGGCAGTCTGCACTGGTTTGCAGAGTGAAAGTCCTGCCCATCTCCTGGCTGAGATATTCTGAAAACTGGAGCTAGTGAGGTGAAAAATAGGCTGCTGGTAAAGGCTGCCTCTCTTTTCAGTCATTGGATTGCTCTGCCTACGAAGTTCAGGATGTAGGTGGGGAAGAGAAAAAGGGATCAAAGCTAAAATGCTCTGATCTCCATTTTCTCATTCACTTGTAGAGTGGGATCTGCAGAACAATAACAACACTATTAGCAGACAAAAGCCAAATAGCCCCTCTGGAACCCTTAGAATTGTCTCTCCTACAATTAACTCATAAAGCCAGTTCTGGATGGCTTCAGCCAACTTCTTTTCTAATATGTTCTCTTCAAAAGAGATTAAGTAATTAGTCCTTGTTGTATATTAATCATCTGTGAAAAAATTAAATAAAAATTAAGCATGAAGGAAAATGATAGCAGAAGATTCTGAACCTAGATAGAGAAAAAACTATTTAATCAGTTTTATTATAATAAGAAACACATTCAGAGCAATGCTGCCTCTTAAAAAGACAGAAAGCTTATGTTCTGTATTTAAGCTGGAAAAAACATCTCTAAACTGGGTAGTAAACTTCTGAAAATCTGGTTCGGTTCCACAAGAGTTTATTTGGAATACATTAAACTTTATGGTTCTAAAAAAGAAAAGAAAGGTCCTGTCCTACACCTTAACCCTTGTGTGAGTACTTATGTTTTTGAACAAACCCATGAATTACTGGACTTCCTTACCTAAGAATGTGTTACATGTGTCCACCTCAGGGCTGTAATCTAGGGTGAAACAGGTAATGTTTGTCCCCCAAATTAGTTTTATTGCTTTATAACAGACTACATTTTCAGACATTTAAAAAAACTGATCTAAAACAAGAATGGTAACTTCATAACCTTTAGCTCTTTTTGTACATTATTTATTATGCTGATACTAAAAGAAGATATTTTCTTTTGACTTCCTAATATATTCTGACATCTTGTTGGAAATGAATGCTATTTGGCATTATTCCAAAGAATTTTTAGGCATAAAGTGGTAAGTTTGAATACACAAATTTTTGAATCAGAAGTAACTGTACTGGAGTTTGCACTATGAAAAACCTCGTATCTTTTGCATTTCTATCCTTTGTATATACAATATAGTAAGCAATGTGTATTTTTACTTCTAAATACTTCAGAAGAATGTTACCTTCAGGTCATCTTCACAGAAGGTTGTTTGATATGTTTGTCCTTCATCAGACATCTATGTTTCAGTCACATTTTTTCTAACCAGATTCATAGCCTCTGCTCACAAAATTATCTACATTTCAATAAACAGATTTGTAATCTACCATATAAGAATGGGTATTTTACCCACATCCCTTTTATGCCCTTGGATAGGAGAAGCTGCAAGAAGGTTGTAGATGATTTCCAGTATATTCTGCAACACAGAAAGGGCAAAGTCAGGCTACATTCACTTCTGAGCCATTCCCAGCTATCTATGTGGGAAGAAGAGACAGCAAAGGTGATATATGTAATTTTGTAGTTATGAGGCATGTAGATTTGATGGAATGTAAGGCCTCTTAATTCTCTATGACTTTTAAATTGAGGAGTACCAAAAGCAAATATTCTGCAAACATATCTGTTCAGATATAATCTTGAATGAAATTGTAAAATAATTCTACAGATAGTGGAGTATGACCGATGATTAGATTGAACTGAAGTGAAAAATTACTATTACTTTCCCTCTTCCCTTTTCCCTTCCCTTCCCTTTTCCCTTCCCTTCCCTTTTCCCTTCCCTTCCCTTCCCTTCCCTTCCCTTACCTTCCCTTCCCTTCCCTTTTCCAGAATTCCAAAAGATGGATTAGCAAAATANTTTCCCTTTCCTTTTCCCTTCCCTTTCCCTTTACTTCCTTTCCTTTTCCCTTCCCTTCCCTTCCCTTCCCTTCCCTTCCCTTCCCTTCCCTTTTCCAGAATTCCAAAAGATGGATTAGCAAAATAAAATTGTTTACATAAATGCAGCAAATTTTAGGACATCCAGACAGACCACAAATACATTGTCACAAACCAGGAGACAGGTGGGAGAGTTTAAAAAGTAGCTAATGTTCTTTATGTTTGGAAATTTGATTTCTTTTTTATTCCTTATATATTCCTCAGCAGCTTACTCTGGGCATCATTCAGGTCTCTGTAGATTAATAATGTATAACTCAGAATTGTGTTTTAACAACTTTTTCACTTTATTGTTACAATTCCAATAACAAAACTGTTTAACTACTATAATTAGACTGAACATTGTTCTCATTTGTTTTGAAACATATTTATATTTAAAAGTATCCAACAATCTGTTTGCTGCATATGTAATAAAAATATTGTATAAGTTAGTTTTTAATTAGAATAAACCAATGTTAAATATTTCTATTTCAATATCTACCACTGCAAAAGGATGTGGCATTTCTGAACTATTGCTTCATTGAAAAGATTAGGAAAAGATTAGTTTTATAGTACAGAAGGAAACCCAGATGTATTATTTGCAGCAAATGATTTGTTTGTGGAATCAAGGCCAATTCTATTTTATTGTACGCAAACTGAGCATAATTTTCATTCGTTTGTCCATTTTTTAAAAAAGAGTAACGTACTGGTATTTCAACATATGGATTATTTGTTAAAAGGCCAACTGTCTGTGTTTCCATGGTAATTTTTTTGCAGTCTATCACAGGGCATTCTCAAAATCTGAACTGGCTTATTTGGCATTTTCTCGTATATGGCATAACTCACATTGTATTGATTTTAGCTTTAATTTCAGCATTGTTTTACTGAGCCCACTGTACCAACGAAGTCTTGGTCATTAAACATTATGAACTGTAAACACTTTTACAAACAGGAATTAAAACAGAATAGCAAATTGAGAGTACATTGGGAATAAACCATTTCTGCAAGTGTTATATACTGCTGTACATTTTTTCTTTGCATTCCACATACTAAAGGAAAACTATCCCATAGATTCTTATTAGGTTGTTCCTCTGCCAGTAATGTACACTTCAGTAGGAGGTGCAGGTGCCCAGCGACACTGAAAATCAGGCAATTAGTGTCTCTGTTATGATACTGAGGCCTGATTAGCCTCTGGGTTATGAATACCCCCTTTGACCTGTGAGAATTATTTTCATGCAGTTTATTGCTGTAGTTTAATTCCCAGTTTCAGCTAGGGAACTGTTTGGAGCTTGTGCTTTCTTTTTTCAGTAGATGAGCTGATTTTTTAAATAAGCCCTACATGTATTATTAATATGAGATCATATTATAAAGGGAACACAGACCCTGAGAAATACAGAGGTCTTTTTCTGCTCTCTAGTAGTAAAAAAAGCAACTGTTATAAACTGAGATGAGGCAGGAATAGTAGTTATCAACAGAAGATGAGGTTGACTCCATGGCACAGGAAGAAGGAAGAGGGAAAGAAGAAGGAGAAAAAGAAGTAATAGAAGCAGACCGAATTTATATAAGAAAAAGGACAAGGAGTGCAACTGACCAAAGAGAGCATGGACCAGCGACCATAACTCCTTGTCAAGGTAGTTCTTACAGACAAGCATATTTTTGTCTGTTTAGTACTGCCCAAGCAGATAGAGATATTTCTAGAAAAGCCAGAGAAAAGGATAAGAACTCTGGGTGTAGACTCACTATATTATTTTCAGTTTTTCATGGGGAACATAACAGCAAATAAAGCTTATTAACTAAAGCTGAATCTCTCTTGTAAGTCTGTGTTTCTATACAACCACTGCCGCTCTCAGCATTTTTTGTGGAATGCCAATATAGATCTTATGCCTACATGCAGTTTTACTAGCTCATGCCTCCTCTGACAAGGTTTACAGCTTTACAATCACACTGACAACAGTAATAGTGCTTGTTTTCACTGTTATTTTAATTTTTACTTACAGCTACTTAAGGAATAAAATTACATCATTGTTCTAAAACATGCAGCAGCTGTTAGTTAGGTAAAAATAAGGACTGCATTCAGAACTTTTCATGCAGTGAGGATGCAGTCCTGTTTATATCAACATCTTGGCTTCACCTGTGCTAGATCACACCCTGAGAGCAGTATTTTTATAAGCCTTAAGCACAAGCCTAATTTATACAGTAATTCTGCAGCTGAGAATGGGTTTGCATTGTCATGTGGCTGTGTCTCATTTGTTAAGAAGTATAGCACCTTAGCTACTGCTGTAGTCCTCTGCCTAGCCTTAGCATGTTTCTGCTGAAGTCTGCAGAAACACTCCTATTTTCTTTAGCGGGAGCAAAGTTTTGTCAGCACTTTGTTAAACCATAATCCGAGTGTACAACTAGCCATTAGCTTGAATTTGAAAGTATAAATTCTGGTTAAAAAAAAATCCTAGCACTGCAGCGACACCCACTAAAATACTGCATATGGTGTACATTGCCGCCATAAACAGCATGTATCTTTCTTTTCTGGAAACATATTAAAAGGGAAAATGGGTGACTTTCCAGGAAGTAATCTGAGCCTTAATTATAAAATAAATATGACTTACTGCAATTCACATGTAGTTTCTAAACGCAAGCAAGAATGTTAAAATTCCAGAGATGTGACATTATATGACAGAAATCAAGAAAGCTCATGCAACTATTCTCTTAAATACCAAAGTCAAATCTGGTGACTTTGGATCACCACACCTCAGCTAGCAAAGTTTGGTTTTCTTGAAATTTCTAATGCTTTTAATAGTAAAGAATTATGTTTCTTAACCTTTGAACTGATTTGTTTTGTGTTAAAATGCACTGTCACAATCTAATAGCAGTCTTTATAGCAACTATACCTCAAAACAAATTATAGTGATACAGTAGTAGATAGTAGTAGAGTGTTTTTGCAGCATAAATTTCCAGTCTTAAATTCAAGATTACAAGGAACCTACTGCTACTGTGTACTGCAACCTACATGGAAAGATATTTGATCAATTACAAACTGTACTTTCTCAGCCTTTTCATAACTCCCATTCTTGTTCATCTCAACAGCAGTAAAAATCTTGCTGAGGACAACCAATGACCTTGATGAAGCTGGAGGATAAAAATCCATGATCCTACACATACACATTCCAAAATACAATCTATTTTATCCAGTTTATTAAAATCTCTTCTAGAAACTCAGTGGATGAGCTCTATCAAACACAATGTACCACAATAAAACCTCATAATCAATAAACAATAAAGACATCCAGCCACAGCTAGAAAAATATTTTTCATTAAAAATGCTTTATCTTTGACCTCTCAGTCCAGATCTACAAAGTTCAAAAGACAAGCCTGGGAACTAGAATTCATAATGTACTGTACATTAAAAATCATAGACTTCAGTGGAAATATCAGCTTTATAACATGCTGTATTTTTTCCATATAGAGAGAAAATCACTCCACATTGCACAAGAGCTAACTGTTTTACTGCTTCTTCCTACCAGCCCACCAGTACTTTATTTCTAAATCAGCTCTGATTAACATGATCAATTTCAATGAAAAGTTTTTGTTCTCAAACTGAATTTCTAAATTTGTTGCTATTTGAAATTTTGATATTTCTATTCCAAATCTGAAGGACTAGTATGCACTGAAATCTTATGATTTTTCATCACATATATCAACCCTGTAATAAAATATTTTCTCTTTTCCTACAAGTTTGGCTATAAAGTGCAGCAGGCTAACTAGTTTCAGGTTCAAGTTGAGCAACATTAATCACTAGTCATATAAGTGACTGAACTCCAGTTTGAATGGTATACTGCGTCTTTTAGGACTTGGAGAAACAATCAGCCCACTACACCAAGGATCTGATTCCTGCTGACAGACCTAAATATAGTTCCATTCAAATAGGCTGGAGTGGATATTTTTTCACCTAAGATCTACCTCTTGTCCTTTCTTTCTTTATCTTTTGAGGAATGAGGAAGACACAAAAGAAGAAATTCCTCAAAATGTTTGTCTAAATTTTGGGTACTGATGTCTCCAGAAAGGTTGAATGTTTCTGTTACTAAACAAAAGACAGGAGAGAGTGGTTTTTTTCCTGTTCACTTTTGCACTAAGTCTTCCATTCCTTTTGTGTGAGTTTGATAGAAAGACTGGCTGGTTGACTATGTAGAGGTTGACCAGAGGGCTACCTGATTGTTGATTGACAGAGCAGCCCTCCTGGTCATCACATTCAGGTGCTAATTGTTTGGTAATAATAAAGCAAATTGTCTAACAAGGGGGTGGACCTTAAAAGTCAGGGCTACAGGCACTAGGGTACCATCAGTGCCTGAGCACTGGGGGAAGGAGCAGGATGTGCTCTGTGAGCTGGAAGTTGAGAAATTACTCAACCTACAATATCAGCAAGAACATCGAGTGCTGGGAAGGGAGGCCAGCTCTGTGCTCTCTGCGCACCCAGTGCTCCGAGGCAGCTTGCTGCCACCTTGGGATTACATCTCCTAGCTTCGCCTGCATCACGGACACATCGCCTTGCCTGGATCCCCAACAGACTGCCTGAGCAGGCTGTGGGCATAGAGCATCTTTACCTAGTGTGTGTTGAAACCAGTCTGTACAGGTGCTCCATGTATGAGAACCCTGCTTGAAACACTGTGAGCAGCTGGCTTTGGAAGGTATTCACTTCTTGTCTTCTCTGACATACTTCCTAGGCACAGATGCTCTGTCTGTTACCTCTTCATTGGAGATGTAATCCCTACAGGCCAGAATTAATGCCAACCATTAATTGGTCCTGGTACACAATTCAGCATATTTCCAGTTCCAGGTCTAACACTAGGTTTTAAGGAGTATTTAAGAGGAACATTGTATAATATAAGCATAAACATAAACAACAGGCTTAAAATCTTCATTCTTTATGTGGTAGTATGGTCAGTTTTGCAATTGCAATGCTGTCTTGTTTCAGCTTTCTCTTAATTCTGGTTACAGAGATGAGTCCTGGATTATTTTCTGTTATGCCAGAATCTTCTCCTGCATTTTCTATTGCACATATTTTGAATAACTCTTAATTTACATTTTCTGATCTTCGATGGTCCTCATTTCCATTGGTAGGAAAGTCTCTCTGTATTTTTCTTGTTTTCTTCCTGAACTTTCCTCCATGCCTTTCTGACCCTTCCCTAATGCCTTCTTTCTAATATTTGACTTAAGTAATTTTACATTATTCTAATCTCCTTTACTGCAGGCATAAGGGGAAAAAACAGCCTTCAGCTATTACTTTGTCTTACTGTATTCCCTCAGCAACAGAAAATGAGATCTTGCATCATTATATTACACTTAAGATATTTTAATTAGATTGACATTAAGAAAAAAGTTTCATGAAAATAGCTCCATACCACCAAACAGAATTCTCTGGGTTATCAAACAGCAGAGTTCACAACCATTCAGTCAGCATCTTAAAACACAGACAAGATAGAAATTCAGTAGGGCAAAATAAGAGAAGGAGGTAAGAAACAACAATAACATTCATATTCTGTTTAACCAATTTCTTTGCTGTGCGTTGAGTACATTCACATCTAAAATGGTTTTGGAATAGTACTAACCAAACCCAGAAAACATCAAGCATAAGACTTGGCCCTCTTTAAGTAAATATTAAGCAGGCGCTATAATTTTCTGGTGGTTATAACACAAAGAACCACAGAATCAGGTAATAAATAATCACTTCGCACAGAACAATGTCACAGAGGTACAGCTTCATACTTCACCACTTGTGACTGTCAGTATTGTCAGCAACAGCAGCCCTGGTGTTTTATGTTCTGAAACAGGCATGAGAGAAATAATGAAGTAAATATCAAATATACTTTTCCTCAACTATTCTAAAAAGTCCCAAACAAAACATATTATGCCTGGTTTCCCCATGGGTGCTTGAGTAGGGAAAAGCTTTACTTTTTTACTTTTTTCATAGATCACATTATCCCATCCCTGTTACTTCTAATATCTAGAAATAGATACCCTGGGTTTTTTTAGTGGAGTTTAAAACATAACCAGTGAGTTGGAAGTGGTATATAACATGTATAGATAATAGATATTCAACAGATGAATTGCTCTTTGCAATATTTTATCTCTCAGCATTGATAATGAAAAGAATTGAGTCAATTAAAACAAACTACATGCCTGTCTTTAAGGCAGGTAATGTTGAGATATCTAAGTTCACTCTGCATATTAACACCCCGTGGCCTTTTGTATGCATGATTTAGGAAACGAATGTGTTTTTCTGAAGAAGAAATCAAGATGTCATCGATCAGTTTTTCAAATACGGAGGTCCGACTAAAGGAAGAATTTGGTGCTTATGTGTTCAAGAGAACTTACTCTTAGAAGAGTAAGGTGGAAATGCAAATATTCAGATAATTTATTATCCTTTCCCTCTAACAGGGAAACAAATGAAAGATGAGGAACCTTATCTCCATCTCATGCATTAAGGAGCAAGCCCATACAATGACACACAGAAGCTTTATTAAAAATTCATTAGACTGTAAAGTCTCTCATTTTGTAATCAGAATTAAATAGTTTTCTAATGTCATTAGCTGAAAGTCAATTTAAACCAGTATCAACAGTTGCAACACACTCCAAGATGCTAAATTAAATACAACAAATGTTTTCCACTTATTTTTTATTTGAAATATTAACATTTTGTATTATGAAACAAAAATAAATTGCAGTGATTTCTTTAACAAATACATTTTCCATGAATTTATTTATTAGTCTTATTTACATTGGTCACAAAAGGCAAACGAGTTTCAGAAACAGAAAACCAGTGATCATGTTTAATTTCTGAGCCAGTAGAATACTGATGCATAGAAAAGCTCACAAGGTGTGCAGTTTTCTCATATTAGATAAGCAGTTCCCTTGATAATAACAGCGTAGTGCAGTAAGCTACATCAAAAAGATCCTAGAATAAAGAAAAAGTAACTTTTTAAAAAAAAGCACAAAAACTTTACAATATGAAGGTACTGTATTAGTTTGGTAGATAGTTGACACTGGTAGAAGCTATGGTTTCTCATCTAAATTTTTGTCTTTGATTTGCTTCTGTAGTAAGACAGTAGTTGTGATCTTAAACAGCTTTTTATTTGGTAAATATATCTTTTTGTTTTAAAAATATTATTATACCTAAGGATAACTAGATTTATAAAGTACATAAGGAAAAATATATTTGTAATATAAATGTTTTGGTTTGAGAAATAATTGCTTTTTCTAAATTAGGTTCTTCAATAATGGTGTGATTTTCTAGGAAGAAGGAAATGGATACTTCCCTATAAAAAGATTAATCTTTCTTAAGGAGCTCAGGCAAGGTATCAAAAAATTACTAGCAGTTTTTAAAAAATCACTTAGCTGATTGTGCATACATCTCAGTGGTATTAAACAAGCTCATACATTGGGTATGTCACTTGGCATCTCATACGGCATATTCAGTTATTCAAGTGTTAAAAAAATGAGTTTTCCTTCTCCATACAATATGTTTTAACATATTCAAAATGTGTAAGAGACTATATCTTTTGGAGTCATGAGTTTAGTACTAGAAACAGGCCTCACACTGTAGCTAGGATCTTGGCTGGCCACTTCTATCTAGAAACTTTATGTTAGGTTCTCTACAACATTAATTTCCTAATCTCAGACTCCAGCTTTGAAAATTTTTCTGCACATTTACTCTAAAATGGCTTCCTGCAGGTAGTGTCTATTGTTGACTTGTCCTCTGCAGTGATGAAAACCCTTCTATTTAAAAAGTATTCAGTCTTCTGTACCTGAAAGATAGGGAAGTCTCCAAGGAAGCTACTATTAGCTTTTATGTACTGTGTTTCTTTGCCTTTCAGAGACAAAAAAAATCAAAAAATCTGAAAACATCCTTCTCAAGCTGGAAATGGATCAGTTTGTTTTGGAGACAAATGTGTTTTTTTCTTCTTTCAAGTAAACAGCAGATATCACATCTACTTCCATTGAATTTAAGCTAGAGAAGTATTTCTCTTGAACACCAGCAAAGAAGTGTCACAGAGGACTTGGCATCAGATGTAATATTTGAGAATAAATATTTAAGTTGTGTATAATGCAGAATACCATTTCATAAAAGGGCTCTTCTCTACCCTAGTCATCTGTTGTACTAAAAATCATTTCCAAAAAGTACGGTTCTGGGGGTGCTATGTTTAGAGATTAAACCATTCCACAGTCATGACTGTCATCAGCCAAGTGCCTGAAATAAGTTTG
Source organism: Aegotheles bennettii (assembly GCA_013398125.1). Taxonomy (NCBI): domain Eukaryota; kingdom Metazoa; phylum Chordata; class Aves; order Caprimulgiformes; family Aegothelidae; genus Aegotheles; species Aegotheles bennettii. Next base: position 21,003 of record VZRW01004384.1, on the reverse strand, counting down.
CAGAGAAATGATCAGACTAAACTGAATTTAAAGGCTCAATAAACAAGCTCTGATGGCATGTGATATAAACTTCAGGGGGAGGGGGGAAATGAGGAAGAAAAAAGGGCAGAAAAACAGAAGTAGATTTACTATAGCACATCCCTGTGCTGCCACCAACCTGTCATATGTTGCACTCATGATGTGGCCAATACCTCAGCAGATCTTCGCTTGGCCAGTAACAGCAGGAGAGGGGGGAAATTCACTACCAGTTCTTCCAACAGCTGTCAGAGCTCCTGCAGCTGTGGGTGGGTAATGGCTAGGCTAAGGCTGTGACCTTTCTGAGGAAGCAGTCCCTTTTCCCCCTCCTTAGCTAAAAATTGCCTCCTCAAAGCCCAGAACAGAAAAGTCACTGCTAGGATCGGTCAGCTACAGAGTGTAGAACTGGATATGAAAAAATCACTCACAATGGTCTTGAATTAACAGGCACATTGGACAGACCATCTTGAAGAATTTCACCCCATCCCTAACTCAGGCTGGTGTGGTTGCACAGACTGAGGAGCTAAGGCTGTTCAATACCTCTTCATGCCAGTTTCACTCCCCTATGTATTTTCTATAGAAGTCTCATTTCTGCTTTCCATCCCTGCCATTCTTTTTCTTTTTGTGCTCTAATTTTTTAAATGAAATGATAACAGAGAAGATGCACTTCTGACCTCTGACTTCATTGATGGCTCTGTATCAAGACGCTTGTTTCAAAGGTGGTATCTAGAGCAGTAATCGATATGTAGCTGTATGATTGTTCTAAAGATGTTAGCACATAATGCTGAGTTTATATAAACCTTTGAAAGATTGCTGTTCTGGGGTGAAAATGCTTCACACCAAGACAAGAAACACTTTCTTACAGTCTCAGATAATGTGTTGCCTTACGAAGTCCATGCATTGTGGTTATGCATTGTTAATCATAAGTTGTAATACAACCCTGAACACTCCTTCCCTCATGCTCTGCTTTAGGAAAACCCCCCAAAAATTAATCTCTTTACACCACTTCATTATTTTTGTATGGGACTATTTCTCCTCTTCCTTTCTAATTTTATAGTGGTAACATTTATCTGATTCAATGAAATTAATGATTACAAATTTCTTTTTGCATTTCTGATATTTAAATTTTATTCCTGTGCAGTCTGTAAAGTAAAAAACTGTAAATTTACTGCAGAAAAAACAATAAGTATCTTTCTGGTCTTTAAAAAGTCATATTTCAAATAACTAAATCATGACAATTTAAATACTTTTTCTTTTTTTATGACTGGTGAGGTTTGATGTCTATAGTAAGACAGATGCATCTCAAAGCCCATTAAAGAAGAGAACAGCCTATTTTTGTTCTCTCTTGATGGAATTATCCAGCCATAAAAGATGAATTTCTGTGGTTTATCATTTCATTCCACTGATTATTACCAGCACAGTGAAGTGGTAAATACAAATGCTAATTTCAAAACACTTTCAAAGCAAATTTTAAAAGTTTGATAAGCTCTTAGAGTATTTTAAATTAAAATGCAAGGTACTGTAAAATCCATGTTGTTTACAAAAAAAAAAATATTACAATACAAATGCAAAAGATGCTGAAACTTAAAGATTATCAAACTACACTAAGATTAAAAACCTGATGGGAAAGAGAGTTAATACAGAGATAATACCAACCTAAAACAGTGGTGGGGAAGTGAGAAAGAAATAAGAAAATCAAAAATCTCGCTAACATTACGGGACATGAAAAACAGCTTTTGAAACAATCAGTAATAATCACATTCAGTTTGGAAGGCTATGTTATAAGACAGAGAAATGCCACAATATATCAAAATATTAGCAATTAAGAGTTTTACATTGTCTTTTTAAACTATTGACTTCTTTTCTCACTCTATATTCAGTGTTTCTTTGGGTTACTATTTAATCTAAAATATTTTTCTATTACTGAGAGTTAGAAAAAGATCATACATTTGTAGAAAAAACACAAATTTGAAACTTCTAAAAATACCTGCTACCTTTATTGAGATTTTGAGCTTCTTTTATTTATATACAATTTTCTGCTTTTATAGTCAGTTTTGTTCTGTTCTTTGCCATTTGTTTGCCATGAGTTTTGCATACATTAATATGAAAGGAAATAATTTTATATATATATGTATACATATATATACCTCATGATACATATGAAACTCTTAAA
>VZRW01004384.1:0-18805 GCA_013398125.1 Aegotheles bennettii | reverse complement strand
AAGATATTAAAAATATATTCTAAACTCATTTTAGTTGAGACAGTCATTCAGGGAAATACGTGGCCTTTTGGAAAATATCTTTAGATGATGAGGATATCAAGATCAGGAATCTTTTGATTTCTTCCCAGTATGAAAAGTATGAAAAACTGAACAAACAGAAGTGTGATCAGTTTCTGTAAAACCTAGGAGCAAAATATTTAGATTTATAATATCATTAGCTTAAACTGAGAATTGTTCGCATTTTGGTGTTTACTGCACAAAGATACTTTAAGAACCTCCTGAAAAAACAGTCTTTTGCCCTTATGATAGCTCTGATGATAAACAAAATAGGAGGTTGAATACCATTTCTATCTGTTGCCTTGTGAAAAGATTTCTTTTGTCCTGAAAGTTTTCTGTAGAGCTGAATACATAAACATGCAGAAAACATGGACAATTCAGGAGAGCTGTCCTTTGAGAAATGCCTGCCATCTTCTGCTCACTTTCTGCTTTGCGGAAGTGTTTTTGTATGCTTGTTTCTGGGCAGCTGTCTAACTCAGGTTAAAGAATTTTTGTTGCTTTTTGCTTTCATTTTTTGTGAAGTATATACTTTCTGGTCAATGCAAAGGTTTCCTCTATAAGGAAACATTCTAGTACCACTTAGCACCTGTGAGATATGAAAGAACTCATCTTTTCATGGTGAATCTTCCCTCTCAATATTTTTTTTTCTACATGTTTATTTTTTTCTATGTCTCCTCTTCCTCATATAATCCCATTAAGGTGACAGGTATCCTCAGCTGCAGCTGGTTAATAAGCAGTGTATGAAGAAATGGTTGGGGAACAAAGGGAGCTTAAAGGTACCTTTTGCAGCAGTGTGATGCTGGCAGCTTTTAGGCTATAGTGAGATCTGCCTGTTTGCCTGCTGCTCAGAGGAGACAAGCTCGTATCTAGGAATCAGAGACACATAGCAACAGCCGCGAGTATGAGGGGGCTACACATTCTTTATTCCAGAGGAATAGCCAGCAAAGCTCAAAGGATTTCCAGCTGTGCTCTGTCTAGAATAACAGAGAGTTTGAGTTTAACAAAGCTCATTTGATTTTGCTCATTGATTTTCATGTGTATTTTAGCATAATAAAGTTCACAAACTCCAGTGTTTGCAAAAAGTGAAAAAGAAAAGGTTGTGAAAATAGTGACATTGTTCTTGAATCTGAATGAGTTCTCACCAGTTTTTCCCTGGCAGGGTACAAACATGTGTGCACAGCAGCCTAAGCACTACTTAAATCCCTTTTAGTTTAAGTCCTCAGTGAATTTCACTGGTACATAACCTTAAGACAAGCCATTCCATTTTCCCTGGGCAGCAAAGTTGACTTAAGCAGCTTTTTCTCCTCTTGTTGATGATTTCCACCCCTGTGACTTCCCATCAGCTGCACTGATAATAACACTGCAAAAACAGAGGAGGTGCTTTAAATAATATAAATTCACCAGACAGTTCTGAAGGGAGAAAGAGTGGCAGGATACTGGAGCCACTTACATCAGCCTTGCTGCCAGGGGAAATAATATGGAGCAGTAGTCCTGTGCTGATGAGGTGTGAAAAGCAGATCTCAACACTTGCTAGGATTTTGAAAGATGCTTGAAAAAATGCAAAGCAAGTCACATATCTCTTTTAGATTTGGTCTTTCACCTGTATGGGAGATGCTCAGGCCTAGATGAAAACAGCAGCTCAAGTGGGAAAATAAACCACTTAGGTAGCTAAAGTCAGGTGTTTGAAGGATTATGGTTTAAACTGTTCATTTATGAAAAATTTGCATATTGTGAACACAGTGAACTAGTTTATCTGTAACACCCTGATCATTAGTAAAGATACTATAGTGATGATAGTACAATGGAACAGATATGTCAACTGAATCACCCAAGTCTCATTAAAATTAGTCTTTCAATCAGATACAATCAACATTAGCAGAAGCCAGCACTCTTTATATACTGAATAAAATTATAATTTCCAGTGTCATTAATCTGGCAGTTGTCACTAGGGGTAAAATCAAAGCAAAAATGATTTAAGCAAATACATTTGAAAAGTACAAGATTTTCCTTCTCTCTTTGTATATGTTCCCTGTGACATGAGCCTCAGTTTATTCCCTTCAACCTTGCCAGTTTTCATCACTGTTAAATCTCAGCAGAAACTACCGGTTTAATGAAAACCAAACAATCTCCTCAGTTGAAAAAAGTGTGGTTTCTTCAGGAGGTCTTTGTTTTTAAAGTGTTTGCAAATCTTTAAAAAATATGCTGTGTAATATGCTTCTCAAATAACACTTCAGTATGGTGTTACAAATTAATGTGGAGTTCCAGAAGCACTTAAATTAGTGCAAAATGAGTTCAACATAATTACCATTACTACCATAAATACCAGAATTATGATGATTACTGTAAAGCTTCTCTTTGGAAAAGGTTCTCTTCTCAATATAAGGATAGTCCAAAGCCAAATGTTCCTGAAGTCCCTCTGAAATCCTCAAAAACAGGGTTAGGACAGATTGCACATACATTAGCTTGGAGGTTGTTTCCCCCATAGGATAAATTTCAACAGTAGGCCTGATATAAGTAAGAAATAAGCTTTCAAGACAAACTTCATTTTTCCCTAATGTCTAGATGGTAGCTAGAATAGTTCTTTAGTGCATATTGCTGCTAGGTTTGTGAAGAAAGGTGAAGAAAGCTGAAGCATGCCATAGTGAATTTTTTTTTTACTTGTTCAGCAATTTAAAGAAAGTCAAAGTGTATAGAAGAGAAACCTTTCAGCTGAAAACCTGTTGAAGTTTTTAATTTTTCCTAAAAATGAAGTATATAACACTAGCAAGCTTAACCTTCTTTGGTGGGAACACTTCTGAAACACATAAAAAAGTTAAATTATAACTCTTCAGTATATTAATGTTGGCAGCATGGTCTGCTTTTCAACTGCTTATATCACCTTATACATCACCTTTGATTTTAGACATGCATTGCTTAGGAAAGATATAGCTTCTACAGGGCTGAACTGGTTTACAGACATCATTCCTGAACTTTTTGTCCCATGGTGAATTTCAGTCCTACAGGGTAACAAAATCATATAACGGATATGGAGAAGAAAGATTTATAAACATGATTTATATCAAGATACACCTTCTGCTTCTTTAGACAGTTCATATCCTACCATTTTTACCATAGGGAACTTTGCAGAGGTGAAGACTAGAAAAAGAAACCAGTTGTGAAGTTTTAGTCTGAATTTCAGTAGTTTTCCATTTCTTTCCCTCACCCATCTTATTTCCAGTGCATAAAATGGGTCAGCCAGGGCAGTTCCACACTCCTCATCCTGTCATGGATCCATTCTCATGTCCTTAATGAGCTGACACAACTTACAACTAAACAAAAAAGAATCAATCAAATACCAACACCCGGTACATCAGCTCCCTGCTTGACTAAATGATACAACCACTGGAGCTCAAGTGCTGGCATAAGGGAATGGGTGGGAATGTGCAGCTGCAGAGAAGGGGGAACCAAACGCTCACCAACTTCCCTTTAGCAATTTGCTCAGGTATTAAAACAATCACAAGCAAAGCAAAACATAAGAAGAGTATCAGTCCATATCAGTCCATTCACATGAAAAAATCAGGCTCTTAATATGGAACTTTTTTTGACCTAGCATCTTTATAGAAGGTTTAAAAGCCCCAACTTTCAGTTCAGTGTTTGCTTTTAATTTTTGCTTTTTTTTTTTCCTTTCCTTTTTAAATTTTATTTATAGCACCAAATATTTGAAAATTCTGGACTTAAGATTTCCAAAGTATCTAAATCATAAATGCTCAAGTCATTGCTGAAAACAAAATTTGGCTTCTGAATTAGGTAGTTTTAGAGATTTTATGCTGCATGTTTGTGTACAATTTTTATAAGGTTAGAGGTAGTTGATAATTTTTTGCTAGAATAAATTTCTATTATGAAATATCTTTTTTTTCCTAAGAAAGCACTTTTTCTGGTGGAAAGAGTGAAAATGATGGGTCCCTGGTTTTTCACCTAGAAGACTACTATCAGTTTCAGTTTTTACATGAATGGTCCAAGTTCTTGGACCATTTGCTGCTTTCAGCAGGGACAGGCAGACTAAGCATCCGTGGCTCTTTGGCACTGAGGCTGAAACAATGAAAGACTCCTATCAATTTTTCTTTGTCTTCAGGGAGAAAGCAAAGCTCACAAGAGCCTTCAATCTGGTACTCAGAACAAAGAAAAACTCCTTTTCTTTTTCTCTGAAATATTTTATTTTCATGAAGATTTGATAACCTTTTTTAAACTTTTGGCCTCCTTTGATTAAATATGCTTAAACATAGGACTCTAACCTTTTAGCTGCTGGTAATGCCCACTTGAGGGCAGATACACGGGCAAGGTATACTTACAGGTGTAAAATGCTGTGGTGCCAGGCTTGGTGCTAGTATGGTTGGGCATCATCACCTTCATCAGCACAGATGGGGAATTAAACTTTGAAAGATTTTACTGAGGGTTCTAAAGTCCTGGTGAGAATGGGTCTCCCTTGCTTTCCCCAGGGTTAGAGCTGCCTGTGTTCACAGGTAAGGATATTTTTGTAAATCCTAAACAGATTTCTTTATGATGCTTTAGGCCCCATGTTATGACAGCCATAACAAGGCTTTGTGCTGATTTTCTGCATGGAGTAGAAGAAAACTGCAATAGATATAAACTGAAACTGTGACCCCATAAGGTCTTTGAAACTGGTAAATAAAAGTATTCTTTAAAACCTTGTTGTTTTCTATGATAAAATCAACATGAACATTCAATTAGCTCTTAGAATTCAATGTGTGTTGGGGTTTTTTAAGTGTTTATTTCATAAATGCAAACATTAATTCCCTGAGCCCAGAGCTGTTGAGAGAAAATAGTGATATAGGGATCCTTTCCTTATTGTGATCTATTTCTGGTATTGGATATTTTCAGCTTGTTTGTCTTTATTGAATGTGTCCCAGACAGGGAAGGGGAGACCATAGGTGAGGAAAGGACACTAGTGACTGAACAACATTTGAATTACTTGGTAAGGCAGTAATACAAGCAAGAAGCTAGGAAGAAAGATAAACCATTAGAAAAGTGCAAGCCAGGGATGTTTAACAATTCTTTTAGACAAAAGTAAAGAGAAGAGGTGTACAGGTCTTGATATTCTCTCATGTTACTGTAACTGGTGTAAGGTAAATTTATGGCATGTTGAGAGTTTGCATATGATTATATTTTGGCAATATCCATTAAGCTAATACATCTTGGTGAGTCATTAAGAATTAGGTACATTGCAAAATGTCTCTGTTTTTCAAGCTGACATAAATATTACATTAATTAAATATATTAAGAACATTAAAATGAGATTTCATTAACTAATATCCCCTATTAGGGTAATTATGACTAATTATAGTTATTAGACTAATGGCCTTAATCCTCAAGCACAGTGTGTTAGAGAAGGTTAAGAGGCCTATGAGAAATAGAAAATCAAAAGTATGATCAAATTCTCTTTTAGTGTTTTACACAGCCACCCTCATATGATGGTAGCTATGACAGCAACAGTTTCATTTTTTGCAACTCACCTCATGCTGGGAAAGAAGATAATTTTTTGTGACTTGCTAGCGATTTTAGGTGCCTGACAGGAAGTATTATAAAGGTTCTGATTTTTAGACCATAGGTGTTCATCAGTATGAAAAAATAACCTCTGATACATCCTACTAAAAGAAAACTGCATAATTTTATCAAAGTTTTGCACAGATAAGCATTTTTAAGAGGTGAAATTCCACTCATACTAATATGCTGTGTTTTGAAGGCAGCTGCACTATATTACAGAAATATTGTTTTGAGATGTATTTGCTGATGTCTGCCATAGAAAGCTATGTACAATTTGAAAACTGATGTTAATATTGCAATATCTGGTAGCACAAGTATGACTAAACTAGCTGCAATGCATGACCCTTGAATCCTATTTTGGGAGAAGAGCTAAACCTTGCCAGTCAATAAAAAACCTGTGTTACGTAACAGACTTTTTTCCTCTTCTTTTTGCAGCTAGAGAAATGGATTACGTTTCTTGGAGTTTGTGCTGCAAACATCAACAAGATTTTACATCAAGTAGAAATGTCATGAAACTAGAATGTGACTGGGACTACTAGCTATGTTTTAAGAAAATATACACAAAAATTACTTAGTCTTATTCAGTTCTTGAATGGATAAAGAATGTCTGTATTCAGAAAATTTACCAGTTTTGGATCTTTAGTAGATAAGAGATGACCAGATGTCAGAGAAAAGAAAGAGAGAATCCAAATCATGGTCAGTCTGGGTAACTCATGGGACAATAATCTCAGAGTTTATATAAAGTTAAAATTATGTATCTAAAAGTTAGTATTATATCTTTTAAGTGACAGGCTCCAAAGAAGAGTCCAAAACAGGTTTGGATATCTAAACAGTGTAGGAAGACAACCCCTAGTGTTAGGTTCTATAAGGGAGGATACATCTCCCCTTCTGTGCCCATGAAGAATGGCAAAACAGAGCAAATGGGATATTTGCTTTCTGTGTCCTTCAAACTAGTCTATTGTATCTCATATGAGATTATATGACTGACTGTTTAAAAATGCTAAAAAATTTGCATGTCAGAGACAGCATTGCCATTTTGATGATCACTGTTTCTGAAGACCTGAACATAGCCAGTAAGTAATAACATTAGTTTGAAAGGTAACTTAACTATAGAGTCTCAAATATATTTTTAAAACTTATCAGTAACATTTTGGAGTGCAGATGACAACGGTTTTGTTTTTATAAGGTTGTTGTCATGCTGCAAGATAAAATCTTCCTTATCTACTCATGCCAAAAGTATACAGTAAAATATTTTAGATATCGGAGTTGAAGAGCTAGTATCTTATAATAACTGATCTTACTTCTCTGGAGGTTGGCTCCGGCAAATCTTTATTGATCTTTTTCTGTACAGTTGATTCAATAAACTCAGAAAATCTGTTTTTTTGTTTGTTTGTTTTATATTGTACATCTGGGTTTCTTTGTTTGCCTTGTTATCTCCTAAATATAACTTCTATGGTTGTACAGACTATTTCAACAGATTCTGTGATAATGCGCCAGTTCTCCCTAAGTTTTCACATCTCATTCCTGTGCAGTCTCTTAATACACAGTGTGTGTTTCTCATATCATAACAACTATACATAGCTGCCAAATTGTCTGCTTAGAGGGCTGGAAAGGAAATTGCATGTGTTATTAATCAAGAGCTGGCATACTCTTTTATGGCCAGTTTTCCTTAAGACACAGATATTAGAGTTCAGAGTTTCCTTATCACTAGGTAATAAAACAGAGTTTCTGCCTCGGATACATGGCACAAAGACAGGGAACACAGAGGGTGACATGCTGAATCAGACTAATGGTCTATCAAACATGATGTTCTTGTGGTGATACTGAACAGTACCATATGAAAGAGTTCAGAGCTGGATATGAGATCCCTGTACTAAAAGGGACATCTTTTCCTAACCCCAGGCAAACTCTGTGAGGACTTATGTTGTGAAGCATGAAGAATGGCAATCTAAACTTGTTTTTTAATCTATTGTAAGGTAACTGTCATTCCTATTGTTTGTATGTTATTTCCTATTCTTTTCTGAACCCTACATTTCTTTGTCTGAAATGTATTTCATGACAGCTACTTTGGCAGTAATGATGGGTTTATAAAAATTACACAAGCACTATATTAAGGATGTTCAATACTAGAAATTAAATATCAGCAGGAAGTTGCTGATACAATTTGCACTTGATGCTCTTTCCTATCATACATTTTAACTGTTTATGTTCAGTGTTTTATAATATATTTCAACAGCACATTTTTCACAGGTCTTCCATCTCACTCAGTACATAGAATGAAACCTACCCTAGAGAGAACTTGCCTCGGCTATTATCTGGAAGATCACTCTTTCCTGCACAGATAGGGAGAAACTTAATCAGAGAGCAGAGGGTGGCTAGTTTTCAAGTTTTTGCTGTAAAAAAGAGGAATTCAGGAACATCTCAAAGAAAGTGCAGAAATTTTTAACCTGTGGAGGAAAAATATTTCTCCTTAGCCTTATTTTAAAAAATCATTTAGACTGTAATTCACAGTCTAAGTATGATGTCTGTGAAAGCCAGAGAGGTTGCCATGATTTAGGAATTGCTTCCTATAGCACTTTGTGTTTGAAAACATTACAGACACAGAGCATTCTCCTGTAGTTTCACTCTGCTCCCAAATGCCCCTTCTGAGAAGTAAGCAAAAAGTAGGGATAGATAGAAAAGTGCAGAGCTTGTAAAACAAAATTCTCAGCTATATTTCATAATAACTTTAAGGATTTAGTCTGGATGCTTTTTTGTTTGGATTTTCGATTGTTTGTTTTAACTTAAAGCAAGAATCTGGCATATTATACAAGCCAGGAACTCTTTTTTAACTTCCATCTATGTTGCAGTTTTTGCTTTTCTCCCCCTCCTTCCTCCCACTGGTTTCTAATCCACAGTAAAACTACACTCTACAGCATGCAAGATTAATAGATTGACTAAAAGATTGTAAAATTTTGGGTTTTTTTTAAAAAGAGAAAAACAAGGTGACATATAAAATTCTGCCCTAAAATTTGTACTTCAGTTGACTGAAGCAGCATTATTACCTTGCAAAGAATCTTTAATATTATTTATCATGTTCATCTGCATAAGAAATAGTATTTAGTTTTTCTAAGTTATTTTACCTTGTGGTGGAGTGAACATCAATGGCTAGCAGTTCACAACATCACCTTTTGTAAAGATAGGCAAAACTAAGTGACTTTCCAGGTATCCAATAAAGATAGACTTTTTTTTTTCATTCATTCAAATTCTACTACCCAAGGCTGGCAAATTATTGGGATTTAAATTATCGCTTTGTTCTATCGTCATCTCTTTTTTTCATCTTGATGTGTATCATGGTTTAACCCCCGCTGACAACTAGGCTTGGTCAGTTTGGGTCAGCTGTCCTGGCTATGGTCCCTTCCAGCTTCTTGTACACCTCCTCACAGAACACAGAAAGCTGAAAAGGCCTCGACTTAGTATAAATATTACTTAGCAACAGCTAAAATATGAGTGTGTTATCAACTTTCTTCTGATACTAATTCCAAAACACAGCACTATCCCTGATGCTAGGAAGAAAACTAACTCTGTTCAGGCCAAAACCAGTGCCTTATCTTCATTACTTGCAAAGAATAGATTTAGGGCAAGTGTATATCTTCCAGGTGTGGTAAAGAATGATGGAAAGAGCTCATTTGTTTTTTCTGCAATATTGAGGAGGAAAGACTGGTCTTTTTATTCCCTGGCAATCTAGTTTGGAATTGGTTCTTTAATTAAAAGCTAACCAAGAAAGAATGCAGAGATAATTCCACATAGATATTTCCCTTCCTGTTTTCAACATGCTAAAAACCCAATTTCATTGCTGCCCACAAAAACAATTTGACCAGATGCTTCTCTTCAAGTTAATCATCAATGAGTGAGTTTGTATCAGCTTTTTACTTCAGATCAAGGGTGTATTTTTGAAATAAATCTCCCAATAGCCTCCATATTCTGCTATTTGGTTTGCTTCACAAAGCTGTATTAAAGCACAAAAATAGGTTCCTTTCAGGTGAAACTAAACTAGGAAATATAGTCTGGGTATCTAGGTATCTAATACATTTCGACTCATAACAGGTATTCTGTTCCCAGGAGCGGAGAGGAACTAGTCTAATCTGTAAACCTCCCTGAAATGTATCTAATGTAGTTACCTGTCTTCAGCACCAAGTGGTCTACCAGTTGTGCTGTGCTCCTGGTTAATCTAAGCAGAACTAATTCCAGTGCGTCTGTTTGCTAAAATCAAAGTCTTTGGCCCTTCTGCAGCTCTTCAAGCAGGCAGTCAGACATCTCTCAGTGGATGGCTTAGTGGGCTATGTAGAAACTGGTAACATTAATTCACCTATAGCTTCTTGACCCTTCCCTGAGATATTAAGAACTAATGTTATGAGCCCTTTAAAAACATCTGGTACCTGAGAAGTCAAGCCTTCTTGAGGTAACTTAACTGTCTGGGAGCTTGAATTTGTATGTCAGAAAGGACTGCATTCAGAAGAACATGGTAATCCATGCCAAAAGGCCATCCAACAGCTAAGCTGTAGGCAGTAACCACATGGTATGGGAGGAGACCGGAAACCTGGGATTCATTGCAAATTTCTAGCTAGAAGCTTATTTCTATGACATATTAATTTGAATCAGCTGTAAAAATGATGAATATAAAGTAGTTACTTTTTTTTCTACCTAGATCTTTCCCTTTATATAAGTTAGACTATTTTCCTGCTTTCTCTGTAAACTTTCAGCATTTACACTTCAGATTGCCTTTGAAGTCTCTTAGTTTATGTTTTATTTAACATAATTGTATTTTCCTCTCTGCTTCACCAAGACTAGGTTTCAGTTTCTTCCTGGCTTGAATGACCACTTTGATTTGTTAGATAACTATGTTACTTTGTTTTCCTTTCTGCTTCATTTTTAAACACACAGGTGTTTAAACTTGTAAGTCTGATAATAGTTTAACATCCATATACCTCATATATACATCTTCTACGGCTCTTGCTGTCTGAAACACAGAGAGACTCAACTCCCTTGCCTAATTCTAATGTTCTGTTGATTACAGTGTTGAGACTAGTAGGAAACAGAGCTAAAGACACTGGAGAAACTGACAAAAATTTCCTACATGATGTTCCTATCTGGAAGACCCATATGACATCCAGTAGTATTAATGAGGAAGCTATTACATTCTCAGTCTTTATTCAGAGCAAATCTGCTGTTGGAAAACTAAATATTTGGGTATTTCCTAGAAGAGAATAGCTATACCCTATAGGGATAATAATTTCAGCTGAGATTTTTATTTATCCCTTAGACTTTCATGAAAGTAGATATTACAGTATCCTAGTTTATCAGATACTGTTCCCAAAGAAATTCTTTTTTAAATCAATAACATTTAGCCAACCTCAGTGAGATTCTAGGGCCAAGTTAATTAATTGACGTATCTCTCCTGTTGTTAGCTCCATTAGATATCTTGCTGTTGTCTTTAAATAAACTTTTAATATTATTGCCCCTTCATCACGTAACACAACCATTTTACTGCATTTATTGGCAGATCAATATTTGAACCAGTATTTGTCTATCACTATTATTAATTCAAAATCTTTTGGGTAAACTTTCAGGAGTGTGCTGGGGTTCTAGACTGTTATTTGCTATTGATCTTCTAAGACTTAAAGTGGTTTTCTGAATCCAGTAATAGCCCATTTTAGGTTTCAAGTAAATCATTGCTTGCTCTACTGGCCTTCAAAAAGTCTGAAGAATGATACTTTCATATTTCCATTTATGTAAATCTGTAGATGGTAATTTATTTGGTGGCTCACATTTCTTACACAGCTCTTGAAAGCTGTGTGTGTTATTTTTATTTCAGTGGGTTCATCCATAATATTGCCCATTAAGAAGTCTAGCTGCCTGAGAGCACCCACAAATCAAGTACTTTAGCTTTTTAAACTTCAGTCCTTCAGACACATACATGCTTAGTTTTTTTCACGTGGAATTGTCCCACTTATTTTAATAGGATTATTTAAGATGTCAAAATAGGAGCCTAAGAAAACAATAACAGCTTATAAAACTACGAGTTAAAAGAAAGTTTTCCTCCAAACTATGAACAACAAAAGTCAGAGATTTTGCATCTTGTAATTTATAATCTAATTTCTATAGTTATTATCTTACTTCATGCTATATCTTCAGATGAGGACAAGAAGTATTTTTTATGTTCTTTGCATTTTAGCTCACCACAGCTAGTCAGTACTCACTTTAGAGCATTCAGTCCTCAAGCATACTCAGGGTGAGTCTCAGGCACTGTTCTGACAGACTTATCTTTCCAGGATTGTTAGTCTTTAAACATATATGCATATTTATATTTTTTATATATATGCTGATAGATTTGTGTGTGTATATATATATGTGTGTGTATTCTACTTCCTCTTTGCAGCCTCCATTGTGAACTGCTAGGTATGACAAGAAGGATTCCATTTGCCACAGAAAAAATGTTTTCTCATTATTTGTACAACTACCTTCTTTTCAGTTTCTCTCATCTGAGGTGTTTGAAAAGAGAGATAATTTTGGTTCTTACATAATCCAATTGTGTGTGCTTTTTTCTTCCAATGCCATCATCTCTTCACATAGTTTTGATTTTTAAAAGGAATATTAAAAAAGGAAGCATGTTTCCCTAGTGAAAATTTAGTTTCCTTATGACAACAACAAAAGTAGTTGATAAAGAACAATTAAGGCATCTTAGACTCTTCTACTGACTTACATATTCTATTATTTATATCAGTGCAAAGTAAGGGCTAAATAGCTGTCAAATACTTTTCCTGATGAAAAGTTTTCCACAGTTATCTAACACTCACATTGCTAAGGTGTGAGTGAGTCTGTACTGTGCAAAGCAGTGGAAAAGTCAGACTCAGATAGTATGTTGATAAGGCTTATAATACAGGCTGATAATAAAAGTGTATGGACTTTTGGCACCGTCTAAAGAGGATAAAATGCTTGCTCTTTGAGAAAGGTTAGATGGTTACACGCCAATTTCATCATATGAACCAAGAATAAGAGCTGAAGTAAGACTTGCTGAAGCTGGAAATAAAAGTGGTGAGACAAAACAGTGTCTTCCAACGTACTTTGCAGCAATGTGTACATTGCAAGTTAAATTGATATAAATTTTAATAATTTGAATAAATATGAGCTTTTGTTAGTAGATTACTTAGCATATTATCTGACACTACTATGAAACTGATGAAGTTAAGCATTATCTGATTTCAGGTAGGCTGTTGCTCGTATTAAGCAAGGTCAATGGAATCAGTTCCTCTTAAAATTCATGCTTCAGAGAAGTTAGCATGAATGCAAATAAAAGTAGTTATTTTCAGCATACAAGCTAGACAAATGTTTATAAAAGATGCAAGAAAAGAAATAAAATAAAAAACTTACTTGTGCTGACTTGGAAAAAAGAAAGATCTCTGTCCAGCTGTAGAAGGTCACCATTTGTCAAGGATTCTGTCTCACTGCCTGCATTTGCATTATGTTGCATTCCTTAGATAAAAGATCTTCCTAGAGGAACAGGTTAGCCTTTCAGTTATCTTCTTCCAGAGTTTTTCATGGGGTCTACATGAGAGTTTGTGTCTGGTAGAGGATAGCAAAGACATTTGTCATGGGAAGTATTCAGACATACCTAGAACTGGGGAAATAGGTAAAGGAAGCCTCCTACCTTCCATCCAGGAATCCCTGTGTCCCTAGTCCATCAGGTTCTTGAATGATCTTCTCCTGTGTGAAAGTAACATATAACCACCACAAGCCCTGCAAAGTTTTTTGGCTGTGGTCTGATCTGTAGCTACAGCTCAAGGTCTAGGAGCCTATTTTCATATCTTTTATCTCTGAGAGTTTGGCTTTAAACATCTAGTTCCAGTGAGGACACTAAATGGGAAGTGTTTTAATTTTTAGTTACATTTGGTGTGCTTTTTCTACCTGTTTTTGCTATGAAGAAAGCATAAATTTGAGAAATATATGGATATTTCTGTTGTTCCCTCAAAAATTCTTCTCAGTTTCTTGGGTATATGAATTATCAAAGGTCCTCTGTATCAAGAACCACTTCTTGTCAACTGTCACCTGTGGATTAGCATCTGTCTACCTCCCATGGTTCTAAATGAAAAATAAATTAGCCCAAGTTTACAAAGACATTCCCCTTTCCTGTGTTACTGAAACCTTTTCTCCATCAGAAGATGCAGAGGAACAGTTTGATGATTCACCAAGAACATCTTTACATACCCTTTAAATCTTCCTGCTAACTTCTACCCCTGAATGTCTTTCTACTTCAGGAGCAAATTTTGCCAGTCTCTAGATAAAATAAGCCTTGCTGCTCACTCTTAGAAAAACAAATATTGCTTTGTAAGACCAGCTGCCATCTCCTGCATTTGACAGATCAGTCATTGTCTCACCTGAATTCTCTCCTTAGCGATGGCACTGTTCTACAATCAGTGCAAACCAGCAAATGCTGACATCGCTGCTGAAATGAGACCAATTCCCAGTCATGACTGCCCATCCTCACCTTCCCACTACACTTCCTCTGTACTTACACAAATCTAGTCTGAATCAGGGAATAAACACAAAGAAAGAGACTGAAGTTACAGCAAATTGTGCCAAAACAGAAGAGGCAGTGACATAGGCATAACGTGAAGCAGCTAGGGCTGCCAGGAGAGGGTGGAGTGGCTGGTTCAGCAGCAGTGTCAATTTACATCTGTTTGAACTGACTGAAACTGTGGCATCAGTATGCAGATACTAGTATGAAGAAACTTTATTAGCTTAGACATATTTTATATCAATCCTTGTGTTAAGAGACATGCAAACATCTGGACAGGATATATACACATGTTGCTGAGACAAGATACAATAGTTATCAACTGGGGATATAGGAAGTTTTGAGGTGACATACTGTATCTTTGTTGTAGGAATAAAACAAAGTCTCTTTTCTGCAGTCAAATTCTGAGCCACTTGTCATTTTGTATGTTGATGTGAGGCTTTTAAGTTTCAGAGAAACAAATTTGATCTATTCCACTTTCATGCACTTTGTGCTTTTATGATACGGCACAAATTTGTAAAATAATCTCCCACCATATTTTCCAAATAAGATTTCTGATGAAGCATTCAATTCTCATATGGCACTTACCTTTTTAGCTGTGCATTTAATTCTTAGCTAATTGCCATCAATATTTATGCTGTTGAACTTTTATCTTGTTACATATTGTATAATTGCTACCATTAAGTTGTCTCCCAGAGGCTTCCTTTTCAGATTCGCGTAATGTATCCATGTCATTCTTTTGTAAAACATAGATTTTTATAATATTGTTAAATTGTCTAATACTCAGTTTATACTTTGGAGCATAACTGAAGTTGATTGCTTCTAACAAATTCAGTAACTTCACATTCACTTTTTAATGTAGAAAGGAATAATACATCAGTACTGCTGTTGTCCACAATTTCCTTTTGATTTCTAAAGTTAGGTTCTCTTGACAATAGGTAACAGTATCCTGAAAGCAAAATGCATGGGGAGGTGTTAGTTGAATTCTTATCCCCTCAGGCTCAGTAATTTTCTAGGTGTTTCACATGTACAATCACAAAAGCCCCAAATCAAGCTACCCTACAGAAATAAAATATTTTCATTTCCAGATAAATGTGACATAGCAAGAAATGCCAGTCATCTTCTCCTCCAGAAGATAAATAGGACATCTTGTAAAACCCTTGTACTGACTACTGGTTATCCAAGGGAGCCATGGCCCTCATGCTATGTCTATACTGGTAAACAGGACAGGACCAGGTACGCACTAAATAAACGGCACATGATCACCCATACTGTTTAACAGTAGGTCCAACCTGTTGCATGTTATTTTGCCTGTCTAAATGAGCACTTTCCCATACAGCGCCCAGGTAAGGTTTAGCACAGTAACATGTTCCAGTGGCTATTCCAAATAAAGATGAAGCAACCTAGTTTTGTGGGTTTTGGCCTGCAAACAATGCCATGTAACTTAGAGCCAGAGAAAAATAGCTGGTTTGTTTTTTGTAAAGAGTTTTTTTTTTTTTTTTGATTTCATGGGGATAATCAGCTGAATATTCAATCTTAACCTGTCACTAGGTTTAGAACAGTTAGGCAGAGTTTTGGCATCATGCACTGAAAATCTCAAGGAAAATAAAAGAACATGGGCTTTTGTGTTAGGCTTGTCTGTAACCACTATAGAATATGGACGTTGACTCTGCTATCTACATATCAATACACTTCAGATCTTCGGTGTGCTATGTAAACAGTTGCAACCATGATTAAAAATTAGGGGGTGGGGTGGGAAAGGGAAACACCAAAGATATAAAAGTTAAAATTTTTATTTTATAATTTTCTAGAAGAATTCACAGTATCTAGAAAACACTTTCTTCATAGAATTCTTCAAAACACAGTGGAAATATGAAATTAAATGATTAGCAGTTATAATTTTACAGCTGGATCTACCAGTTGGCTGATATTGTTCCCATAATGTTATCTCTGTGCTGTAAAGTTCATCCTTGTTGGAGCAGAAGATTTAAGACAATCAATAAAGCCATATGCACTGTCTGATGTGTGTGCAAAGAATGGGACGTTTAGGTTATTGACTCAGTTGTAGGCTTTGTCTTGATTGAAGGATATTCCATAAAGACCAACTGAGTTTTAATTAAGATGATCAAAAAGATAGTTTAAAATGAAGAACTTCTAATTATGCACATTCTTGAGGGGGGAGAAGGAAGGAGACTTGAAAGTGCATGCATTTTTTTATAAGAGCCTAGTTCTTTTGCATTAGGCAAACATACTATGATGGTCTCCTCAGTACCAAAGAGAAGCATGAAAGAATGGAAATATGACTGGATATTAAACAGGAGATCTCAAAATCCTTTACTATGCACATAGCTAAAGTCTGTTTCACTGTAACATCTTGCTTTGGATTTCAACACTCACAAATATTTGCAAAGAGACACTGAGGAGCAGACAGGTTTCCATAAAGGCTTTTTCTGCTCAGTGGGGAAATGGAGAAGTCAGTGACACTAAGTTTATTATTCAGGCATCTTAGCAATACAATAATTTCCTTTATCTGCAGGCAAGTAGTTTTCTTACACTGATTTACAGAAGTGCAGATTAATGCTGATAACAGCTGTGGGAACCAAAATAACCTCAGCTGTGTTTTTTCTTGATTGTAAGAATCTCACTGTAAACCAGGGTCATATCTCTCTTGACCGATTATTCCTTCATCTCACATTAAGCTTATACTGAAGTCTGTCTCATGGGCAAATTCGAATTCTGTTGTCACTTGCTCCTTTTAGGCAACCTATGAATCAACTGGATTTCTTTTCCACGTGGCTGGAGGAGGGGTGAGTGCATTGCTACTTTTACTCTATTGACTATTATTAAACAGTGTTTCCCTAATCCTGAGTTTGTGTTCGCCTATATTTGTTTCTCCTCTTTGCTCAGTGACCCATAATAGAACCCATTAGCAGCCAGACACCTTAGACAACACCCTCTTTGAACATGTTGCACTATATAACAGTAATTAAGAACACATTTGGAAGCTGTTACATGCTTGATCCTGATATTTATGACAGTTTCTAAAATCAGCTAGACATTAAACTAATTTTGCAACAGGTTTTTTCACAGCTGGCTATGAACACCTCACAAGCAGGTTGTGCACCAACACATTTCTTACGTAGATAGCAATTGAAAGGCTAAGGTACTGCAGCAGGAATTTCCATTCCTGTACATCAGTGAGGGCTATGCCTGGCGACGTGGTAGTCACAAAGATGTATAAACCTGGACCCCAGTTTTAGACCTGGGTCACAAAGCACTGGTATAAAATTATTTTCCAGGTGCTTTTCTGCAGCTGTAACTATGGCAAGAAAGCTTCTGCTAGATATCAAATTACTGGCGTGAATATGTCATCACTTTAAAAAAGTCAAAAAGAACTGTCTTAAAAATTCCAGCGACTGGAATTCTGCCACAACTGCTGCGAGAAATTAACTGCTGCCCAGAGATTTAATAGTCCCAACAACTCTCTCCAGGCCTTTATGGTGGCACTAAGGTCACAAACGTACTTTTCACAGCAAGTGTAAAAATACATGGTGGCTAGTAAGTAGTTTATGTATATCTCACTGTTCCAGAGAAGGCTTTGTATTTTGAAATATGCAGATACATGGACTTATGTTTAAGAAGAATCAGGTGGGTATTAAACTAAGAAATCTCTGAATAAAAATTCTTTTCAGGTAACATGCCACATATGAAGACCAGTTTCAAAAGCCAGAAAAACATCTCACATGGCATTGAATCATTGCTGAAAAATCCTCACATGTAAGAGGATTATGAGCTACCTTTGTATTATTCAAGTACAGAAACACAAATAATATGTCTCACTTGATGTCCAGGAGAGTCAAACATATCTTCTTGGTAAAAGATAAGCAAATAGGCTTCAATAAGAAGCTGATGCAATCCAGTATAAAAAAAATATCCCAACAACAAACTATAGAGGAAATAAAATTTCATAAATATATACATAGGTTTTAAAGGCAGCTCTTTAAAAATGCAAAATAGAGAAATATTGCAAAAAGAAATCCTTTCCAGTAAAAAAAGCAACCTATCCTAGTAAGGCAAAATGTGCTGTCTTCCCCTATACATTTTAATACAAATATGGTATTTTAGCTATAAATCCTATTCACACAATTAGTGTTACTGAAGTTGAAAAGAAGTCTGTACATGATTATTGAAAAGATGATGTACATCAGCAGCAGGAGGGCAGTGTTCTCAGTTTCACTCAATGAATAATGCTGGAATGTTTGTTTGATTTCTTTAAACAATTTTTGATTACCATCTGTCAGTGATGAAACAGCAACAGTTATCATGCTCATCTATCGAAGAAAAAAAAAGAGAATGTGAAAGTAAATACAAAATTGAGCCAGAATGAAATTCTATTAAAAATGTGTCTAAGAAAAATGATGGTAACCAGCAGATTAATTCATGATTTCTGGAAGGAGTTCATGCCACAACTTTTAGCAGTTTAGGAGGTACTGAGAGTTTGACATGAGCCTGTCATTTTAGAGATTTAAGAAGCTTTGAAACCAAGATGGTGACAAACACAGGATGTGGTGAGTAAATTTTATCAATTAAAAGGAATATAGCAAGAGCAAGAGCTGGTTAAGGCTGCAACTGGTAAGTGAACACACTTGAGGA
>VZRW01004383.1:30287-67334 GCA_013398125.1 Aegotheles bennettii | reverse complement strand
CCCGGTAGCGTGGCTTAGGCTGTCACCCGCTCCGTGTGTCCCCCGCGCCGTGAGCCCCGGCGTGCCGGGGGAGGGACAGGCCTGCGCTGCTGCTGCTCGGGCAAAGGGACCGGCTTCCTTCCCGCAGCCTTCGGTGGCGTCCTGGGCTTGGCTTCCCCGCGGCGAGCAGTGAGAGCGGCTGCGCCCCCGGGGGTGTGAGGGTCCCGCCAGGGTAGGGGGGATATGGGGTGAGCACCCGTGGGGGTGTTAGTGACCGAGTCCTGAGCGTACACACGCGTCTGGGTTTCGGTGCTGGGTTTGGTTCTGTGAGCTAACACCATTGCAGCAGTAACCAAACCCCGTCTGTGGTACCGTCCGTCTGTCCGGGGGCCAGTCCCTGTCCTGTCAGTAGAACTCCGTGAGTTCTTATCTGGAGTGGAACACAGAAACTCTGAAGGGAACTTTGTATTCATCCTAGCATCTGGGTGTGTGTAGGCCACAAACCAAGGTACTTTGTTTTTGCAAAAGCCTTTTTAAAATATATATTTTTAATCTCTTTACAGCTTTCTGTCCCCACCCCCAACATGCTTTTATGTGACATTTTGCTGACTGTTAGATAATTAAGACTTTTGGCTTCATTTGGTTTTGTTTGGTTTGGCAGTTGTTTATAGACACAGCTGCAAACTCCTAACTTTCTAGAATCAATGGGTTCTTGGTCTTTCACTTACATAGCCAAGCAAGTGGATCTTCTGTTCTTGCTTCGTGTAGCCTCGGGTTTTCTGAGTGGGTTATGGTTACAAAGTTTTTGTTAGGTCAGTAGTTTTGCTTATATAATATTACCTATTTTATTTAATTTTGGAATCATGGAGAAGGCATTTCTTTGGTTTTGCAGACCCTGGGTTTACGTTTTACTTTGGAGTAATAATGTTTGCTGGGTTACTTTAACTGTAAAACGTACCTTTGTGTACTTTGAACTTACATTTTTTAAGTCTTGATTTTTAGAAAAGTGTCACAAAGTTTTTCTGACAAAAAAAAGTTAGGTTTTTTTTGCTTTCTATGCTGTGAGAGTTCTTTCATCTCCAGCTGAGAGAAGCTGGGCAGTTTCCTGGTAGGCAGCCCAGAACAGCACCCAGTCGCAGTGTGCTTTGCTCACTTTCTCTTCGCTTAGGCAGTGGGTTCTGCTTATCTCAGCTGAGCTTGCTGTGGCACTGCCGCTGCCAGCACAGGGACAGGGCCTGTACCGGGATCAGTACAATCAGTTTTCGTGCTGGTGATGGGCAGAGTCAAAAAACCCAAACCCTGAGCCCAGGCAGTTGTTCCCAGGGCAGCGCAGTTCCGACAGCCGCGGCGTCTGAGAGGTGCTGTGGTGAGAGGAAGCAGTGTGTTTCAGTAGGTTGGCTCACCTTGATCTGTGGTGGCATAGCAGCACAGCTCCCAGGCTCCGCTCCCTCGACTGCGTGTGCCATGAACCCAGGTGTTCCCCTTTCTTACAAAACAACTTTAAACTGCTCAGCACCCTGCATGTTACCTCGACAGGTGACTGTGTATTTGTTCATGGAATTTGGGATCTGTAGAGACAATTCAGCAACAAATCAGTTCTGTTATTCAGGTCTGCCCCAAAACTCTCTCTGCTTACCCTTCTCTCTCCTTCGTTCTCTCCTTCCCCCACCCCCAACTCGATTAAACTATAACTTAATTCTGTAGTAAACCCATGCTGGCCTAGTGGAGCCAGGGAACTGGATTTCACTTACTCAAACTTTTCATTTAAACATGACCAGTTGCTTTATTTTATTGGAGTAAAGACTTCTGAACATTCCTGTCTTTACAAATAAAAAGTAATCTGAGCTTGCAGAATAAATAACTCCCAATTTTTTTTGTAGGAGACTAGTGACACAGAATATAAACCAGTAGTGCTGGACATGTCTTTGAGTCTCAGCTGTTGCTGCAACATTCGCTGTCTGTTTGTATTTGAACTACAGATGGTCTGGTCTGTGGCAAGCTCCTTTTATTCTATTGCACACAAGGGTGCATCTCCCTTGTCCTAAAGTTTCTTAGGCCAATGGCATCTTGGCCTGCATCAAGAGCAATGTGGCCAGCAGGAACAGGGCAGTGATTGTCCCGCTGTACTCGGTACTGGTGAGGCTGCACCTGGAGTGCTGTGTTCAGTTCTGGGCCCCTCACTTCAAAACAGACATCGAGGGGCTGGAGTGTGTGCAGAGAAGGGTAACAAAGCTCGTGAAGGGACTGGAGCACAGGGCTTATGAGGAACAACTGAGGGAGTTGGGGTTGTTCACTGTGGGGAAGAGGAGGCTCAGGGGGGTTCTCATCGCTCTCTACAACTGCCTGAAAGGAGGTTGTAGTGAGAGGGGATCGGTCTCTTCTGCTGTGCCCATAGTGAAAGGACAGAGGAAACGGCTTTAAATTGCAGCAGGGGAGATTCAGATTGGACAGTAGGAAAAATTTCTTCACTGTAAGGGTGTTTGGGTATTGGAATAGGTTGCCCAGGGAGGTGGTGGAGTCACTGTCCCTGGAGGTGTTCAAGATGTGTCTGGATGTGGCACTGGGTGATATGGTTTAGTGGTGATGTAGGTAGGTGGTTGGACAGGGTGGTCTTGAAGGTCTCTTCCAACCTCGATGATTTTGTGATTCTGTTCTAGGATTCTAGGGGCACAGATGCAGTTGCTCATGGTGGAGGTTGTAGTGTTGGACCTAGAAGCTATTCTCTAATCTAGAGACTCCAGACTGCTGCTCTCCAGACTATATGCACTGCACATGCTTTTCATTATCTGTAAAATATCCTCTGTATCATATTGTCAGTATCAGACTTTAGTCAGACATGCAGTAGTTCACAGTAATGGCTGGATTGAGCAGCCTAAGAATTCTTAGCTCAGTGTAGTGCAGAAGCAAGCAACAAGGACGCTTTGGTATTCCTCTTGGTTCCAGCAGGTGGGACTAGATGGCTGCTTGAAATAGGGCTAATTTATTTCATCATTTAATAAGGGGTGGAGAGGGAAGCTCCCAGTCAGAAGGCTTCAGGACAGTTAGAATTCAGTTAATGATATGTCAGCATTCCTGGGGCAGTCTTACCACATAATCTAGTGTCCTTCAAATTGTTTAATATGCAAAAAAAGGTTTTCTCTACAGCCATTGTCAGTTCACTGTAACAGAATTGCTATGGAGATGCTAACGAGCTTTCCTTCACAGCTGTAGTCCGAGAGGTGTTATTCCTAGGTGGATGTTTGCTGTCTTGCATGGATACTTGAGTCTGTTATTTGTTTGGGAGTTTTTACTGTTTTTCTGGCTCTTAGGGTAAGTAGCTTCTAATCAGAGGACAGGAGACTGAGCGCCTCTATGGGACAGAAGGGAATGGAGGCAGAAAGTAAGTCAGCCTCTGGGGAAAGCTTGATATGAATAATCATTTTTTTTCTTAGAAGGGGGTAAGTTGGGATTTTATCTAAAATATATCCTCCTTGAAGGAAGAGGGTTTGATTTCTCTGTAATAAAATTGCAGTTTACTCTGTTTTTAAGTATTCAGTTATGATACCAAAGGATTTCTTAAGGAGAATTAGTCATTTGAAATATTTCTATTTCCTTCATTGCATTTAGGTGGCAAACAACAGTAAACAATTTGTCTTAAAACAAGATGTGATAGACTTGAGTTTGTTGTGCTTTTGTAAATGGATCTTTACCTACATTAGGGGTTTAGGTCTGCCTTTGGAACTGACATTCCTCCTGTGCGCTGGTTTCTTAGCTGGGTGCAAGCATTGTCTGCCATATCCCTTCCTTTTGGATTCAAGCAGATCTTTCATATTCAGAAGTTACAG
Source organism: Aegotheles bennettii (assembly GCA_013398125.1). Taxonomy (NCBI): domain Eukaryota; kingdom Metazoa; phylum Chordata; class Aves; order Caprimulgiformes; family Aegothelidae; genus Aegotheles; species Aegotheles bennettii. The sequence goes on along the minus strand of VZRW01004383.1, from coordinate 63,531 downwards.
ATTCTTAAGTATTTGGAAGAAGTTGCAGTTTTAATAAAACACAGTTCAGTACGGTGTGGATCGTGCTTGTACAATCACAGTTAGTGTTGCACTTAGGTGTTGTTCAGCTGTTATTACGAAACATTTCACATTGGATCAGTGCACGGATATTTAATGTTCATAGTTTGCAGTGTTTCCTGCTTGATTTTTCATTTTCAATAAAGAATGTTATATTTGTATGTATGAACTGTATGTAAGATGAAACTCTGATCCTAACAACATAGAGTAAAAATTTCCTTGCTGTAGAAATTAACCATTTGATTGACTTTTTCTTTTCCATCATTGTCTTGCGCTCTGAAGAAATGACTAAGTCTCTTGTAAAGTTCCTGTTGTGAAGTAATAAATGACTTGTTGCAACTCAAGACTACTAGAGAGCTTCTTGTTGCTTTATATTTATTTTTCATCTTTCAGCTTCGTGAAAAAGTTACTACTGGAGTTACTACTGACAGAAGTACTGTCTTGGCAAGTGTAATTGCTGCTTGCAGAAGGCTTTTCTCTCAACCTCCCAAAGGTGATTATAACTTTGATCAGTGAAGTGAAACAGACTGCATTCCTTGCTGAGGACTGCACTTGTGTGCCATTTAGGTTTACTGGCTGTGGGGAAGTGAGTTTTTGTACTAACCAGCCATTAGTCTTGAGATGGAACATTGATTTATGGGATTTTTGGGAGCTATTAAAGAATGACTGTGGCTTGCTCAACTTCACGCTATGAAGTGCAATTTTCTGTTGATTTAAGCTTGTCTGTCTCTGGTTTAAAGGGTAGCTTTACTTTAGGTTATTAAATAAATTTGGTATTTTCTTATCATCAGTAGTAGGTTTATGTAGGGGGACCTGGTAGAGCTCTTCAACAAAAAGACAAGAACAAAATTGTTTTTGTAGTCTGTATGTTGCTAGCTTCTCTGCTATTGTATACATTCAGATTGTGACTACTGAAGCATAATGACAGAATTGTAAATTAAAAATAAAAAACCAATGAGCTCTGTAACTCTTTCTTAATAGGATTTGAAAAATATTTTCCCAATGGGAAGAAAGCTAATGGAACTAAAGGTACAGCTGGAGAAACAAAAGGTACAAAAAGCTGCTTGATTTCAGTTCTTCTTGTGGAACGTGTATTCGTTAGATTGGATTTTGTCATAACCTTATGGGTTTGGGGCTTTTTGTTTATTATTTTAGAGAAAACATTTGTGCCAGATAAGTTTAAAAGTGTGAATTGATATATCTAATTTCATTAAATGTTACGTTGTTTTCATATCTTGTATATCTCCTGGAATAACATTTATTTTCTCTTATGCTTCTGCTGGAATGCTGTCCTTAAGTTCTAGTTTATTCTTCCCTATTAGCTGACAGAGTCATGCATTCAGAGATTCTCTGTGTATAATTCTCAGTTTTTCCTAGAGCAAGCTAAAGTACCACGTTGTATGAAATAACCAGCATTGTCATTCTGGGTGAGGATCCAGAACCAGCTCTTTAGCCAGGACCAACCATGTAGCCTGCTGCTCGAAAGAGGTGTTAGTAGTGGCAGTGCCAGAAAGAGCCCTGTGTTTACAGGAAGGGGGTGAATCTGGAAATTATTAGCAGTAACAGTCACTCCATTGTATCAGAAATCTGTGTAGCACATCTTCCAAGGAGGAGAGGCAGCAACACTGAGTCTCTTACTAGAGCAGTAATAGGAGCAGCGGTGTTCCTTCTGCCAAAGAAAAACCCCACCAATCTCCCCCTCCCATCTCCCAACAAAACACTTAGAATAATCTTGTGTGTGTCTTGAATGAGTTCAGTAGAAGTAAGTTTCATGCAGACTCCGTAATAGGCTTCTTTTTGTATTTGGGACATTTTTCAGTTCTTGGTGCCCAAGAGTCACCCGTTGTAACAGACCTCTTTTCCGATTATGAGTGTAGGAGACAGATGTCTCTCTGCCAGTTAATGGGCCATGTATCTGTTTTTCTATGGAAGATGCAGTTTCTCGTATCCTCTAATTGTAGCATTGCAAACTAGTTCATTTTTCAGAATAACTCTTTAATTTTAAAACTAATGAAAACTAGTCTGTGATTAGCATAAGATGTAAAGAAGTATTTCTTTGTTCTGTTTTATTTTTGTTAGAAGCAAAGCAAGCTAGTGCCCGACAGCCTAGCGGGACTAGTAGTGGAGGAGGTGGCAGCGGTGGAAAAAAAGGTGGCAAGAAGGAAGAAACTAACTGGTGGACCAGATTACAGAAGGTTTGGACTTTAAAATAGCTTTCTTTATGGTACTAACTGTCCATGAAATAACTTTGTGTGGTTTTTTTGCTTTTTAGGGCCATATTCTGATTGCTTAAATCCTCCTTAAGCCTCCTGTGCCTAGTATTTCACAGTAACTGGCTCTAGGTGGCTCCCCACTCAGTGCCTTTCTGAAGTAACAGTTACGTATGTACATTCAGAGGCATCTAACTCTGGTTCAGGAACGTTAGTGGAGTTTTAAGGTACATGAGTATGATTGCTAGTAGTCAGTATTCTTATAGTGGAGCCTCAGGCCTTTAAAGGCTTTGTACTCTGTTTCAGAATGTCAATTTGTAAAACTTGCTGACCACACAACGCTAGTTACATGTAGTTTACTGTTAGCCATTCTGACCTTAATGGGACACTTACGTGAGTTTCTTTTTCAAATGTTTATTCATTGTCATTAGCCACAGCACAAAGATGATAGCATGTGGTAATACAAGAATATAAAGCCTGTTTTCCTGATTTTACTTGGTGGGCATATTTTTTTTACTTATTCCTGGGTTTTTCCTGTTTTTCCTGAGGACAGGGAAAATTGTTTTAGAATGGAGAGAGAAAGATCATATAACAGATGGCAAAACTTTTCTTTCTTTTTTTTTCAATAAAAAAAAGCAGTTCATAGATCAAAACATAGTTCAATTACTATTTGTAAAATACTTGAGATTTTTTACTAATGTTGCAATTCCTCAGTTTTATCTGAAGTTACTGAAGCACGTTCATATAACAAAATACAGCTTTGTTTGACATTTTCTGTGGTACCCTTGAGGGCAGGGAAAAGAAGCCAGAAATAGATCCTAGAACCTATTTGTTATGTTCTTACTGTATTACAGACTCTAAAACCTTTTTTTTCCCTCCATTTCCTAGGGTGACATTCCATGGGATGTCAGGGAGTTTCGGATGTATGTAGTGGGAAGTTCTTTTTTCTGGACGATGGTTGTATATTACTTCTTCTTCAGGGTCCCTGGGAGAGAAATCACCTGGAAAGACTTTGTCAATAGCTACCTTTCTAAAGGCGTGGTGAGTAGTGAGTGGAATCAAAATGGAAAATCAGTGTGCTGAAGATGCTGATTTTTGACTCCCTGCTTATGCCTTGTATTCATGTATCTGTGGAGTGAGAACTGACTCAAGAGTAACTTTTGAGGGAGAAGGGGATCAGCTTTCATCTCAAACAGTTTCTTGATCTCATGTTCTGGAGGGCTGTATGAAGATTTGTGTCAGTTCAAGTGAAGCGAGGGAGTGAGCAGCTCAGGACAGAACTTCTTTGTTGGATAGCTCATGTTGATGCTAGTTTGAAGAGGCAGTGTGACTGCAGTGTCTCTGTGTATGGTCTTGCAGGACGGGTATGCGGACATAATGGCTCAAGCAGACAAGCAAGCTGCCCTCAGAAGAAACTTACTCCTAACCTTAAACATTTCTATGAATCCACCCCCCCAAAAAAGTATCCTGCCTATTCCATGCTTTAAATCGGCTCCTCAGGGAATATGAGGAGCAGCAGTGTGAACAGAAGCATGGGAGTAGGGAATTGAAGAATCCCTTCCAAGGACAATAAATTGGTATAACTGTGTTGTAAAATAGCCTCCTTTATTTGTTTCCTCCTCTTATTTCTTCTTTTCTTCTTACCTGGAACCACTACTGCAGTGATCAATTTTATCATTGGTGTCCTATCTCTCTGTAGAACTTGGCAGCTTTCCACACTTGGTTGGTGATGCCTTCAAGTTCAGGAGAGTGAATGTCTTATACAGGCCTTTTCAACTTCAGGAGCCACTAGTTCTTGGCTCTGTTACCTCCCTGTTTGTAGCTTCACTTGCAGGTTAGGAAAACACTGGCTTGCTTTCCCTTCTAGGTTTCAGACCTGGGGTTTTGTGTTAACAGCATGCTTCCTATTCCTCCATTACTTTGGTAAACTGCTAAATAGGTTGTTTCCTACTTTTTGTTGTCTTACTGATCTATGCAGAGCTGTCTATACGCTTTTTCCACTTCTGTCTAGATTGTGTCACATAGCCCTGTTCTTAATTGACAGTTGTGTGTGCATCCTGTGGGAAAAAAAACAGCGGTAAGACACTAGCTCAGTAAAAAGATTAGTTTAGCTGTTACAGTGAACGAAGCCTGAACCCTTGTTGCAGAAAAGCATTATGAAAGTGAGTTGTTGCACAAAACCAAGTCTCTTGGGCCTTTGTAAGATGTAGTCTGGATATTCAGACAAGCTAAATACGTAGCTATCAAATGCTGTTGGTTGCCATAGTGGTGGCCAGTTAATGTGGAGAAGGTATCAGCACTACTGGGGTTATACACTTTTCAAAACAAAGATGTTCAGGTAGTTTTGCATTCAGTCAGGCTAGATCTAGAGTGGCTTCTTAACTCACGTTTTGCTCCAGTTCTGCTAGAAATGGCCACTTGTAGTGAGTATGGGGAAACCTTACTAGTCTGTGTACAGTTCAGGCCCAGCTTTGTAGTACCATTGCTAGTTTTAAATTCTTTTAACATGCTGAAACCAGTTATTTCATGGTAGGAGGAAAAAAAATGGGAGGAAACTTTAGTTGCCTTCTGAAGAGACCCTGTCAAATTCAAGAAACTAACCATTTGAGAATTCTTCTATTAAAAAAAAATAAACCTTAATAGTATATGTCTGCGAACCTGCAGCTCAGTTCTTGATTTTAGTTTATATGGTGTCTGTTACCCTAGCTAAATTGATGTTACTGTGTTTAATACAGTAGCACAGCAAGTGTTTTATATTAGGGAAAACAATGGTAAGAGCAAAGTTAAGTTTTCCCTCATTCTGTTCAGTCTGGGGTTTTTTTGTTGTTTTGGAAGCGGCTGCAAGAGTTTGGAGTAGTGTGGTTGATTGCTTTTGGTGTGTGACCATTGAAATAGTTAAGTACTGTTTAACTATTTCACTGTACGTGTAATTTGAGCTGAGGTGTGCATTGGGTTTCTTCCTTGACAAAGGTTATGAGATCTTTATTTCAATCAAAGTTCTACTGTACCAATATTCCTTGCTCACTGATAACTGACATGATTCCTCATGCCAGTCCTAAGGGCAAACTGTAGATTGTGGAACCATCTGATGTACAGCATGAATTGTATTCTCCTTACTGGTTCTTACTTGTTACATGTAGCTGTTAGCTGTGATGGAAGTGCGGTGACTGTACACTCTAACACATCAGTGCTTTGTTCTTTCCTCCTACAGGTGGACAGACTTGAAGTTGTGAACAAGCGCTTTGTTAGAGTGATCTTTGTTTCGGGAAAGTCCCCTCATGAATGGGTAAATGCTTCTAATACATATGCATGAGACATTAGAAACAGCAAAGCAACCTTTTTAGGTAAAATTTGGTGCAAAACACTTGGTCTGGAGCATTCATAATATCTTAATCTAGAACATGTTTTCTGCCTTACTGTTACATTATCCTACATTGCGTGTGTTTCACTTTACTGTACTGATGTTTTGCCACAGATATCTTAAAACTATGGTAAGTAGTTACTTCCTAGCATCACACTCTTAATACAAATACAAAAACAGGAAGAGTAAGAAAGGGCTGAAGGTTCTGCATTTTTAACTGCTGTTTTCCATCTGCTCAGGAAAATCCCACTTAGCTGTACATTTGGGTCTTTTCTGTTCCAGACTGTTTTTAGCCAGTTATTTGAAAAACAGAGGAATGTTTATCTTTGTCTTCTTTTGATACTATAGTCTTTAGGCTGAGAGTTCTCATTCTTGAGAAAAGTACTTCTCTCAGAGAGTTACTTTTCTAGTAGCACAGTGAGGAACAGACTGATGAAGGTGAAAGTTCTCCAAAGAATAATACTCAGTGGCAGGGACCTATTAAAAATAATAATAATTAAAAAAATAATATACAATGTGGAACATTTAGAAGCCACATTAGAGAAGCTTTATCAGATTACCTCTTCCTAGGTGGTGAAGTTTTTTAACTGACTTTGTGAAACAAGGTCTGCAAGTCCCTCAGGGTAAAGCGAAATCTGCATCAATTACTTAATCAGTGGGTTTCAGTGTGACTTATTTATACACCTACTCTTTAGCCCACATACCACCAGTTGCCTTAGTTTCTCAATCAGTTAATACTTGAGACTACTCTGTTTTTTTCTTTTTCTGTATTAGGGGAAGTAAGGGCAAGTCGGGCAGGTCACGGTGCGAAAGGGGAAATTTTATTGAGAAACCAAATCTCAGCGCTGTTTGAGAGTAACATCTGGACCTTTTTTCTGGTGTATGATACAAATTCATGCTGTCTTTTATGAAGACAGCTAACTTTAAAGCTAACATGGACTCCAAAAGTAGAGAATTGTTTTTCTTAGTCAGAATGGCTGAGACCTTCAGGTGAAACAGTGAGTTGTTGTATGGCTGCTGTGTTTGCTGGTTCAATGCTCTGTATTATTCTAATTGCATCTTACATCAGAGACATGCTTTACAAAGCAACTTAAACTTGGTCCGAAACTGATCTGAGAATTGCTTGTGTATGTGTTAGAAGTAGTTGGCTTGTAATGAAGCTAAAATAAGATAGGGCACTTTGTGGTGATCTCTGCTTTTTTTTATAGCAGTACGTCTGGTTTAATATTGGTAGTGTCGACACTTTTGAACGGAATCTTGAAACTGTGCAGCAAGATCTGGGAATAGAAGCGGAGAACAGATTGCCTGTAGTCTACTCAACAGAGAGTGATGGGTAAGAAGTTGCTTTAAAAAAAGTCTCTTGATTAAAAATGATTGTGTTGACAGTAGAAAAGTACCTTGTAAGACATGCGCCCAATGCTCTACTAGGTGACAGTGTTACCAGAATAAGTCGTCTTGGGTTTATTTTTGAATGTCAGCTGTAAGAGGAGCTGTTCAGTACTTTGTGTAGAAATCCATATCCTCTTACCCTAGATATAGCTTCTTATTACATAAATGTTTCTGTTTACAATTAGTCCTTTCTTCATTTAAGCCCTTCCTCCAAGTGACTTGCACTAAATCAGGAGTCACCCAGGCACAGCAGTAGAGCTCCAGAGATGGCACTCATGTAGGTTTTTTGAAAGGACAAAATATGGCATAGAACTACAGTATAGTGACTGATGTATAGCAGGCACCGCTTTCTGCCCATAAATTTAGCAGAAGACAAATTCTGTGGCCTTGCAAAAAGGCAAGAAATTGGTGATTAAGGAGATCACACCATCATGCCTGTTAGCAGGAGCTGGAAGATGCATCATGCTTTTAACTCCTAAATTGGTCAAGAAAAATAGTACCAACATTGGATTTACAGCATTGCTGCTTCCCCAGTAGAGAATAATGGCTCCAATACTAGATTTGTGTTCTTTGTATTACACTTGTGTACCAGAGTTTTACTGAGCTGGACTAGAGACTAGAAGAGACCAGAAGTGTTTCTCTGATGTGGGTTCTGACCCAGGAATTGATTTCTTTTTGATCCAAGTCATCAGTTTGAAAATGACTCCTGCTGCTGTCTGTGGAATAGGTTTTGCACCATCAGGATGTTCAGCTTTGGGTGTAGTAGCTCATATCACTAACGATAAAGGCTCATTTGCTGCCTCACTGGTGTTTTTGTTCTTGATACTGTGGTGTGTGTTTCGGTTTTTGGGAAGGGAAGGTTTATTTCTGGAGTGTTTTTTACTAAGCTGCTGCTTCCTGTTTGCCTTGGTGGCAACAGGAAAAATGGTAGCCTTGACCATCCTGCAACTTCAGGCAGAGGTTTTCTGTTCCCTGTTCTTCTGTAAACTCTCTTCCGTGTTTCTGTCTAATGGGGCATGCTCTTAAATAAAGCAGTTGAGCCCTTATTTAAACAAATCTGGAAAAAAAATAAGGCAATGCTGTGCTTGTGTGAAAAGGCTGCATGTCAGCTTGAGGCTTCTCCCAGCAGACTGGGGAAAGTATGTTGGGTCACACGTCTCCAGCCTCACAAATCTCTCAACTTGCTGAACCCCTGTTTCTGACCACAGTCTCTCTGGCCCTTTCTTCCTCAGTGTCTGTCCTTCATCAAATAACGTTGCCTGTAACTTCTTGCTCTGCCCCAGAAATGCCACAGGACACAGGAGAGAGCAGCAGTTATATGATCAGAGTACTGCTGTTCCCTGCCAGGTCAGAATCGGCTGAACACCATAGGATAGGGAAAAATCCTTCTTTTCCTCTTCATCCCAGAAGTGCAGGATATCAGTAGAGCCTGGAAATCCTGTGCTTACTTATGGTAGTGCTTCTTTTCAGCATTTTGTTTTTGCTGAGTGTTGACAGAACCCCTTATGAGCTTGTTCCTTGAAGGTCTTACCACAGAAAATCTGTGCAGCACTCGGGTACTGTGATAATGAGGAGTGTGGTAGTATTAGGACTTTTGGCTTGTGCAGGGCTGTGCTAGAAAGCTGGAGGACAGACAGTGAAGGATAATTGGCAATGGGTAATTAAAAAGAATTCTTATAGCCTTATGGAAGGGAAATAGGGACATTGAAAAAGAAGAAAATTGAGAGACTTAAGGAAAGAAGAGTGAGTGTGTTTTGGAGAGAAATTTCTGCTTGAAGGTGTAGTCTACACCAATTATATGGTACAAACAAAAATCAATTAAAATTTTTTTCTCAAATTTATTTTGGCTATTTCCCAGTGCGAACAACCTGCTGAAATCTAAACATTACCAGTTAATTAGTATTAAGTATTAGTCCTGAATTTGTTTGCTTATGGTGGAAACAACATTTTGTACATGTTATATGCAGTAATGGATTTTGCAATATATGTGTTTTTCTCCTTTTTTGATTTTTCTCTACAGATCATTTCTCCTGAGTTTGCTGCCTACAATCCTGATCATTGGTTCCTTACTGTACACATTAAGAAGAGGTCCTGCAGGCTTGGGTCGAGCAGGGCGTGGAATGGGTGGACTTTTCAGTGTGGGTGAAACCACAGCCAAAGTCCTTAAGGATGAGATAGATGTTAAATTCAAAGATGTAGCTGGCTGTGAGGAGGCCAAATTAGAGATAATGGAGTTCGTTAACTTTCTGAAAAATCCTAAACAATATGAGGATCTGGGAGCAAAAATTCCAAAGGTAAGGGAGTGATGACTTAGCAGATAAAGACCTTTATTCTTTTGGTAGTCCTCAGTATTCTAAATTGTTTACATACGCAACACTTTCCAGCTTCTTTCTTCTCACAGTTAGAAAAATAAATAGGCATTAAGTGCCAACAGTATAGCTGTGGTGCCGGCAGATTTGCCTTGTGGAATACTTCATCTGCTCACATGGGTGAGAAGTGATAGACAGCATGCATGCGTACCCTCATTCTTCTATGAAATTGTTACAGAAATGCATTTTGGCTATGCTGTCGAGGGAGCCCACCTGATGACATACTTTTTTTTTTAATGTGTCACTCGAAGGAAACACTGTTCCTGTAAATCTAAGACAGCATGGCAATGTTGTATCTAACTTTTTTGTTCCTTTTGCTGGTTTAAATGAGAGGCTAGTCTTCGGTTTGTTTCCTTGCACAATTTTGACTGTGATGGAAGAAGAGCCACTGGACTCAACTTCATAACATGTAGATCTTTTAAGTAAGGGATTTCATAGGCTTATGTTCTGTTTTCTTAATGAGGAAAATGTACCTGTTTCTCTTGCAGGGGGCAATTCTGACAGGTCCTCCAGGTACTGGGAAAACACTTCTAGCTAAAGCTACAGCTGGAGAAGCTAATGTACCATTTATCACAGTCAACGGCTCGGAGTTCTTAGAGATGTTTGTTGGTGTGGGTCCAGCTCGAGTAAGTCTTGCTCTTTTATTTCAGTACTGGTTGTTGAAAACACATTGTCAAGTTTGCTTCCCAAACAGTTGATTATGGCTGAGGTTTTCATCCATGCAGGTTATTTACAGGTGGTGCCAGATGCTTGTCTAAACACAAGAATCGTAGGTGTACTGTTTCTAAAAGGAACTAATGCAGTTCAGTATCTGGTTGCAGGCCATTGGCATCTTAAATATTTACCTCTTTGCAGGAACTTAAGAAAACAAACCAGAACTTTCCAAGCTCTGCTCTGAAGTGAATTAACCGTCTGGGTCAGAAATATTGTAGCTTATTTGACTACTGCTATGGGAATGTCTCCTTCTGCTCTGAATATTTTCCATTTCTTTCAAGAACGTTACTCTCCTTGTAGTGTCAAACTCTTAGATATAAATAGTTGTCTGGGACACACAAATGAGCTTCTGGTTGAAATAGAATTCCGAGGGTCATGGAGCTAATGATTGATTTCTGGAGATCAGGTGATTTAGACAGATAGAGTTGGTTATTTAAAATTTTTTTATGCTCTTTTACCTTAACTCTCTTAATATGTTTTTAATGAGCTACTTTTAAGTGGAGGAAGTTAGCTCTGTTCCAGCACATCTGTTTTTCTTTGGTTTTTGATTACAACTACATTTCAAACATTCCGTTTTAAGTCTGTCTTCTGTGTAGGAAGAAGGGACACTTCAATCTGCTGAAAAATATTCTGTAAACAAGTTACTGGTAATATTTTACAAATGAGGCAGATAATACAAGAAAATAAGGTTCCTCATAACATCCAGAATAACACTACATTTCCAACAGCTCATATCTTCACCGAACTCCAACCATATTGTCTTAAGCCTTAAAGTATGCTTCAAGCTGGTGCTTGTACATAGAGTTTTCTGTCCTGTGGAAATTAACAGAAAAACTAATTTTGACTAAGTTCCTTAAAGCCCTGAAAAACTGCAGTTTTCACATGTGTTAGAGGTTAGCAGATAACCTTTCGAAGATTTGGTCCCGATTTTGTCACAGTTGTGTGCATGTGCCTCTTGCAAGCCTAGGTCTTTTTCAGTGGTCTTTTGCTGGACCAGTAATACGGGTGGAAAAAGATGAGTGAAGCCAGGTAATTTTGGGACTCCTGAAAAGGGAAGGAGGGTGAGGGACACATGGGAGTAGGCATAGAGCTTGGAACTGAAAATAATATGAGCTGTTTAGGAAGTTGTTACATACTGAAGCTGGTTGGGAGTGGAGGCTTCAATGAGGATGCAGAAAGAGACTGGAAATGTATAAGGAAATTGGCAAAAGGAGCTGCTGTGGAGGGTAGAGGATATATATTGGGGAGATAGGTGCAGAAATGGCTAACAGGATAAAAAACGTTAATGTTAGCTGAAAAAGTGTGTTGGAAAGCCAGAGGGTGTGGAGGTAGTGATTATGTATGTTAGATGAGTGGGACTTGAAAAAGGGAGTATGCAGTGTAGAAGGGACTTTACTGAGAACAGTAAGAGAAGAAACTGATCCTTATCCTTTGGGAAAGTATTAGATATCTTGAAATAATCATGGTACTCAAACTACGTTGTCATTAGCTGTCAGTACATACCTGAAGAGTCCCAAAGCAAAGTGACTTAACCTTTCCCTACCAGCCTATGCAGATGATTATCAGCTTTTACTACTGGGTGAAATCTGTGGACATAACAGTTGCTGCTTTGGCTACAAATTCAGGTTTCAACACAGTTGATGAGTTCTGATGCCTATAGAAAACAATGTGAGAGTGTCTTGGTTTCATTTCTTATTATTACATGAGACAGTTGCTAATGATGCTAAATTAATTAATTGTAAATTAGAATGTACTAGAATTAAAATTGCTTACACAGTCTTTGTGTTTGTGTTTTTAGTGTATATGCATTATGGTATATTTTTGTTCCGTTCCTTCTGGAAAATAGCTGCATGTTTCTGGATCTGTCTCTTTCCAACCAAAAGAATAGTTCACTTTGAGCATCTGACATTTTTTGTGTCTATCACATTCCTTCGTGCTTTGTTTCTTCATTATACTTTTTTCAAATTCTGTTTACAAATCAGAGTGACTTTCTGTAGTAGAGCTTATGTCCAAAATTCTCATTCTCATTGTTTGTCCTCAGAGAAGCCTTCTCTAAATGCATCTGTAACGTACAAAGTATTAAAGCTCTGAGCTGCGTGTAATTTCCCACTCAGGTCAAAATTCTTCCATAATTCTTCATTTCCTGTTTGCTCCATTTCGATTCCTCAGTTGTAGGTCTGTTAACTTGCTGAACTGGTTTTAATGAGGAACTTCAAAGCCTATCACATTGTCCTGTAACTACTACAGCAGAATTTGATAGGTACTATCTTTACTTATCTGAAAGTCCAAAAAAGATTTTCCATTTGCTTACGTTTTAGCCAATTTACCAGACTTCTGGAATTTAGCTTCCAAATGAATATTTGGAGGTGAATTCAGTTTTTCTAGCCCATGTAATGGAGAGGCTGGATGGCTCAGAGTCAGTATTTGTAACAGTGTATTGTTAAGAGTGCAGTGGTGAGCGCTGGTAAGTAAGCCTTAAGATCACTGTAGGAGCTGTGTCATCCTGTTCTAACTGTAGGAATACTGGAAAGATTTTATTTCCGTGGTATGAAGAACGACTGTGTGGTAGCAGGTCCATTCACATTCCAGTTCTGCTTGTAATACTGTGCATTAGTGAAGAGCTTAAAAGAGAAATCTTGCTTTAAATCTCTGAAGTTTGGAGCCTTTTAGAACTGAAGTTGAAGATATGTTTGTTATTCAGGAAGAGTGATTACTACTTAAGGCTTTTAAGGTGCTTCATGCTCTTCATTTATGGATTGGAAAGGGGTTTGTTAACCAGTGAGCCTCAGCAACTTGCTGTTTCCTTGAAAGCAAGCCTAGGCTTTGCAACACTTTTAACAAACATCCTCAATTGCAGTGACACTGTTACTGATGTATCCCTTCTCCTCCTACCCAACCGCAACTCTGAACAGTTACCAACCAATCTGATGCATTCTCTGTTCCCTCGTTAAGGTTAGAGACTTATTTGCTCTTGCTCGTAAAAATGCCCCGTGCATTCTCTTCATCGATGAAATAGATGCAGTAGGAAGGAAGAGAGGAAGGGGCAACTTTGGAGGACAAAGTGAACAAGAGAACACACTCAATCAGCTTCTAGTAGAAATGGATGGTAAGTATTTAATGTCTAATATTACATTATAACAACAAGGATAAGGGAAAGAATTGCCATGCTTGTTCAGACCTGTTAACCGGGATTTGGGTTCTAGCTTAAATATAAATTCTGTTTGCTTCCTAAAATGAAGAATGGTGACTCATTTTGCTGCAGCCTGATGTTTTGCTAAAATTCATTCAGAAAAAAGAACCATCATTCTGCATCTGATAACTCTTTGTCATAGTTGAATAGGCCAAAAAAAAAAATCTTTGCACTAGACCAGTCTGTCTGTAAAAAAAAAAAAAAAACGCAGCTAGCCATGCTGGTTCTGCAGTTTCCTGAGCAGTTAATCTATTATTGCATTTTGAAGATAAAGCAGGATTTGATATAGTACTTCACAAAGCAGAGCCCAAGGCAGTTTTTTTGCTTGTTATGAAAAGCTGGACAATGCTCTAATAAATGGAAGTATTTTCAGCTTTAAGATCATTTGTTTAAACTGCCAGTTCTTATGTGGCACTGTGAAGGGGACAGTCTTGTCTATTAATATTTCTCATAGAAATTATATTTACACAGATTTTCTCTTTATTACATTTCTTCAACAGGATTTAATACAACCACAAATGTAGTAATTTTAGCAGGTACTAACAGGCCAGATATTTTGGACCCTGCTCTAATGAGACCAGGACGCTTTGACAGGCAGATTTACATTGGTAAGTTTTATCCGCATCATTGTGTATTTCTGTGTTTGTAGAATATCACTGAAATCACTGCAGCTATTTACATGTGTAACTTCCTTGCATGCATTCAATTAGAAAATACATATATATAAAATATACGTGAAAAGTAAAAGTGTTCTTCTTTCATCTTAAAGGACCCCCAGATATAAAAGGAAGAGCCTCTATTTTCAAAGTTCACCTTAGACCTCTGAAATTAGACACAGTCTTAAATAAAGATAACCTAGCAAGAAAACTCGCATCACTAACACCCGGCTTTTCTGGTAAGTGACTCCTAATGCTAATAGTCTTCTCCATTTACTATACAAGCTGTGGATATCTTATTTTCCTACTGCTTTGGATTTTCTTGCACCCGATCTCCTGCGTGGCACTCTATTTTATTGTATTTACTGGTACAACATGAAATTCTCTTTGCCTATTTGAGCAAGTAGATTTCTGAGTCTTAAGTTTTGTCTGCCTCAATCAAGATGACATACCAAATGGCAGCAGCTTCTGCTTCAGCAAAAGCAATCCAGAGATTTCTGATCACTATCACTTGTGTGTATTCTTCCTTTTAATATGTTTGTTGAATTCTTTAAAGCTACTAGAGAAGGCCTGGGTTTTGTGGAGTTTGTGTGTGTGTTCTGTAGGGGAATTTCTGTTTCTGGATGTAAAAAATTCTCCCTGGAAAATGTACTGTAACTTTGTGTTGCATTAGGAACGGATAGGAGAACTTCCATTACTGGCTTGTAATTGAATCCATTTAAAATCTCTGTTATCCAGTAGTTGAATTCTTATTCAACACCGTTCTCATGGTCAGTATAAAATTGGCTTTCTGAGCTCTGACTGTCAGCTGTTCTGGCAACTACAGTGATGACGTTTAAACTAAGTTATCTCTGTAGCGTTACTGCGAATAGTGTTAACAAGAAGTGGATGGCTTGAAATCAGTAGGTGAAAGGATATTTTCTAGAGATACATCAAGGTCTGAGCTCTATTGGATACATATGTAGGAAATTTATTCTGCTAAATACTTACTAGTTAAAGTATAGTCTGTTGCAGACAGAAGACTTTTGGAAGGTAGGGTATATCAAACAAGTACTTCACTGTAATAAGCTCTATTTGATAGCCGTCTACCTAGGAGAGAAATTCTAAAGTCTATAACCATATTACATGTATTTAAATATCTCTTAAAGAATCATGCAATATGTAATGAATTATTTCAGAGAGCATTGCCTTTAATTTTCAAGCTCTATGATAATCTGTATAAAACTAATTCTAGGTAATGTTATCTTTATGCTAGACTGAGAGAAGATTGTTGAAAATTACCAGTATTTCATGACTTCTCTGCTTTTAGGTGCTGATATTGCTAATGTTTGCAATGAAGCTGCTTTAATAGCTGCAAGGCATCTTTCGGATACTATAAACCAAAAGCATTTTGAGCAAGCAATTGAAAGAGTTATTGGAGGTAGGTGAATCACACAAATTGCTTCTCAAAAATTGTAATATGATGGGCAACTTCCTTTTCATATATATACACACATACATATAAAACCCGAAGTTTTATATATATATATCTCCATGGTTTGAATATTTCTCTTATTTTTCAAGGTTGTATTTCTTTTTTATTCTCTCCTAAACACACCTGAGAATTAGAAAAGTATCTTGTCTATATTGCTGACTTCTGTAGTAGAGAAGGGAGCGCAGAGAGAAATTTCAATGTGACATTTTTCTCGTTTCTTCGAAATTGAAAGAGGAATAGCTGTTTGGATTTAGCAATGCTTTTAACTGCTGTTAGCATGAAGTAGTCTAGAAAACTTCTGATATTTAAAGTGCAAATGTTTTATTTAAGCGTTTGAATATTCCTAAGAACTTATACTTTGAAACTAGAAAACCTAATCAAGGACAAGGTTACAGTGAAATCTGGAAGATACAAATTTCTAAAACTTGTGAGTTTGGCTTTTTTTCAACTTTTTCAATAGATTGTCTACATGGCATCTAAGTGTTGCTTATCTTTCTAAATGAGGTAAGGGATTTCACTGGAGAATGGTGTGTCTGAAACTATTAATCAAATTTATTTTATAAAGGTTTGGAAAAGAAAACTCAAGTACTGCAACCAGAGGAGAAGAAGACAGTAGCATATCATGAGGCAGGGCATGCGGTTGCAGGATGGTTTTTGGAACATGCTGACCCACTCTTAAAGGTAAAGGAAACTAGTTTGAACTAGTAATTCAACAGTAGTGTGAACAGCATATTCTTAATTTCTCTGCCCCTCCCCTCTTCCCAAGATAGTGTAAGTGTATAAATTTTAGAGTACTTCTTTGATTCACTTCTTGTAGTGTTCTGAACTGTTTTCTTAGCTGTTACAGGGTTTGTACTATAAATGTCCTTGGAAAGTGAAAGGGCCATGATCCTCCCACGAGTCTGTGTGCCTTGATTGTTGCTTTTCACGAGTCTGTGTGCCTTGATTGTTGCTTTTTCTTTGAGGCTTTTAGTACAGATCAATTGTTTAAGTTAATCTTGCCAGGTTTTCAGGTAGATTCCTCTTCAGGAATATAATGATAAAAATTATCATCTAGAGGCTGATTTTAGTTTTAATTTGCTTTCTGGATGCACAGCTTGACAAGTTGAAGATAAAGGAAAAAGCATCCCAATCTCCCAAACTTGTTTTAACATTCATGGGTTTGTTTGCCTGTGTTCTTATCTTGTCTGACCTCCAAGCTTAAAATTTATCTGTACAATTTACTGCTGTGGAAGGAAGGGTGTTAGTAAAGGCAGAAACTCCTCCAACTATTCAGAATTCTAGAGATGGAGAAATGCTATGTCTGTTACAGAATACTTAAAGCCCAATACCATAATTCTCAAAGAAATGTGGATTTTCATTAAAAGATGTAAAAAATACCACACAGCCTTTGGAAAAGATATGACAGTGGTCTTACCTTTCTTTTCCAGATAGTAGTTGTTATCCCAGTTCAGAGCTAGCCAGGGCTTTTAAGGATAAATCACAATGAGGGCAAAACTGTAAGCGGAAATAATGTCTGAATTAAACTTCATGGGTGAGCATGGTGTAGGTTGCAGTATTAAAAATAAAGGCAAGCCAAAGAATGCTTTGGGTTTTAACACCATTTAATTCCAGCGTTCTGTTAATTTTGATTGTAGGTATCTATTATCCCACGTGGTAAAGGACTGGGTTACGCTCAGTATTTACCCAAAGAGCAGTATCTTTACACCAAAGAGCAGCTACTTGACAGAATGTGTATGACTCTGGGAGGACGTGTGTCTGAGCAAATCTTCTTTGGAAGAATTACAACTGGTGCCCAAGATGACTTGAAGAAGGTGACCCAGAGTGCATATGCTCAGGTATGTGCTTAAGGCAGACTTGTTTTCTTTATCTACTACCTAACGCAATATTTTGAAATGGTGTAATTTGATCAGGTATGTCCCTCAAAAGCCCAGTTTCAAAATACATTACATGCATAAACATTGTGCTATTGCTGTACAGAGATGCTGATGACTCAAGTGTATTATTATAGCCTTGCAGCAGGAGTCCATGCATTAGACTTTGATTACTATTCTGCATCTGCCCACAGGAACATATGTGCTATGGTTGGATTCAAATACTTGTGGAATTTGTACACTTTTTAAATGGGAGTTAGTGCACAGATTTGCTCATCTGATCCTACTTTCACAGTTGCCCGGTTTGAAGACCCAGTCTGGATTCATATGCGTAACTAAATCCAGAAAACATTGTATTTAAGCACTATTTGCTATCAGTTGGATTAGTTTGTGTTTGCTGTTTGTGTGTAAACACAAAGGATTAGTTTGTGTTTGCATCATATTATAGGTGAGTCATTTGAAATCTTATCAATGTAGTGACTCACCTAAATGTAGCTGTGTGGTACACACTGGTGCATTATTCTATTTCCCGTGCCAACACAAAAGATGTAGTTTTGTAAGACACTCGCAAGGTGGGGAAGAGAGATGTGTTAGAGTACACTACTCTTCCCTGCACAACACTTACACCCCACCCCCAAACCCCACCCACTTCCTGGTCTCTGGTGTGCACTTTGTTGCCCCAGTTCTGCAAGTAAGTGTGTAATGAAGTCCTGCTAATGTTAATTTTGTGAGATCTTAAGTGACTTGTTCAATTTTAAATTAAAAAATGCTTAAGTATAGACTTTTGTCCATGTTAACAAGACACATTGGCTACAGAGAGAACTGGTGGCTTAAATGAAAGTATTGAACTTTTCTAAAGAAGCAGGTTAAGATGTTCTGATGCTGAATATTCTGAATATTCTTTGTCTTACCTATACCGATCTTGCAAGACCAAGCAGAGAAGTGCCGCTTTAGTAACTGTCAAATTGATAGTAGCCATGGAGCAAATAAATAATAGCAGTTTGAACTTATTCCTGCCTCTGCTGAAGTAAAATGCGACTTAAAATATCCATATTTGGCAATCAGAGGAGTCAATATTCAGTAATGAGTCAAGCAAGATCAGAATAATTTCCACCTTTGTAGGGGAGTATCCTGGGGTAACATATAGCATGTGATAGGACAGAATCTTCAAGATCCTGTACTTTAATACTCAAGTCAACTTATCTACATGGCTAGGCTTTGGAAGCTTTGTGAATTGGAAAAATGCCTATATTTCTGGTAAAGAAAAAGTTTTACTGCTTGGTGAAGTCTGAAGTGTTTTTCAATAATATCTTAGTACTTAGACAGCAAAGCACCATGTACATTATGAGTAACCACCTTTAAATGGTGATATTTGTGTCCTTCAATTTAATCATAGAATCATAGAATGGGTTGGGTGGGAAGGGACCTTAAAGGTCATCAAGTTCCAACCCACCCTGCCATGGGCAGAGACACCTCCCCCTAGACCAGGTTGCTCAAAGCCCCATCCAATCTGGCTTTTTAATCATTAAAAAGAAATAAGCAAAAGTCAACTAAGGCACTTCAGCTTAGGTAGGACCCGAGTTTTCAGAGGAGGGTTGGTTTTAGAGGAAAAGATTGGGTCATAGTGAAATTACTTCCTCTTTTCAGTTTTGTTTACCATATTTTATATCAACATACCCTAACATCTTACCATCTCTCCTTTGATTTTTTTTTTCCTTCAGATTGTTCAGTTTGGTATGAATGAAAAAGTAGGGCAGATTTCCTTCGATCTCCCTCGTCAAGGAGACATGGTATTAGAGAAACCTTACAGTGAGGCAACTGCCAGATTGATAGATGAAGAAGTACGGTCGCTAATTAACATTGCTTATGACAGGACAGTAAGTCTTCTGACTGAGAAGAAAGCAGAAGTGGAGAAGGTGAGCATTATACATACAGTATTTTTAGTCACTGAGTTCCAGTGGCTAAGCCAGAATCTGAATTGAACTGAATAGATTAAAAATAGTAACTATGTAAGTGTCTATGAGGAAGTTTGCTCAAAAACTATTTGATGTAGTCTCGAGAGTGTGTCACAAGACTTAAGTAATTAGAACTCTCCTTTTGTGTTGAACGCCTCTGAGGCTCTTACAGATGTGATTTAGCATGACTCCCCCTTATATATATTAATTTGGAAAGTTGGAGGGAAGGTTCTGTTTACTAAAGCAGGCTTTCATACACCTTTTCATACACCATACTAGACAAGTATGAAACTTTAAAACAAACAAACAAACAAACAAAAACCAGACATGAAATACCAGGATTCAAATTCATGAGGCTAAAAGAAGCTCTCTTAAGAAGGGAAGTACATATAACTCTTTCTCTGAATTCCTTTTCAACATTAAATAAAAAGAATCTTTCTACCATCTTCCTTCCTGGCCACCTGGCTGCTTATGATCTGCCTCACTGCAGCTGAGATTACCCTTGTGCATATTCTCCTCCTCCGTGCCAGAAAGCCAAAAGGATAATTTTCCAGGGTAGGCTTACTGACGAAGAAAACAAGTTTTGTACGGATTCAGTAAACGGTGGCATAGTAGGTCACCATCCCAAAAAAGATCACTGAATATGGTTTGTGCTGAACAGTGCACTCACTGACCCAAGCAGATTACAGACTGCAGTTGTACGGTATTGTACGCACGGGTATTTTATGGTGCTCTTTAGCTTGCGACAGAACAGCAGCCCTATTGAACTGTCTGGTTTGATAGGAAAGGAATGCTGGTTTTCATCTACAGCTTGACATCTTACATCAGGGGCCTTTTGGCAGTTGCTGTTTTAAAGCGACAATAACAGCAGCAGTGGTCCATAGGGAAGGAAATTTGCCAAATCTTAAAAGTAGGATTTAAAAAATTATATTTTTGCTACCTAAATGCTCACAGGGGAGAAAAATAATGTATTAATTTAACTCTGAGCAACCTTTTCTTTTCTATCAAAATTAATTGTGAATTTGGTCTCAAAGTGCCTTAACTCTTCCAAAGAAGAGCACCAACTTAGGTATTTCGTATGTGTGACATAACTTATTGCTGTTCCAGGTTGCCCTACGACTACTGGAGAAGGAAGTGCTTGATAAAAGTGATATGCTAGACTTGCTTGGCCCAAGACCGTTTGCAGAAAAGTCTACTTATGAAGAATTTGTTGAAGGTACAGGTAGCTTGGATGAGGATACTTCACTACCAGAAGGCCTTAAAGACTGGAACAAAGAGCGTGAAAAAGAGAAAGAGGAGACAACAGATGAACAGGTTGCTAGGCAGATCAAAGGAGGGATGCCATTTTAACTTCAAAATGTGTGGTGACATTGACTTGCACTCTGGAAGAGAAACAAACTCACCTAGTTTTTACTTTGAAATGAAAAAATATTTATTCAACCAAGCTGTATTAGGGATGGGGGGAAGAGTGATCTCCTGCTATGAGATAAGGATTTTCTGCTCCCAATTTACGAATGTGGTATCATCAGATCATTGGTAAAAGATGATCATCTTTCATTTGTCAACTGAAGAAATGTACATTGGATTTGAGCTGCAGTGAAATGCTAGAACTGAGCCTCTCAAACCTTGAAACCATTCAGATTCATGCACAAACTTTGTGGCACTGGTCTCTTTTTTTTAAAATGTATGTAAGCTTAAAAAAAGATAAAGGTTTTTGATTATACATCTGAAATATACCTGTATGTGACCTGTTTCCAAAAACAGAATCCTACAAAACACATTGTTGAATGCTTAGCCAAAAGTCTGGTCTTACAGAGTACTAGCTTTGCAAACCTATCAGCTCTTTCATCTGGCCCTTTTCCCCACCAACTTTCATTTTGATTTTAAAGTTTGTTTACAGAGAACTGCCATGTAAAGTTGACAGTGAAACTGGACACCCACGTAGGTATCTTAAATGTACTCATGGTTCAGTGTCTTTAAGTCAAGTCTGAAACTCGGTTTGGCTCCTGCAGTTTTATTAGTCAGTTTTTTACAGAGTTCTGTAAGATATTGAACATATGAATGTGTTGTGTAAATACAGTTTGAGTCAATAAAATCAGTACTTTTCTGAACAAAGCTTGTCTTTTTTTTTTTTTGCTTGTTTCTTGGTATAGAATTTGGAGCAATACAAAACTTCCTCTTAAGCATAAGATGTTGTTAAATTAGGGTAGCAAGGTTGTCCTCACAAATAACAGAACTAGCAGCCAAATACAAAGGTGCTAAATCAGATTCTCAGTGTCTCATATTGGTTTGCCTAACAATAGCCGTTCCCCCCCCTCTGCTTAGTTGAATACAGTTGTCTTAGCGTAGTCATCTGCTTCTGGTTGTCTGCTGAATGCTAGGGATTTATTAGCCGGAGAATTCAGCTGTTGAAATTAACTGATAGTCTCTCTATCCCAGGAGAAGACAGAGGCATGATTTAGGGGTGCGGTAGTGGATAAGTGGGGAAGGGGAATGAATCAAGCTGCTTTGCTGGATAACAAGTCCTTTAAGGCTTATGACAGAGCATGTTAGGGGAATAATGAGTGATTGATTCCATCTGTATGTCGCAACATTCTGGAAGGCAGTAGGATGACGAAGGAAAAAGTTGTCTCTAAAAGGTCAGATACAAGCTCTTTGCTGGGTTATTTGAAGTAAATTGTTTATGGAAATTATTCTTTTGGGATTCTTTTTTTTTCTTCATGATGAAACTGTTGCCATCTCTGATTTTGCCTGGGTCTACAGTGAAGAGGAACAAGGGAAACGGCAAATACAGCAATTTAGGGCATATTTACTGTGTATTTTTAGTTTTTAAACAACATTTCTGTGTATCCCTATTGGATTAATTGTTGTAGAATAAATGAAAAACTAAATTTCAGTTCCATTATTGTTGGAGTAAAAGTTTAGAATTATTCATTACAGTAGTAAATTGGTTTTATAAGACTTAAATCTTGCATATGTGGTATAGTGATTGATTTCTGTGCATATGCTCTGGTGCTGTACCGTACATGTGTCCTGTATTATTGCTTTGTTTATTGTATTTCCCCCTTTCCCATCCCTGCCCCCGTCCACCATTTAGCTGAACACTTCTTGATTGGAATAGGCAGTTTGTAGTCAGTGCTGAGGACTGTGCTTATGTTGTAAAGGTCAGAATTCTGCATTTCCTGATTCCTTATTTATAAAAAAATAACAATCCAAACAAAAAAACACAACAAACCCCACCACAGACGACAACCTACCACCCCAGAAACACCCACCCTAACCTAACCCTTCACAACTGCACTATGAGGCTGTGAAAGAATCCTCTTCTCTGCAGGAAATATTTTCTTTCTTACTCCCTGTTTGTGCTGTCTATTTTTAAGTTTCACTCTTGGTTAGTTGCAGCATGGACTTAATGAGCATATGATAATGGAAAGGAGAGGCAAGTTCCTTTGCCCCTATTTTAGAGCATTAACTTGCTGTGTGTAATCTTACCTCAGTAAATTTTAATATTCTGTGCCAAAAGTGGCAGAATTTGACCGTTGGAATTTTGGAATCAAAACAAAGATACCAGGGGAGTGGTGGGAGAAGCTATTTACCCAACCTGCTTCTCTAATGAGGACTGTTAGCCTCCTACTCAGAGATTTAAGACTTTAGGTGGTTTAACATAAATCAAGAAAATCAAGTTTAGTCTGTGCTGTGGCTGCCAACAATGCCAGATTAATTTTTGTTGCAAACACATTGAGCAGTGCTGCTTCAACTCATTAGTCCCTCTCCCAGGAGTTGAAGACCTTTTCCTAAGGAGGTACAAGTGCAGGAGAGAAAAAGAGAAGTCATTTCAAGGTGCAGAGAAATAAGGAGCCTACAGTGGCTTGGTTAAGGTAGCCTGCATGGGGACTGTCATGCCTGTACACGGATGGTCTGCCCACTTCCTTGCAGGCTTTGACCACAGTGGCTTTGCAAAGGACCTGGCCCGTCAGGCCAGATCCCTATTTCTGTCCTGACACCACACCTTCCTCCATGGCACACCTCGCCCACTCCCTGTTTGCAAGTGGTCTCAGTGGTGCAGGTTGCTGGCTTCTCCCCTCCTCTTGGTGCTGGCAGAGGTGTTTGTGTCTGGGTGGTACTGGGAGCTGGACTTCTGGGCGGCCCTCAGCCTGGCAGCCTGCTGCTGTGTATTCCTGCGGCCAGGTGCAAAGTAGTAGGGGGAGAAAATGAAGGTGGGCTAGGCACAGAAAGGAAATGTGCAAGAGACTAGGTTGAAAAATTAGACAGAAAATGAAAAACACGTAAGTGAGGAATGTGAAAAGAAGAGGAACAAAACCAAGAGGTACTCAGCAGGTAGATTTCGAAGTAAAAGAAGAGTTCCCAGGAAAAAAGCAGGAAGTTATTTGAAAGCAAGTGCAACTGAAGGCATTGTTCACCAAACCCGCTACTAAAACAAGTCTAGGTTTTGTGTCGGGAAAGGAAGATGATTGGAGTTGCTTGACTGAAGAGGAACTGGAAGCATTTGTGCTTCCCACGGCTTTCTTACTGCTTACATGTAGGCTGGTCCTCTCAAGATGTTCCTACCACAGGTTCCTGGGTTAATTTTGGTGGGCTGGGTTTCTTCCCCTAAGATCAGATGCAAGGTGTGCCTCCTTTTTTTCTCTAAAGAGGGCATTAGTTTGCCTCCCCCACCTCCACACATTCTAGAAATCCACATCAAACGGTTACAAGTAAACAGATGGGAAAGAATGACTAAGAGTCAAAGCAGGATCAGAGGATGTTGTCAGGTCTGGATTCCACAGGCTCAGAGTCTGTGTTCTGGCATTCATGTCAGTGTATGAAAAGCAATAAAGAATGGGCTGGTTCACTGAGTGAATAAATTATTTAGGAACTCCAAGATTCCTGGCATTTTTAAAATATTAACTTCTTCTTTTCACAGTAGTATCAGAATTTATGGCCGGGAGCTAGTTACAAACGTATTACAACAAAATGTGGTTCCACAAGCTGTGAGATGGCTGGCCGTACTTTGTTCATATGAAGCTATTCCAGTGCTTTAACTGAAAAGTCTGGGCCATGGCTGGATGATGGCAGGCGCTGAGCCTGTTACACATTCTCCTCCCTCTTGAAGCTGACAGCCTGCCACTTACAAAGCACTAACTACACTGCTAAGTTTGATGGCTTTATTCCGCATGGATTTTGCTTTGTATTACACTCTTCATTTTTCTATAACACACATTATGTTTGTGCTTAATCTCATGCCATGATAAATACACAGCCACAACATGTCACAAAACATTTATAAAATGCATATTGAAATATGCTCTCCGTAGATCCTTTTAGGCATCACTAGCCACTGCAAAGAATGTGGCCCCTGTGAATTTGCTAACTCCATCGTGACCCCCTCAGAAGATAATCACTCAGCCAGGCCTGTCCAGTCTCTGCCAAAGCCAGGTTAGTGTGTTCCAACTGCCTGTCCCAACCCACAAAGTCACTTCATATGGAAAACTGGTAACGGATTGAAACTAGTTCAGTTCCTTCTCTGTATAGAGTAAAATTGGGCAGCCAGCTTCAGCTTATGTGATTAACAGTTGCCTGGTTCATATACTTTATAAAATACTGTCTCATTCCTGAATCCCAAACTAGCAAAACATAACGGTCATCTTCCTGGGAGCAATGGATCTTTGGAAATTACACCATGTTTGTAAAGTGCCTTTCTAAGTATTGAGAGCAACACTTTTGCTTAGAAAGCACTTATGAAGGCGAGAAGGAAAAAAGTCAGAGTTCTGAAACATTTTAAGTTTGGATTTCCGGAGGGTTTCTCCTTTGTTTGCTTATTTTGTTGCCTAGAAACTGACCTAAATAAGAGAGTCCATGTAGACAGAGTGTTCCCTGGTAGAGGCTCTCTGATGGCAAAGGACTGTTTAATTGATATGAGCAGAAACATAAAGCATGCACAAAGAGCAAATGCCCAGCAGTCACTCTGTCAGGCAGCGAGCCAGCTAGGTAAGGCAGAGCTTTCTGTTTCAGCTTCAGTGTTCATCTTTCATTTTGCCAGCTGTTTTGAACATTGTGGATAAACACTTTTATTTGTACTTTAGCCCTAATCTGCCCAGTGATTTTAACTTATCCTGGTAACAAGACATCCACAGCATTTATAGGTGTGGTGAACTTACAAACCTAGGTAGTGAGATATATCAACACATGGCCTATGTGCCCTCTCCACCATGTTCTGTGGAGTACCTGGGTTTCAGCTTCATGGGCTAGGTGGAATGCAGATAGCAATAGCACCAGTAACTGTCAATAGCCAGAGAGGGGACCAGCAAGATATTAGGGCACCACTTTAAACCCCAAGGGTCCTTAAAGAACACATCACAAAGGGATAGATTTCATATATATAATCTGTGATTATCCAGCAGGCAAGTGATGGTCACACAGTGTAAATCCAGCCCCTGGCCTGCAGCTCACTGGGTATTTATGTAGCATTGACTACCCAAAACACTTTTTTTCTTGAGAGGATACTAATCTTTTTTATTTTGCTTTTAGAGGACCGGAGTCAAATATCACTGTTAATAGTTACTGTACAGAATAAAGACCTTTTCTTCTTTTTATTATGAATAAATTTTGTTTCTGGCAGTTCAGTATTGTACATTCGGTACAGAATGAATACTTCAAACCCACAAGATTTTGTTACTCATAATTGGATGAAAATAGCACAGCTCTATTTTAGAGATTTTCATGCCTATTTTACATCTTCTCTTGTACAACTTTAGGAATGACAAACTTTGGATAAAAAAATCCCAAACTAGCAATCTGTGTTAAGACTCTTAGGCCAAGGTCTTAACTGAATGCCTTGTGTTTGTCTAGAGAATAGAAATGGCCTGATTTCCAAAAATGCTGAATGTCCTCAGTTCTCAGTGACCTCAATGGACTCTGAAGAACACCTCTAACATCTGAAGGTCATGCTCTTTTTTTTTTTTTGCCTGAATACAGATTTATAAGCCTAATTATTAGGAATCCAGATTTGAGAATTTGGCTTGAAAAATACCACACCTAATTTCTTTATTCATTGATTTCTTCTTCATCATCTTCAAATGCTTCCTCTCCATCATTTGCTGTTGCTTCTTGATATTGCTGATACTCTGAAACCAGATCATTCATGTTGCTTTCTGCTTCTGTAAATTCCATTTCATCCATTCCTTCTCCTGTGAACCAGTGGAGGAAGGCCTTTCTCCTGAACATGGCCGAAAACTGCTCTGAGATCCTCTTGAAGAGCTCTTGAATAGCAGTACTGTTGCCAATGAATGTGGAAGCCATCTTGAGGCCACGAGGAGGTATGTCACACACTGCCACCTTGACATTGTTTGGGATCCACTCCACAAAGTAACTGCTGTTCTTGTTCTGGATGGCCAACATCTGCTCATCAACCTCCTTCATGGACATAGGACCACGGAAGACAGTAGCGACTGTTAAGTATCGCCCGTGCCTTGGGTCACAGGCTGCCATCATATTTTTGGCATCAAACATCTGCTGAGTGAGCTCTGGAACAGTGAGTGCTCGGTATTGCTGGCTGCCTCGAGCTGTCAAAGGAGCGAAGCCTGGCATGAAAAAGTGAAGGCGTGGAAAAGGGACCATATTTACTGCCAGCTTCCGGAGGTCAGCATTCAGTTGGCCTGGAAAACGCAGGGATGTAGTTACCCCACTCATGGTAGCAGAAACCAAGTGATTTAAATCACCATATGTTGGAGTGGTGAGCTTCAGGGTGCGGAAGCAAATGTCATACAAAGCTTCATTGTCAATGCAGTAGGTTTCATCTGTATTTTCAACCAGCTGGTGGACCGACAGTGTAGCATTATAAGGCTCCACCACTGTATCAGAAACCTTTGGAGAGGGCATGACACTAAAGGTATTCATTATCCTGTCAGGATACTCCTCTCGTATCTTGCTGATGAGCAGGGTTCCCATGCCAGACCCTGTCCCTCCGCCCAGGGAATGAGTGAGCTGAAATCCTTGTAAGCAATCGCAGTGTTCGCACTCTTTTCTTACTACATCAAGTACGGAATCGACCAACTCTGCCCCTTCTGTATAATGTCCTTTAGCCCAGTTGTTTCCTGCACCAGTTTGTCCTAAAATAACATAAAATAGGGAAAAAAATATACAAAATTAGTGGTAATTTTGGTATTTGCATGCCAAATGGTTCACAACTGCAACAAAAGCTGCTATAAATCTGTCAGGTAGATAACCATGCTCTTCAGTTTTGTCTACAAACATCTTTGGAAGTATCAACATAAACTCTATATATAGACTCCTTTTGTCTCAAATCCCTGGTAGTTTTCATATACACATTTAGATGTTCTCTTCTTCTTTTTTGGTATTTAACCTTCCATAAACGCAAAGACAGCCTGAACTCCTTGTTTTGAAACCTTTCACACTCCCAATCCTGCTTATTCCATAAACACAAGATGACTGTTTAATATTTAAATACTTTCTGTTTATAAGGACCATGATGTATGCAAAGCTAAATCACAGATACACATTTCTAAATGAAAGGTTCTTGGACTACTCCTGTGAGACACAGAGGCATTGTTGTCATTCAAGGATAAGGCTGGGCTTCAGAAGTCCTATTTAACTTGATATAACAAGAAATACAGCATTTCTTTTAATGGTAACCTAGCCTGAATGAAAATACTGATGTTTCAAGAACGTTATTTCAAAAATTTGGGAATTAAGTGCCTTTTAGCTTTTACTAGTTTCCCTACAAACTCACTGTTCTTCAGGATCTGCAAAGTGACTTGCAAAATTGGAGTACTGACACTTCATGAGCCCCTCATTTTCTCCCCACAGCTTCCATTTTCCTTTTATGTGCCAGATGGACAGTCTGTATCCTTTGCATTGTCACTATTTTGTTATTACTTAGATAACAAGGAGAGTTACATGGGGGACTAGTTTTCTAATACACCTGTTCCTCACAGTGACTACTACATGCATACACTGCGCCACTGGACTCACTAACTCTTGTGAGTGGTATTCAGAAAGAGCAACACATTCAGAACCAGATGTAGTGATGTCAGCTTCTGCGTTGTTTTCCAAGACCTTCCTCTTCCTTCCTGTTACCATGTCTCATTTCAATTCCCACTGCACTGTGTTGGTGCCAAACACATAAATCAGGGAAACTGCTTGCTGGGATATTGTTTAAATATGATGCACTTTATTTTCACTGCATAAACGCTCGGTTTCCTCATGATGTATTTGGTCAGTTACTGCATTGTTTTATATGTTGCTATATTTTTCTCTCTTTGAACCTAGGGAGCTCAGCACTTCCTGCCTACTTCCAGCTAGGCAAAGCACAAAGTAATACCCTTCCAGAATTAATTATGCCTGTAACAACCTGCAGTCTGCTTGAGCAGATCTCCAGATAGGGCAGCACATCAAGATGCACACTCCAAGGTGCAGAAGGATCCTAACAAAGCTAAATTCTGAGTTTAGAACTTTGTTTTATAGATTGCCCCTTGTTTAAACATCATGTCATCTCTTTTTGGTGAGCAGTGAGATATGGAGAGGATGGACAATAGGAGAGAATGGAAATAGGAACAAAGAACAAGGTAAGAGGAGAATGGCTATTACTCTCACAAATGTGGAAGTTATATTTTCATGGGGAAAAGAAACCAATCAGTAGAGCCTAATTTTACTTACTTTTGCTTAGCTTGCAAATTAAGTTAGAGATAAAATGCCTAACACAGAAGCGGACCCATCCTCCTTCAGGTCCTCCATTGCACGAGACTCCCTCAGTCTTAATCTGAGGCAAGCAAACTCCTGGACGCCCACACAGCTACCACCACCACACTCTATAGTGGTAGATACTAATACAACCTTTGTATTTAAAGTGCTGAGTGGAACTGTAGCAGCGGGTGCCTACACCAGTACTAATGGCTTCCCTCCAGCCCACAACTCTTGGCTACTCCTGTGGTAACACTGCACTTCGTCCACTAGTCAGTCATCTGCCAGGGGTCTCTGACATTTTCATTTGGGATTTTCTGCTGTGCACACACACACACACACATATATATATATGCGCCCAGTGACCTGATCCTTCCAGACCCACTGGCGCTATAGTGTTGCAAGACCACCACCACACAGAACAAGCACTATAAGCCCTGGAAGCTTCAGGCTTCATACCCATGACAATACAGCACAGTCTGCAGGTGCTGTGGTCCTGACAAGTCTGCCACACACCTGGAAATCTTGACAATGATCCTGTGAAACCCTACTGGCTGCCTTCCACTTATCACATACCTACCAAACCTCAAACTCTTAGACAAACACATAGAATCATCAAATTCCACTGGGACTAGATCTCTAGGTGGAATATGAGTATCTGCCCATAAATATGAGGCCTCAGCAGATCTTTTGCCGATCCTGGAAACTCTGCATTGTATGCAGTCCATTCCCGCATCCTGCCTCTGCCTCTTCTCACTGTGCATTTACCAAGATCTAAAGGAAGTCTACACAAAGCAATCCCACAACTGATCTGCACTCTTGGTACCTCCAGATTTTCTACCACTATTTCTTCCTCTAATGCACTGTAGGGTTATCACACATGTTCATGTTAAGCTGCACATGAACAGAAGCCTTTTGTCTAAAGGTAAATTTATTTTTTAATCCCTAAAATGGCAACTATTTCCTGCAATCTTCTTTCCCTCCATTTCTCTCTTCACTGCTTGAAATAAAAGACAAATCTGGAAAGAGATCAGTAGCTTACACACTAACACTTAGAAGCCCAGTGTGAACAGCCTTTGAGTAGAACTAATGGTATGATTTAGAGGGAAGGATAACTCCTATGGCTAGCAGCCATTTTGTGGTTGCCCTTACCAGTTCAGACAACTTAAACTGGGGTGGTACCTATGCAGCAAAGCTAGCAAGGGTGTACACAAGAAAAGAATGACAAGATACCAAGGATTATCTTGTGTCCACCTCAATCTCCTGCTGGTCTGAGCAAAAATTACAGTATCTGGAGTGTGTGATCATGTACTCAATACATCCAATTGAAATCCTGATTGACAGTCTGCAGTTACTTGCTATG
This sequence comes from Aegotheles bennettii, assembly GCA_013398125.1. Classification (NCBI taxonomy): domain Eukaryota; kingdom Metazoa; phylum Chordata; class Aves; order Caprimulgiformes; family Aegothelidae; genus Aegotheles; species Aegotheles bennettii. The sequence goes on along the minus strand of VZRW01004383.1, from coordinate 33,220 downwards.
GAGACATGGGCACATGCAGGTATATACAAGCAGAGACATCTCCATCAGAATGGGCCCTAACAGCCTGGGGTACAGCTGGTATGGAACTGCCAGCTTCTGCAACAAAATCCTTTGTGAGCCCAGGCCACATTTTTAAAAGAGAAAACAAAATGCTTTGTTGGCTTTTGACACAGAAGATCATTACTTCAGCGCTCAGGCAGCCATTCTGCATTATTCAGCAGGTTGGCAGGACAGTGGCTGATGTTGGCAGGGGCCTCTGTCAGATACAAGTTATCACATGCTGTTGGTTCATTGTTAGTCTGGCAGGAAGAGAGTACAGTGAACTGGACTATTGTTGAAGACATTATGAATTGATTTTGCTCTGGTTTTACTGGTGGTATGATAAACTCTAAAGCTGCAGTTCAGGTATTTCCATAGGGCAGGTGAATTCACTTTCAGAGGGCTTGTGTGGTCCTTGCAGGAAAAAGAGAATGAAAAGAGAAACCTGAATATAGAAACATACTTCATAAAGCTGCTTATGCCTAGAGCTTTTCTTCCCAAGCTTACTTCTACATGTTGTAACTTAAAACTCCTTTGAAAGGTATCCTTAACGTTGCTGCTGAGGAATATACAGGAGAACAGGGATAGTAGTAAAAAATTTCAGTTAAAGACTTAAATTGACTCTGTATGGCTTCTTTACCCCTCACCTCAACAGCAACAAGCCAGGCTGAAGTTTGTTTTATAGCACCCAAATGATGTTTATCTTTTCTCTGTCTATCCCTGGCATTGTTCCTTCCTTATGTTAACACAATACACCAAACTAAGTTGCAACCCAAGCTTGGCTTGGCAGGAGGAAATGTGTTTTGCAGCTAGTGCAGACTTGGAAACTAAAAGGACATGCAAGTTCTCCTGGTAGCTTTCATTCAGACTTCCTGTTTCAGCAAGGGGATCACTTAACTTTCACATGCTATTTCTCCTTAAGTGCAAAGGGATCAATAGTACTTCTGTACTTCGTAAGGATGCTATGAAATTTAATCCTGGCAATGTGTATTTTTAAGCTTAGATGTAAAGTACTACAGAAGACCAAGGTGAAACAGTAAAGACTAGAGCAACCCCCTCCAAGAACCAGCAGTTCCCCACATGCTCCCAGTTTGTTCCTCATTATGTTGGAAAGCAACTCACTGACTGGCTGTATTTGACAATGTTTTCCATATTACAGTTGGTCTTCCTTTACTGTTCACTCTATTGTAAGGATCAGCCGAAAAAGTTGAATTACACAGCCTATAAGCAGTTTCATACTCAAGCACTTAACGTGAATTCAAGTGAAGAGTAGTCTGGTTGGTCTGTGACTGAGGCTCCCCCCCACCCCTCACCTCCATTTTCTGCAACAAAATGCATGGAAATTCTGCAAAGAAGTAGTCTCGGGACTTATCTGGAGTACATATATATGGAAAGCAAAGGTACTGTCTGAATACCATAGGGAACTTTCAGTAGTTTGCTAATTGAAGGAATGATTAACAGAAAAATTACTTTTTCAGTTAATAGGATCTTTTAGCTGACTTACAGGTAACTGGAATTGTGTTGTTAAGCTATTAGGATTTCTCAGTACCAAGGATCACTTTGGAACAGAGTGCTTAAATGCATTCTGTCCATTCACTTGGTAATCAAAGACCTGTTGGATAGTTGTTTTTTAAAATGTGTTGTCCACCTACCAAAGATGAAATTATCAGGCCGGAAGAGCTGACCAAAAGGACCGGATCGCACACTATCCATGGTTCCTGGCTCCAAGTCCACCAGGACTGCTCTTGGAACAAATTTCTGGGCTACAATGAAAAGCAAGCAAGGCCTTAATATTCTGAAATAAGCTAACATTGTTACAGCTCTCAATACATGAATACATTATGTCTCATATTATTAATCTAATATAGAACGGACATATATAAACATCTAATATAGATTGTGTGTATATAAACATTTCCTATATGAGAAGTCATGGTGGTGAAAAAACCCAGCACCATAGGAACAAATGAATTCTCCTTGAAAAACAAACCTGACATCTTTTGGGTCCTACAGTGGTATATTACATTTTGTAAGCTCTTTTTTAGCAATAGATGAAGAATCTGTATCCAGTTTAAATTGTTCAAGGAATCTCAGATAAATAATAGGAATTAACCTGAGCTGGACAAAAGATGAAACATTTGCACTTGCAGGTTCATGTCAATAGACCAAAGAACTAGTGATCCCCATTTTACACTGTTAACACCTTTCAACACCAGACTGGCTTGGACTACTTCGGTGCTTTTGGCATCTTATTAATGAATCACCATTGGGTTCCCCATTTACCTGTGGCCCAACCCTCTGTTGTGAAATCAGAGACAGAGTAGTACAGATGCAGGCTCATACAGCCAACAGTTTAATTTGGGGCAATTGGTAAGACACATCCGATGAAATAATCACACGTTAAAGAGCAAACACCTAGTATAGTGTTAAATAATCAACTAACCTCCACTTCCAGACCCTAAGGACAGCCCCTTGTGCACTTCTCTCTGCCTGGGGAGGTGACACCCAGTTGTTGGTTTATAAGGAACTGATAATGGGGTGAGCTGGGATCCCCACAGGAGGAGGTGCCCAGATGTTCCATGCAGCTTCACAAAGCTGTTCTCCCCCGGCTGCCCGCGCCCCTGCCCACGGAGCCCCAGTCCCACACCCTCCCGGTCCCGCACTTACACGATGATTCATTGTAGTAGACATTGATCCTTTCCAGCTGCAGCGCTGAGTCACCGACATAGCCTCCGGCTGGGTCAATGCCATGCTCATCACTGATCACTTCCCAAAACTAGGGGAGGGAAAGAGGCGGGCTGGGACCCGGCGTGCCGAGCCGAGCGCCCCGGCCCGGCGGCAGCTGCCGGATTCCTGGCGCGCCCGCCCCGCCCCGCCCTGCCCGGGATGGGATG
>VZRW01004383.1:1537-29572 GCA_013398125.1 Aegotheles bennettii | reverse complement strand
GCTGCCTGCAGGCGGGCATCGCCGCCCCCCGCGGCTCGGCTGCTGCCCCGCCGCCGGGCAGTGTCGCGACCTTCGCCGGGCTGGCGGCCCCCAAAGAAACGGGCGGACCCTCTCGGTGCCTCGCCACGGCCGTCTTCGCCGCACCGCTGCTTGCTAAGCGGTTCTGCCAGCAGGGAGCCGGCTGCCGCCCGAAGCTCGTCCCCGGGCGGGCGAGCAGCGCTCCCGGAGCGGGTGCGGGACGCAGGCCCGTGGCACCGCAGGGCAGAGCACGGCCTGGAGTGCACAGGGCTCGGGGAGCTGCGTTTGTAACGAACAGGGAGATTTTCTTGCTCTCCCGGAGAGGGAACAAGTTCCCACAACTCCCGTATCTCCTTTCCGACCCCCTCGGGTGGCTGTTGGGTGGTTTCCCAGGCGGGAAAAGCTGCCTGGCTTGGCTGCCCCCGCTCACGCCGGTGTGGCTTTTCCGTGGGATGGCTTGTCTGTGTATGCAGCATGTGCTGCTGTCTAGCCCTGCCCTGATGGGGGGCATGCACCTAGCTGTCTGCTCTTGTGCAAAAGTAGCCCTGAGGCCAGAGCTACAGAACCTCATCACCTTTGTGATCAAAGGTGACCCAGCTAGGATTCTTGGGGAGAAGAATCCTGGGTGCTCTCTGCAGCTTGAGCACAGTTAAGGTAACCCCCACCTATCACTAAATAATCCCCAAACAACCCAAATTCTGTACCTAGGCTGGGAGGTCACGTCCTTGCCCACCCTGTGTAGCTGTGACATGACAATGTCAGCTAGACTGTGTGCTCTGGGCTCCAACCTTGCCTTTTCATGAATGTTTTCCAGTAGGACTAGCAGCTTCTTGCAAATGACCTCCGAGTAGCCCCCACGAACCCTGCTGAGCTGGGTCGAATGTCTTTCTGACATCAGTGAAGCAGCTGGAAGATCAGTGTGTTTGCCTTGCAAGCAGCCACCAGTGCAGGGTTGAATACTATGTGCCTTTCTCCCCGCAGAAGGACTCAAACAAATGTCCTTCTGTGTGTGATCTGCATTTTTGGAAGAGATCCACAAACAAGTAATTTGTTTAGCAGCCTGACTAGTGAGGTCGTCTAGGGCTTTGCTTGAATCTATATGTCCTTGAATATGCCTCCCAGGTCTGGCTTTCCCCATGCTTTGCAGATCCTTCCACGGACTGTTGTGTGGCTCATACTTGCCATCAACTTGCCATAATTTCTGCTGGCATGCCACTTCTTAGAGTTCAGTTAGTTCCCAGGTCCATCAGCCTAGTCAGTTGCTGACCCTTGGACCCCAGCTGCCTCACACAGACACAAACACCCCGGTAGCTGGCCCAGGGTTGGCATCTTACCAGCAGCTGAACCCCAGACCTCACCACAGTCTTCTCAGTAGTTGGCCTGGACCACCTGGTCCCTCCAGTAGCCACCTCACAGATCCTCTGGTCTTTTCATTATCTTACCTCAATTTATGGCTGCTCCAAAACTTGGCTCCCCAGCTACTTGCCCTACTCTCCAGCTAGCCTGGCTTGCTGTTTACTACTGAGCACAGACTGACATACAGATCCATAATGTGCATGCACTCTGGTCTCCAGTAGCTCCGTCACAGACACACATGATTTGTAGCCCCCACCTCTGATTGCTGGCACCGAGACCACCACACACACACATGTACATGGGATATAGCCCCCCTCTCACCCAGGAAAATTATTAAAATACAGTTTGGTAAGACAACACAGACTGAGATGATCAGGTGCAAGGCACAACCAGACAGACGTACTGACCAGCAACCTCTTCACACCCAACCAGACCATTTCAGCCCTGTATCCTTTCATTTTTCCATACCAAACTACCTTTATCCCCCCCACCCCCCTCCCTTTCCACATCTTGGATTCCTCCTCTGAACATTCTGTAAGTCTTCTTGTACAACCCAAAGATGTTTTTCTTCTCCATCCTGTAATGAGTCCTGTACCCCTGCAGCAGTGTCCCTGCTCTGTACAGTGACCCAGAGACCCCCTCCCACTGACCGGTGGTGATGGGTGTCACACCCAGCCCACGGGCTGATCCCTTTCTAGGAGGACCTGGGGCAGGGGCTTCTTTTCTCTGAGCATGTTATTTGGGTTCCCCCACCTGCCACTGTGCCTCTGTGCTCCTTTGTGTTTGTGGAGATTAACTGTGAATCACATGACCCAGCAGTAGATCAAACCCATTTCATCATCTAAATCAAATGACATTTTGAGGATAAAAGTAAGGAAAAAATGGTCATAGGTCAGCCAATGAGGGGTAAGAGAAGCAACGAGACTGTAGTGTAGTAGAGGCTTTAGCCCAAGCACCTCCTGAAAAGCTGTGTAGGTTTCACTCCCAGTGTCTGTCACCTTTGAAAGGTTTGTCTGCTCTTTGGGAGCAGCAGTTGGTCAAAGACCATTCAGAGGCCAAAACTTCAGCCAGTTTCCCACACATAGAAAGCAACCCACTGAAGTAGGTGTAACTCTGTAGAACCATGTGCGTGATGAAGGTGACCAACAGTATACCCAACAAATTGGCATCTCACTTGTACACATTTTACAGCTACATAAATATGTTCTAATACTCAGTCAGACCTGAATCAACTTGCAGCTTCTCTATGTTTTATTGCTAGTAATCTGGAAAGAAGCAACACCCGTTTGTTGGTCATTGAATGTAAATGCACCTTCAAATCCTTTTCATCCATGCTTATGTTTACTTAGTAGTTCAGCTGACGTAAGAGATTGAGATGCCATTATAACCTGTGCCTACAAAAGCCTGTATGTTCTCTCTAAGCCTCCATGGCCTTGGTCTGGGATTTTAAAGGCACTTAGGTGTTTCAAAATCCTACTACATACTTAACTGCTACGGATTACTTCTGGATGTATTTTAACACCCCACTAAACACCTCTTGGAAATTTAAGGCACTTAAATGTCTTTAAGGATTTCTCCCTCTGTGCTTCATCTGACTGAGTCCATGAGAGTCATTCTACAAATAGATTAACACGGGAACACATTATAAATTCTGTACAATGGATTTTCACTGGTTCTATTTTGCCGTGTAGTCTCTTTCTCAGATACCTACAATACATATTGACTTCTTCATAACACATAGCCTTTTTTTCTTCCCATTCACTTCACAAACTAAATTAATATTTAGAGTATGCTTTTTTCACCATGCACAAAATAAGAAAAAACTTTCTTGAGATCTCACCTGCAAACTTACTCCCTTCATTGTTTTCCCCTTTTTCCTTCCTTTTGCAATTTTAACTGCTCTTCTGTTATTAAAAAAATCAATATATTTGACCTAAAAAAATGGTAAGATATCACAATAGCTACAAGCTCTCAGCCCAAATTTGCCAAACCTGTGCTCCAGACAGCCTCTTGAATGATCAGTTTATGTGACTTACATTCTTAAAGTATCTCTTGCCCCCAGGTGTGGAAGCAAAAGATGAAATAGTAATAGAGGTTCATTTCAGGGAGTGGCATGACCCTCTATGATAGACAGGACATGGATTAAGGAAGATCTGACTGCGAGGACAAGTCTGGATTAGTCTGACATTTCTGGCTGGTAAAAGCCTAGAACAGTTCATTTCCACTGGACAACTCTTTGGTGCTCTGATGTGACAGGCAGAGCCCATGTAGTTCTTTATTCCTGCTAGTCAGCACTGACAAGGACTTTGTCTGTCTGTCTTAGCAGTGGTATCAGTGAGCAACAGCAAATGAAACGCTCATATTGCTTCTGTGTGAGATCCAGCTGCCTTGAAAAAGCTATGTATGTTCATGGTCAAGACAAACTGATGGGGCCGTGTGGGGTTGCACAGCTTCCAGTGTTCTTGCCTTCAGCCTTTGTCACATAGTCCTTGCTCTTGCAGAGGCTAAAATAGCAGCGGATACCTACAAGATGATGTATTTCACAAGGCTGGATGAAATGTGTAAAGTGCCCATGCTACAGAGTAGAAGGATTTTCCAGTAATAGCCCAGGCAACAATCATCTCCCAAAAAGTCACATGGAAATTTGCTTTAATGCCCTGGAAAAACCCCAGCAAAGTTCCTCTGTATTTAGCTAGTCATATGATATGATTGTTAAGCTGCTTCCTGCTTTTCAGGAAACACATTTGTGTTTATATCAGCGTTGTTGCTAGGACTATTTCAATTTACTGGACTTTTTAAGGGCTAGAGAGAAATTCATGTCATAGCAGAATAGTTAACATGATAGTTACTATTTTATTTTTCAGAATGACAAATGCTGTATTTTGATACAAGGGTCCATCCAGTGTTGTAAAGCTTGTTAGCACTTATGTTAACTACAAAAGCAATAAATATAATCCACATGGTAGATTCACTCTGACAGCTTGTAGCGTGCTGGTAAAAGCTCCTAGCCCGGCAGACATCTTTAGGAAGAAGGTCCCAGGGTTAATGTCGTTCCTTTCCCTTCTCTTTCATCTGAAAGTTTTTCTTGCAAGTTAAAAAAAAAAAAAGAGAGAAAAAAAAAAAATCTTAAAACAGTTTGGCCTTGGGGTTTTTTTGCCCGGCTTCCTGAGGAAACAAGGCATGGGATGTCATGCTCTGCACAAGTGTATGCCCATGTATCTCCACCACCACCTCCTCTTCAATCTGCCAGTCTCTTGTGACAAGATCTGCCAGAGTGAGTTCTAGAGATACTGCAGCTGCAGAAGAATCTAGAAACAGCTCAAGAACCCAGCAGCATGGTCAAACCTTTTAAAAGGGGAAGGGAAGCAGAAAGACACACACACACAGAAGAGTACAATCCAATGAGGCCAGTGCCAGCATACACATTTATCACAGGTGTTTTGCAGCTTATATTTTGCCTAGAAGAGCCAATATATTTCATATGGTCCTGAAACACTTTCTTACTTTGTTCCCCTCCCATTTGCTGTGTAAGCTGGAAGTGGAATTGCCACTTCTGCTCAGGCATAGCATTCAGGGGTTTGTTTTAATGCTGCTCACCTATCTGCTTTATAACTATAGTTGTCCATGGAAATAATGCTGGTGTTTGTGTTTTAGCTCACAAGATGTGGTCTGAACTTTGTCATGTTAAAGCAGAAGCCAGTGCATCGGGTCAAGGGTAAATATGTTTATGAATGAAATGTCTGAGAAAATATGAGACAACAGAGGAATTCCACCATCTCATTGAAAGGAGTTTTTAGCTGCATTTTCACATGCTTTTCTCACTGTTTGAGAAGATGAGTGGAAAAACACTGTAACTCCAACCCTGAAGATTAACTTCTTTGAGTTCAGTTACCTTTGCACTTTCCAGCACTTACCGCCTTTTCATTTGTAACACATTCCCTGTCCTTTGGAAATGAGTATTTTCTTGCAGCCCTTTGTTTCTCCCTGTGTTTAGCTCTAATGCTAACAATAACTCATCCAGGACTTTTTGCAGAGTTGGTCATAGTGATTTTTATGCAACAGCTGTAGCAGCTGGAGAAGAGGGAGACATGTACCTGCCTGTTTTGTCAAGCAGAATGTGTGGTGTGGCCCTGTTTTTAACTTCCATTCTAATAGGTCACTTAGCTACATAAACAAACAGAGGCAGAGCATGGGCTGCACTGTCACGTGTGTGTTCAACAGGCAGTAAAATATCCAGGTTAGTGTTTTCTTACAGCTACAACCAAGAGTACAGGAATACAAAATTAAGGCTGGAGTTTGTCTACATTCAACTCTTCAGCCTCTCTGCACATCAGAGATTTTGGGGAACAGAGCTGTTTGAAGGGTGGAGTGAAAAAAAATTTTAGCTGGAATGTATACTCTCCATTATCAGTATCATGCAGTGAGTGAGTGGTACAGCTGTAAGGGGATGATGAATTTAAAATACTGCTGACTTGCTTTTGGAGTTTAGTCAACTCTGAATAGATGCCAATACGATGCAGAGCTTATCAGTAACATCCTGGTGTTTTGAGTGTGCGAGGCATCAGAGTGAGGACAAAATGGTCTTTTAACCAGAAGTCATGCTAAAGGCTGTCAGGAGAAAAATCATGTTCTGACCAGGTAAGTATGCTGCCAGCAGCTGGTCTTGATTGTATGGAAAATCCATCTAATCTACAATTACATCTCTGACAGTAACCAGTGATGGGCAAGCACTGGTTGGGTGCTACAGAAAAGAGTATGGTGGTGCTTCCCCCAAAATGTCCTTCTCCATCCTGGCAATTAGATACTAAGGCTTTGTTGAACCAGAGAATGGATCTGGACCATCCTATCTAATAGTCCTTGTGAAGCATCCACTAAGTTATGTAACTGTTTTTTAAACTGTTACGCTTTCACTCACCAAAGTCTTCTATGATGTTGCCTTCCACGCACGACTGAATTCCGTTCTGTGAAGAAGTACTTCGCCTGTTGTAAAGCTGATGCCTTAATTTGGTGCCCCATTATCCTTGTATTCTGAGAAACAGTGACTAACAGTTCTTAATGACCATTGTAGCTGTGTATAAGGTGAAGGTTTTAGTATTCATTTTGGGTTTTTTTTCCCTATCTGTCCAACATTTTCTGAGCTGAAAGTGTTAAATAATCTGCCTGTGTTTGAGAGGGACATTGCACTCCTGTGACAGTCCCTGCTTACCCCCCTTCTCTATGTGTACTAGTTCTACTGCAGCCTCTGTGAAACGGGAGTGACAGTATTCAAATCATGGCCATTGATTTATGCAGTGGTATGGGATGCTTCCTGCTCTGGTTTTTATTTTCTACTAAGTTTTAACATTGTGTTCACCCTCTTGGCTGCTGCTGAGCTTTTTTTTTTCTTCTGAACTATCTACACCACCTCCAAGATGTGTTTTGAGTGTGGTGACAGCTATGCTGAGCAATACTAGTTGTTTGTCTTAAATAAGTAAGATTTAAGCAGAATGAATCACTTGGGTTATAATACTTTGTGATTTAGTACACTGCTTGCTTAGCTTTACTTACTCAGCATGAGTAACTACATTTGCTGAAGCCTTAGGCTGCAAGCTGTGGACTTTCACCTAGATATGCCTAGGGCTGGAATAGAGTTAATTTTCCCAGTAATTTTCCTAGTAGCTGGTACAGTGTTGTCTTTTGTCTTTAGTATGAGAAGAATGTTGATAACACACTGATGTTTTAGTTGTTACTAAGTAGTGTTTTTCCTAAGTCTAGGACTTTTCAGCTTCCCATGCTCTACCAGCGAGCAGGTGGGCAAACCAGAAGATAAGGAGGCTGCAATCAGCAACAGAAGCTGCAACTTGACAAGGTAAGAACAGTTAAGGCCTGCCTGCCTGCCTGCCTGAAGACAGAGAAAGAAGCCAATAAGGTGTTAGAAGACCCCAGACCAAAAACCACTGTTGGACTAAAAGCGTGCATGAGGAATGCATGAAGAGCACATGAGGGGTGAGCATAGATTGTAAAGCTATAGTTGCCCAGGGACTTCTTTGTTCAGGGTCCCTCTCTGGAGGCACCCAGCTCAAGCTGACCCTGCTGCTGTACCACTCTAATAAATCATTTGTTTTTATAAAATCTGACACCTGAGACTCTGTTCCACTAAATCTAGGGTTGAGCCTGAAGGAAGAGGAAGCACCCAAGAGTGTGTATGAGCAAGGAGTTGAAAGGGGCACCCATTGCCTCACTGGAGTCACCTGCTGTGAAGGGACTCCAATCCTAGCAGTTAAAGTCTCGGGTGGTGTATGTGCGACCTCTTGAATGGTGTGTGAGTGCTCAGGCTGCAGTTTCTCCCATAACAGCTAAATTAGATCCCTTCACTGCAGACACAGAGTTGTTTTACCCTGTGTTATGCAGCTATGGATAATGAATTTCATCAGGTATTGTGTTATTCAAATCAGTATTATGAAATACTTCTGAAACTTAGTCCAACTGATAGCAGTTTTGACTACCCTCAAGATTTTTACACAATCAAAAGGATTCACCAGTTTGTTACTTTTTTCTCAACATCATTTAGAATTCAGCTGATCAGGTCCAAGCACAACCAATGGATCTGAATCCAGACTTTGTTTCTTGTCTGTTGTTGCTAAAGTAGAAGAGCACACACGTCTTATCCCAATCAGCTCAATCTCCTTAAGGCCCCTGAGTAAAACACTTTGCAACAGAGATCTGTAGAGCAGCATGTGGGAGGGAAGGGGTGAAAGGATAGGTGTAGGTTGTATTACACAAATGAACTTCTCATGGCTTTGTTCTCTGAGAAAAAAATTAAAAAAAAAAAAAGACCTCTAAAGCAAAGGGTCAGAATCCTGTCTAGACTGTCAAGATATTTAACACTTACTAAGCAAAGCATATATTTGAGATTACATGTGTAGCTTTCCAAGTAAAATTTATTCATCTCACTGTGAGAAATACTTATTTTATAAGAGCAGTTTTGCAGCTAAAATCAATTATAAATTACTCCAGTCAGGTCTTGGGTTTTGCAGGTGAGTCACATTTTTCTGCCTTACCCTTCTTCTCGGGTGGTGAGTGGCTCCTGGCTACCAACTCCTCCCTCACCAGCACAGATCCTACTCATCTGTCACACATGTCCAAACCAAGTCAGCATACCACTTCTAGCCTGCTTCACAAATGATTCTCTCAGATTACATTTGTAAGGAGAAGAGCACCATTCCTCGCAAGTCCATCAGCCCCTGGACAAACAGCACAGCAGAAGCTACGACTGGACAAAGCCTGGCTTATTTTTAACAAGGCAGTTTGCAGCACTGTCGAGGGCGGGTGGGTACAGCCGCTGAAGGAATGTGGCCTGGTACTGAATGCACAAAAGCAGCTGAAGCATCCCCCTCCGAGTAGGGTACTCCAAGAGCTATTGGGAACTAGGAGCAAAAAACCAACATTTACATACAGAGAACCGATCATTTTTCTTTTAGAAAACCACTTTGCAGCAGTGAGACCGAGGACGTGTACGCCTGCTGCCTCCGACTGCAGGCTACTAGCAGCATTACCATATTCATGATTTAAAGGCTTATGAATGCTAAGAATGTAAGAGGTCAGTTTGGCCCATGGCCAGGACTCAGCCCACTGCCTGCCCGCAGTGAATAATCTGTTTCATGGTCTGTTTGTTAAACAGTGTGCCGGAATGCAGGAGGATCTGGGGTTACAATATATGGTGACTGCACAATTGAATGCCATTGCTTTGCGGGAAGGGTGTGGAGATGCAGTTGTTGCCTGTGCACGTAAGATTTGCAGGGAGATACATCTCTGCCATATGAAATGATTTTACTGTGGTGTCCTGTCTCTACTGAATGGGGACTTTATGTTACGTGTGGCCTGTATGATCTATCAGGAACACGGTGCAGCTTGAAGTAGTCAGAAGCTTTTTATCTCAGGACAGCTGCTTGGTTAGTATGGAAGACAGTTATGCAAAAAATGCTACAAAAACAAGGGGGCTGACCAGTTCTATATAAAAAGACTTAATATGAACTACAGGTAGAGCAAGACAGATAAAAATGCTTTTAAAAACTTACATTTGCTTAAACACCTGCCCCCCCCCCACTTCCTCACTCATTAAGTATTTTTAGTTTGAATGTGACCAAAGGGAATCTGGAAAAGGTGATGGAAGGCCACAAGAGGAACATGTAACAGGTTGCATGTCTAAAGGGGGCACCAGAGCAAGGCACAGAAAAACAGCAGAAGGAACTGGTGCCTGAAGCTGGTGACATCTAGGGAAAAGCATCAGATATAGAGAAAGGTTTAAATGAAGGAAAAACAAGAGCAGTGCATAAACCGCTGGGAGCTTCCACATGAAATCCAGAATGCAGCCATTGGAATTTTCTGGGGAAACAAAACAAAACAAACTAAACCACCAAAACCAAGCAAAAACCCACCCCCTCCAACCCTTTGGAGAGATAGAAGTTGTGGAAACAAAAGACTTTTACACATTAGATTGCTACTGCCTTTAGTCATTGCTGATGCTGCTAGTGATGAAACCTGCTTTGTTTTCACTGATCATAACTCTTGTGAAAACTAAACATGGTACATGTCAGGGCCAGATAAGACTAGGAAGAACTGAGAGAATTATTTACAGAACTCAGTGGTCACAGAGGTGAAACTAGTGAGATTGTACTTTTTTTATCTAGATGAAATTTGGTGCTTAATGTAGTTTGCAAAATTAAGCACATTTGGTACAGGAATTGCTGAAATAATGCCATTGGCACTTCAGCTTTTCAGGAATAGAATAGAGAGCGCTGTAGACTTCAGTTTGTCTAGTTCAATAACAAATCAATAGTCCCTATACTCAAATGAGATTATTTATTGTTTTCTTGCTTATTCTTTCCTGATTTTTGAGGTGGGGGAAAAGCATTTGAAAACACTACTTCATAAAGAGCAGCAGCAAACAAAGACACGTACGTATGCAGTGCAAGATGCTTTGTAATTAAAGTGCTTTTAACATCAAGGATTATGGACTTCACAGTGTAATTACAGAACACATCAGAAATAATTATACCTAACTTTAAGACTTTAAAGGACTTCTTAAATGTCTGAGACTTCTCTGGGTCTATAACAGACTGACTGCCCACAACATTAAGCTACTGTTTTCTTAAATGTAGCTGTTGTCTGAGAATCTAAGCTTTTTTTTTCTCAACACACAACAAACTCACAATCAACTACTGACAATAATTATATTACTTAACACACACCCCCAATCTATACATAATGTATGCTAATTATTAGACCAGACTTTTTAGAAAAGTGATGATCAATCAACTTTTTATGTTGGAACTGCATAGAGTGCATTATCCTGATTCTGGACTCTATTCAGACCTGCTGTATTTTTAGTGTTACATTTCATTAGCTGTTTTATAACTAACAGTACTATTTCAATGTTGTCTTTCAAGTGATAATTAATCTCCTAACGAAGAATACATTAGGAGTAGAGCCTACTATGAACAATTCAGAACAAAACTGAAACTATTAACGCTGTCATGTGGATGACTGGAGTTTGTCTCTGCAAACACAAAGCTGTGAAGAGCCATTCAGAAAAAAACCCAAAAGATTTGCTTCCAACTTTACTGGCCACCTGTAACACAGCCAGCTTGTTTTTCGTTTGTTCTTTTAGTGCTTTGTGCCTGTGGTGGATTAACCTTGGCTGGCTGCCAGGTGCCCAACAAGTCACTCTCTCACTCCATCTCCTCAACAGGACATTGGGAGAATGTCCTTTCTTCATTGGGAGAAAATAAGATGAAAATGTTTGTGGGTTGAGATAAAGACAGAGAGATCACTCACCAAGCACTGTCACAGGTAAAACAGACTCAACTCAGGGAAGATTCCTTTAATTTGTTGTCAATTAAAAATACAGTAGGATGGTAAGAGACAAAGACAAAACTAAAACCACCTTCCCCTGCTTCTTCCCAAGCTCAACTTCACTCCTTCACTCCCTCCCAGCTCTTCTGCCTCCTCATCCAGGCCCCAAATGGCGCAGGGGGGTGGGGAGTCATGGTCAGTCCACAGTTCTTCTTCTCTGATGGTCCTTCCTTCTCACGCTTTTCCTCTGCTCCAGCATGGGTCCTTCCTATGTGATAGTCCTTCAGATACTGTTCAAGTGTTCATCCTCTTCATGGGGTGCAGTCTTTCAGGAACAGACTGTTTCAGTGTGGGTCCCCCACGGGTCACAGGTCCTGCCAAAAAATCTGCTCCTGATTGGGCTCCCCTTTACAGGCTGCAGCTTCCTTCAAGGCAAGTCTACCTGCTGTGGTGTGGGGTCCTCCATGGGCTGCAGGGGAATAACTTTCTTCACTATGGTCTTCTCCATGGGCTGCAGGGGAAGCTCTGCTCCAGCACCTGGAGCACCTTCTCCCCCACCTTCTTTTCTGACCTTGGTGCCTGCAGGGTTGTTTCCATCTTATTTTTCTCAGTCATCTCAACTGCTGCACAGCATTTTTTTGGCCTGTTCTTAAATACGTTTCCACAGAGGGGCCACGAACTTGCTGAAGGGCTCAGCCTAAGGCAATGGTGGGTTCTTTTTTGGAGCCCACTGGGAGAAGCTCTGTATAACAGAGGCAACCTCTAGTTTCTACTCAGAGGCCACCCCCACAGTACCTCCTCCACCTCATACTACCAACACTTTGCCACTAAATCCAATATTTTGTGTTTTTCACAGCAAGAAATCAGACCTTGATTCTCTCACAAGGGAGAATTGCTCAATAGTAAAGCTCTGCAGAACCATCCCTTAAGCTGAGTACAGGATGTACTTATTAGATAGAAGTGCGCTAGATTGATTACACTTGCAGACTATTCTTCCTGAAGACTAAGTGAATCCTGAACTAGACAAATTTAATATTTCCCTAAACTAAATTCATATTTCCCTAAAACCAAATGTGTACTACTGTAGCTGTAGGCAAATGATTGCAGGGAGTTTTCATGAAGTATTACAAAAATATGTCCTTGATCCTTAAAGTATTTGGTGAAAACCAGAGATTGCTGAAGACTTCTATCTCCTGTACTCAGCAGTTTGTAGTCTTTTGCAGCTTTGATAAAAGATGGAGGAAGGCATTTCCTTCTGTATGAAAGGAAACACAGTTTGCATGGTTTCTCTGAGGCCAAGAAGTGAGTCAGCAGTGAGGACTTAAGAGTTCAGAGCCACATAATAGTATCTAGTTACTTCACTGCTACAGTCCAGCATTTGGAAACTGTCTGTGGCTGACTGTAGATCCATTAACATTCATGATTAATTCAGGAATAAGTTATTCTGGAAATTAATAGAGATTACATCCAAAACCACCATTTGAAATTATTTATTCATGGACAGTTTTCTTTAAAATTGGCACCACCAGTAGAAAATATTGCCATCACTGACACATAATTCTCACCCATCTCATTTTTCATAGCAAGCTAAACTACTGAGCTTGAAAGTTGTGAAGTGGTAAAATAATGTTCTTTTCCTTTAGCAAAACAGCAGTGATCATCCTTATAAATATTATAACTGCATATATGACAAGGTAGAGAAAGCAGCAATAAATGCTAAACTCCACAAGGATATTTACTAACATACCACTTCAGTTATGTATTAATCACATTAATACCTCCAGTAAAACTTGAGGCATCAAGTTAGAAATGTACTTTGGTTTTAAACTTTCTTTTGTTTTTAATTAAAGAAGCTTGTGCCTTTAGTTCAAGTACTACCCCTGAAGAAGCATGCTGAAATGGTTGAGTTATAATCCTAGTTGGTTACAAGTGATCATATGCCATTATCTTCACAGTTAATATTCAGAATTATCAACATTTCCTAAATTGTTAGCATCTAATTTTCTACTCACTGTACTGAAAAAACTTTCAGACAAAAAAAATCCTTTTTTCCTTTCTTTGCCCTTCCCTTCTCTGTAGGGAAGGGATTCAGGATGTTTCCTAGAGCACATTCCAAATGATCTAAGGAATTTAGACCCTGCCTTTTCCTCTCCCCCTGGACATTAGATCTTGTAATCCTATTTCTCCTGAAATAATAGGAAGGTGTAAGAAAGCAACAGCTTCATGCATTTGTGAAAGGAAGGAAATGAAGTAATGATAAATTATACACACACAAAAAGCTACTAGGTTTTTCGTTCTAGTCATGAAGAGAGCAACTTTGTTTTGCGTGCAGAACATGAACAGTGCCTGAGTCAACAAGATTGAGTACTTCAGTGAAAATTCCTTTTTTGGTAACTAGAGAGTATGACTTGGTGCATTGTTAGTAAGTGATGCAAAGCAACAGGCAAAAAGGGCCCTTGCAAGCAAGGAGGCAGTAAACATGTTTCACACCTTCCACATGTCAGTGCCACCAGCCTTGACTGCAACAGTAACAAGTGCAGATTAACTGAGTTCATGGAAAGAAAAATTAAAGCTAAAAATATCGAGTAGAAAAGCTAGCTTCTCTACATACCTGCACTTCAGAGCCTATGCTTTTAGTTTTTCTGCCTCTTGCTAGATATTGTACAACACTTGTATATAATTTTATGAAAGCTAGATAATGATGAAGTTGTTCTTTGCTGTGTACCACATACAGCTGAAGTAAAAGCCATGCCTCCTAAGCAGTCTGTAAAAGGAAAAAAAAATAAAAAAAAATAAAAAAATATCAAACTGACTCCAACTCGGAGAATTACAAACTCCTCCAGTTTGACCCAAAGCCAAAACTTAATCTCTGGAAAGAAGTTGGTACAGTCACAAACATCATCCCCTAAATACTAAGCCTGTGGCAAAAAACAGATTCAGAAGCAATGAAAATTTCAGACACAACATTCCAAGACACTTTTCCCATTTTGAGAAAATACCAAATCTGAGTTACTTTGTTCAGCTGTTTGCATTTTTAATTAGAGGAGGGAGATGCTCTGAAAGGGAGACTTTGCAGCTCACATAGCCTTCAGCAGCTCAAGTTTTAAGTGTTAAACTGCCAAAGAAACAGCTGCCTAAAAAGATTGCAAATTCAGATGGAGTTAACCTTCTCGATCATGTTAGTTTCTAAGATAGTGCCATTGGAAACTATGGAATGTTACTTTGGTAGCAATTGTCTCTGGCTATAGAAGGCTGGAATTTGAGATCTGCACAGTTCAGACTTGCAAAAGCTTTTGTATCGCAGATGTTGAAGAGGCATTTCACACAAATGAATGCAATATTGAAGTATGCAATTTGGGTGGGGTTTGGTTTTGATGGTGTTTTTTTGTTGTTTTGTCTTGTTTTTTTTAATGTTGGTACTCCCACCATTAGCAAAAAATATTCTTAAGAGCATTACATAGAGTTTACTTTCTAGCTATGCCCTTGTTTTATTAGAATAAATGGTCCTTGAAAGCCGAAGGAGTTAATGACAAAGTCCTTGCACTGCATCAGTTAAATGCAATTCCTTGATAGGGGTAGAAAGACTTTGGTCAACAGTTATCATGGCAACAATCGCTTGGGGCATGGGGCGAGGTGGTGAAAACAATACAGGTGAAGTATAAAGCTTTCATTTCAACATAACCTTTTTCTTATTACTCACAGAATAGTTTATTGTTTTCTTCTGAAGGAAACCTGAAAGTGTCACAAGTTACAAGCATACTTCCCTGGGAGAAGCTAGGAGAGAACTAGTCCTCCCCTTGCCCAGAGCTGTGTGCCCTGCTGCATGCTAGCAGACATTCAAAAGTAGATGACAAACATCAGGAAAAAACATGGTTTTTCTTAGCTGTCTACTAATTTGTAGTACCTTTACTGAAGAGACAGGCAGAGACCTAGTGAACTCGTGTCCATCATTCCCTTTAACACTTGGATTTAGGCTGTTTTTCATCAAGAGTGATTTGAAAGACACAGCTCCAGCTGGCTAAGTCACATTCATAAAGGGAAGGCAAAAATAAGCATATGAAGGTGAAATTTGCATATGAAAGTGAGAGCAATATTCCCACATATTAGGACATTTGAAGTGAACAGACCCAGTGGACAGGTCAAAGCAGATTAGGTTCTCCTCCAACTAACCAGTGCAGTTGACACAGATATAGTTAATGGATTCCTGTCTCAGCAGAGGCATGGCAAGCATGGTGAGGCCCACATTGGTCCTATTCCCTTTCATTCCCACTGCTTTCTTCTTCCCTTTGTTCACTCTGTCACCAGAGCTTCTCTTCCTAGGTGGCACCTGCTGTCAGGTCAGATACATTACCTGTATCTGCTGTCTCCTTAACAGCTTTCAGTCTTACGCAAGAATATAAGAACTTAGTAAAATTATTCATGAGCAAGCAAATGTAAGCCTCAAAAGCCACACCTATGAAGAACTGAAGTTGGGCTTTTTCCCTTCAGCAATGGGAATTTGTATTTTGACACAAGATGCCTAACACTGCTCATTTTCCAGTTTTCTACACTGTTTAGGAAAAGCTTGCTGGAAGCTGGTCATACTGGCAATTCACTAAACTGTAGAAGACATTCTGGACAATTCTACCTAAGGATTAAAAACTTTGCCCTTTAATTACAGCTTGTCTTTGGAGACTACAAAACTACAAATATCCAGTTTAGAGCATATGTATGCTACACAAGACCAGTTAGTGTCCTGCTGCTCTTCGCTGAACACAGGGGCATCAAAATTGATCATCACTTACAGATCCATGCTACATGCACCTCAAATACAGCTTGGGGTGTAGTACCATCTTACAACTGAACTGCAGAAGCTACAGGAGTGATGGTTTAATCCCTGAGGGAAGTTTCAGCAGGTTGCTTGTAAGCCATTTTCATGAAACTGTGGCAAATTATTCAATATTTCAGGCATAACTGGACATCAGACCCAGTCAGGAAATTTATCAGTTTCCTCAATTGGTATGAGCTATACTAACCTGGACTTTCTATAGATTTGAAGAAAAATATAAAGAGCTAAAGTGAAATGGTTTTAGTTGTTTTAAGGAAAGTAAGGCTAAATTTTAAGCTTCTGTCTAGTAGTTGCACTTTCTCCAATTAGACTTCATGAGAGCGGCCAATCACTGAACCAAGACTCAGCTGTATTGTGTATTTCCATTAGTAGCAGAAGTAAGTAAGTACACTTCATCCTTTTGTACCCCAGTGCCAGCTAAACACGAATACCAGCACTGTTAAGGATTAAAAAACAAAAAACAACAGCTCCTCCACCTTATAGCCCTGTCTGTTCAGAAGGCAAGTAGACAGCCATGAAAAACACCAACCAAACTATGTTTAGATCAGTGCAAGAAATACCCCATTGATTACAAATCATGCAAATTCCCAAGTATACTTAGTCTCCATTTTGAGTTGCCGGGGCGAAAACCTGCCCTCTCCTTTTGTCAAATTCTTGGACATTGGCACCCATTCTCTTGCTGTGCTAAGAGCCTGTGAACACCTGTGAACACTTACTGTATGACTAAGGCCTACAAGCATTCCCAAATGGGAAAAATGTTAGTTCACATCAGTGGACATCCCCCTACTATAACATCGTATCAATCAAAATTGGCCAAGAGAATGTCTTTAAGCAAATGGATCCGATATCAGAAGTGCAGCTGTGTTCACTACTCCCGCGTTGATCTCGCACATGTGCCATCTTCATCATATTCACCCATCAACTGCAACATATACGTTCCAGTATAGAGAAGAAAATGTCCAGTTACTTGTGCTGCGTGAGATATTAGCTGAAGCACCTTCCTAGAAGAAAAACCATTTGTTTAAAAAATTTTTCACCAACAGGGTGACATTGCCCCATCCCCCCCTCAGGACCTTTGGGATGAGTTTGATAGATATATTTAAGAACTCTCTCCTTCCTCCTCACTTCTGAGAAGCTGATAATTTTTGTACCTTCTTTAGAGCAAATACTTCTGTAACCATTAATTAATAGAAAACTATTGACATGTTGGCACAATCAGAAAACACATTTAACAAAGCAGGCTGTCGTCCTGTTAGACATTTACAGGCACATTCCTGCAGTATGAATCCAACTCGTGTCCACCTTTAGGCCATTCATTAATACAACACTGCATGTATCTCCAAGCTACAGATCAAACTTGATTAGATCTGAAGCTGAGCAATCACATTACAGTGAGTGCCCAACAGCAAAACAAGTGAAGCCAGGTGAATTAATACTGTTCAAGCTGCAAGCCTTAAGAATTCTCAATTCATAATTATTCTATTTTTTTAAAGTTTTAATAAGTATTAGCATTCAAATATGACACCGAGTGAGAATCAGTACAGACCCATAAACTAAGATCAGGCAAGCATCAGAGGCCTGCCACAGACTGTGGATCCCCACAGGATCACAAGGAAAGAGATCATAATTAAGCGGCCATTTATTCAACTTAGTTTTATCTGCCTCTTCCTTCTATTCTCCAAGAAACAATTGGGGCATCAGTGCTGAGAGCTATATTCAAGCCTCATGCCCCAAAAGTTAAGTAGGCCCTCATATCTATGAAGCTGAGACACTGGGGAAGTGGAACCATTCCAAAACTGGAAAGGGACCAGTTTCTGAAGATGCAGAAATCAGACTAGCCTTCCTCTTCTGCAAAAAAGAGGGAAGATTTTCTGAATTCCTGTGCAAGAAAACATTCAACTGTGAAACCTCTGCTGCTGTTCACTTCTCCTTTGAGCTCTAGCAGAGAAGGCAATGCTGTCCTCCTACAAATTCAGTTCCTTCCACTGTGGTGAAAGAAGGTTTGCAGTCAAAATCCAATGCTTCAAGAGAGTATAATACCCTGTACTCAGTGCCTGGGAAGCCTTTAGAAAACACGGCACCCTTATTCATGCTTTCCACACATACACCATTCCAGTACACACAGGCCAAGGAACTCTACAGTTGTAAAGAAAGCTGCACCTGGTACTGAGCTTGTGAGCAGCTGCAGTGTGTCACTTGCACACGAGAGCAGTTGCCACTTAAGCCATGGAGGAAGTTATTTGTTGAACTGGACATTTGATCCTTCAGTTGGACACTTCAGGGAGAAACTGTTAGGGGAAATGCTCTAATCAGATCTGGCAGCATTTTGAAGTCCTTTCCCCTCCCTCCAATGAACAACTGCAGCATTTTGAAGTCCTTTCTCTTCACACTCCATGGGGGGGCTCAGAGAGTGGGCAAGTTATGCCGGGGGAGAGTTAGGTTGGATATTAGGAAAATCTTCTTTACTGAAGGGGTTGTCAGGCACTGGAACAGGCTGCCCAGAGAAGTGATTGAGGTATTTAAAAGTGGTATAGATATGGTACTTAGGGACATGGTTTAGCAGTGGACTTGGTACAGCTATGTTAGTAGAGTTAGGTTAATGGTTGGACTCTATGATCTTAAAGGTCTTTTCCAACCTAAATGATTTCATGACCAGAGTTAGCAATTTGGAACTCATTAGCAGAGGGACTACACCAAGAACCTAACATCATCTGTCTTCAATTTCAATAGCAAGCTGAGACAGACCATCTCACTGTTGTGTTCAAGAGTACCCAAGGTTCTCTTTTTTATCTTGTTCTTTGCTAGCAGACTTTTTCTCACCCTGACACTGGCACTTCTCTTACAGCTCAACTCTGTAACATAACAGTGCTTCCAGAAGAACTCCACAGCTACTTCAGCTGTTCACTAGCACCATTTCTTCCTCACCAGCTGCCCTGTGTTGGCAGGGAGGCAGAACTGTCACTTCAATTCTCCTTAACAGTGCAAGTTCCAGTGCTGACACTCATCTCTGTAGCAGATAGCCAGAAATCAGAGTTTGTTCTGACTCAAGAGACTTGACAAACATAGGAACTGGAGAAGTGCAGCTGTTCAAGGGCAAGCCTTTGCTTTGAAGAAACCCTAACGAAGCCAGCACTACAGGTCGGCATAGCATATGATGATCATTGCAGCATGACCAGAGAGATGAGTCTCATCTACAGTCACACCAGCTGTAGCTTGAAAGTCTAAGCAAGGGACCACCTAAGTAGAGTGGGAGAGGTCAGTCGGACAGAAAGACAGCAAACAAGATTACCAATACAGCGCTTAATACCCGCACCATGAGAGGAGGGACTATCTGAAAACTTCAAACTAAAGACTATGTGTTGCTCAGGGGCAGTGGAAAACCTCACTTACATGCATCTACATCTGTCTGATCTGTACAGAGCAGATGTGGACCTCAAGTAATAAAATGCAGCAACATCACGCCACTGTGTCTCAACCAGAATTGGAAAGGTCAAGCAGAGAAATTCAGGGCTGCAGCTTAAATAGCTGTTAAAATCTGGCCTCTGTGAAGCAGTCTGAACTCAGAAGTGTGGGGGTTCAAAGAAGGACTTTGCACATTCAGTGTGAATCAGGCAAAAAGACCTCTTTATTTACTTAACTATCCCTTATATACATTTGTATCACGTGCCTAATACACACTCTCTGATTGGTTAACGCCCCTCTTACTTGGGGCAGTCATGCGCGCTAGCAACACTCCCATTGGTCCAGTTACTTCCTGGTAATACACTGTCCTGGTAATACACTGTCCACGTCATTTGGAAGTAATGTTGCCTTACTTCCTGGTGTCTCTTCCTGTGTCCCTTCCTGTGTCCGACTTGGAAACAATCGATGTTCTTCCTGTTTCCTGCTTCTCGAGATGACCTTTGGTATGTGGCTGCGTGTTTAATCACAAGGCTACCAAACCACTGGTTCATCAATATGCCATTGTGCTCTTAGATACAACCCAACACAGAAGAAGTTTGCTTCAACCAGGGCAGGGGACAGCTGGTTTTGACAATGCACAGACTTTCAACATGCTGCTGAAAGCAGTGGGCAGGACAGGTATTATTTTGCCCCTGCATGAGGCAGCATTTCCCAATAGCCAGTTCTACTACACTCACAACCCACCACAGACTGGTCCTGCATGAGACAGTGGTCCTTGTCAGGCTCCATCAGTTTGCTTAGAGACCAGATGACTTAAAAACAGCGACATCACACAGCCTTACCACAGATAACAAATTCACATTAAGGCAGTAGAGGGTCATCTCTCTCCCATTTTCCTTTGCCTCCATGTAGCTCAGGTGGTGAATCTGGTAGCCAGGTATTGCAAAGTCTGAATGAGCTTTAAGACTTCTGCCATTAGATCTCCTCTCTCATTTCACCCCCTTGTAGTGCCCCCTTCAAAGAGTCTGATGCTTCTTCCTGTCTCCTGCATTCTTCAAACAGGCCAACAGAATCTGGGGAAATTCTCTCAGGAGAACAAAGAGACTGTACCTACACCCTTGCAGTGAATACAAGCTGATAAGATTTTGCCTTGGGGGAAATTTAAGATTCCACCATAAAAAGCTATAGTAAGTTTTTACAAGTCTGCTATTCACCTTAGAAAGGAAGAGTCAGCATATTGGCCAGTATTTAAGAATTCCTACAAATACTAAATTTACAAACACACCTACCTCACAGAACCAGTAAGCAGGCAGAGATTTTACATTAGTGCACACACCTGATCAGTAGTGAAAGTATACTTACCGCAATATGCTTTTTGCTCCCATACATTTGATGTCATATGAGATGGAGTAGATCTCATAGAAGGTTGCCTTGATGTTTAAGCAGCCAATAAAATCCTTAGGGTTCAGCTTGTACAGATCAAATGTGATGTTAGCTACTCCCATTTTCTTCTTTTGTCTCACAGCAGCGACTCTATTTTTTGCCTAATTTAGAAAAAGGGAGAGAGACAGTTTGTACAGTAAGCCAGGGAACTACAGCAAGACAACTGTTAACAATGCAGCTCTTCAGAAGCAGTTTGCTTATTCCAGTCTTTGGGGTAGTTCTTGATCAATTCTAAACTGGAATTAAAAACATTAGCACGGAGAAAAGCCGGTCTGTAGCTTACAAAATTTTGCTCAAATCCTGCTCAGGCTTCTGAAGCTATTCCAAACAGACACAGAAGTCCTAGAGAGATACAGCACCTCCTGAATATTTCTTTCCTGTAATACAGCTTCTCCTGCAGAGTATACTGAAGCCATAGGTAATGCCACTGGACAGTGTTCCTGCCATTTAATTATCCTGGTATGTTCCAGCTGCTAGCTGAGGCAGCACAGTCCTCACTGAAACAGGCCACCAAATAAATTGGATGACACTAGGTCCTTCTGTTTAGGAAGGAACACAATACTGTTGAGCACTCTTAGAGACAGCTGCAAAGGTGAAAAAGATGAAGTGTCAGGTCCTCATTTCAAACCCTGGCTCATAACACCCCTTTTTTTTCTTCCTACTGAAATGTAACATGGGGAGGCAACCACTACTGATCAGGCTGAGGGTTTAATACCGAGTTTTTAAGAGAAAAAGCAAAGGAAAAGGACTGTGGAAAGTCATCTTCCACCTTAAATCCAGCCTCCTCTGTTGAAAGCAGCCCTGATCTGCTTCAGGGCTGCCAGTGATCTTTCCACGATCCCTGGCTTGAAGAACCCTACGCTAGCAGACCCGTATCTGCAGAGACACCTAGTGGGTACAAGGCACATTCAGCTCCGCACAGCCTGCTCGAGGGTCATGATCTGGCAGCTGCCAAGCTGGGGTTTTTTGCCTGCTAAACGAAGCAATAACATTGTGCAAGATTTGGCCTTTTTGTACTTGTCACCCCAGTGCTCAGGTAGTGCCACGGTGAGTCAGACCAAGTTATAGACTGCAGCATATCATTAGCCAGCAATTTTATGCCTGTTTCACTTTGATAGGCTCTATGCTCCAGCAACAGGGCCCCCTATCAACAACAGTTTTGGATATGTACAAGTAGTTGGGATGCTTGGTAGAGTATCCCCCATTAACACCTGGGATATTTGGATAAAGCATGACAGAGCTTGTGCTACACGCCACATGATTTGTGAATCTGTAGCAGTCCTTCTGCTGTCATTTGCAGATGACACCAAGCTGGGTGGGAGTGCTGATCTGCCTGAGGGTAGGAAGGCTTTGCAGAAGGTCCTGGACAGGCTGCAGCAATGGGCCAAGGCCAATTGTATGAGCTTCAGCAAGACCAAGTGTTGGGTCCTGCACTTGTGTCACAACAACCCCATGTTTGAGAAGAGTGGCTTAAAAGCTGCCAGGCAGAAAAGGACCTGAGGGTACTTGTGAATAGCTGGCTGAATACGAGCACAGGCGTCCTAGAAGGCCAACAGCATCCTGGCCTTTATCAGAAATAGTGTGGCCAGCAGGACTAGGGAAGTGATTGTCCCCCTGTACTCGGCACTGGTGAGGCCGCACCTCCAATACTGTGTTCAGTTTTGGGCCCCTCACTACAAGAAGGACATTGAGGTGATGGAGCAAGTCCAAGGAAGGGCAACGAAGCTGGTGAAGGATCTAGAGCACAGGTCTTATGAGGAACAGCTGAGGGAACTGGGAGTGTTTAGGCTGGAGAAAAGGAGGCTGAGGGGAGACCTTATCGCTGTCTACAATTATTTGAAAGGAAGTTGTAATGAGGTGGGTGTTGGTCTCTTCTCCCAAGTAACAAGTGATAGGACAAGATGATATGGCCTCAAGTTGTGCTGCAGAGGTTTGGATTGGATACTAGGAAAAAATTCTTCACTGAAGGGGTTGTCAGGCCCTGGAAGAGGCTGCCCAGAGAAGTGGTAGGGACATGGTTTAGTGATGGACTTGGCAGTGCTATGTTAATGGTTGGACTTGATGATCTTAAAGGTCTGTTCCAACTTGAAGAGGGGCAGCATTAAAACTTGTTCTCCTGCCATGCAAGACAGGACATAGGGCAGAGTGGGAGGGAGCAAGGTGGAGTCATACCCTGGCTGCATCTACTTTTCTGCTCTTGAAGCTCATGGCCCAAATGCAGCAAGTCAATAAGCCAGTGAGGTATCTTGGGGGAAAAATGTACAAGCTGCCCACACTGCAACACGAGACTAAAAAAATGGGGCCACATGATTGACCCATCTGTGTACAAACAGAAAAATGGCAGGCCTGCTTATAGGTTCTCCGCTAGCTCTGCACCTGGTAGAAGAAATTTTGATCCTAGCTTTCTAGCAACAACCATTTAATGGAAGGACAATTAGGAGTTTGACTATTTTATTAACATACAGGTGACTATTGCCCCCCAAAACCACAAACTGGACATGGTGTCGATATAATTAGAATGCTAAAGCTAGCCAATCTTAATAGTTTTTAAAATACCTTGAAGCATGTAGACTAACATTCAGTTTTGATGACAAGTTTTAGTTATTTACAAGATTAAACACAGGCCTTTTTCTAGCCTTTACTAAACTGTTACTGCATTCACAAGGCAAGACTTCTTTTACATTGCTTAATTTGGGCAATTTTTCCCCTCTAACCTTTACAAACATTGTGTTTTTAACTTCATGCAGTCAAAGTCCTAATTTTCTTTATGTTACAAAAAGGCTCAAGAACAAAGATATTTCTGAGGCTCTCCAAAAGTGGGGAATTTCCCCTATAATTCTCTTCAGTTATAAAATTTCATTTCAACTCTTAGCAGATCTTTGCCAACAGCTTTATGTTCAAGGAAGGGACAAAAAAAAAGAACTTGATTTGTCAGCCAGGAAGGCTCAACAGGGAGTTGATATCTTGCCTTCTTTAGGGGAAGTTTTCTTCCTCTTCTCCCTCTTTTCAACAATTTTAGCAGCCAGACATTTTCCCATCCACTTCTATTCAAGTGAGAGAGAGGCAGTCAGCACTTACTTGTGTCCATTTCTGTCCTTTTTCTAGAACCATGAAGTGTGTATTATCATCCAGGGACTTGAAGAACTCTTCCGTGTCCACAACTGTGCCATCTTCCTCCAAAACCAGAGTAACTATTCCAGCAGATATAAGGAAGGCATCTAAAGTCTGCAAAAAAATCAGTAGATTTTAGCACTTGAAAGGAGGCCCAGCATTTCATATTTATCCTTGCTTATCTGCCATTCTCCTGAACTTCCCCGTTAAGGAATTTTTAGAAGAAAGAGAGTCTGTGGGTTGCCTTTCTGGGATACTGTACTTCTCTGTAAGTTTCAGCCAGAGCAGGAACATTCGCTATACCTTGGTGATGAGCTCTTGCAGACTGCTTGCAACAATTCCTTTCCTGCTGCTTCGGGAGGCATTGGACACACGGAAAGGTCGCCCTGCAGGCATGAGAGGAGGGAACAGGGTCTGTTTTGTTACTGCTCCCACAGATGCTCCCATGGATACCACAGATCTAAGACAAATAAAAATTCAGCGTAGTTATAAAAATAGTCATGTCAAGTACTGTCAGAGGAGGAGGACTGTTGAGCTCAGTGACAGAAGAACATTATAAGAGTAATTCACAGGTCACATTAGACTCATGGAGCTTGTTTTCAAAACTAAATACTACACAGCCCTACAGACGTGTTGTCTCTGAACTTTTTCTTGCCAGTGACATTTGAAAACGCTTCTAAAATTAAAAACATTTCAAGCAGATGTGGGCCACCTCTAGCTCAGCTGATGTCAAGGTCACAATCACAGTGAGACTGACAGGTTTTAACACCCAATTGGAAAGGCAGCAGCTCTTACTGTATTCAGCCATATAGATAATTTTTTCACCCGCAAGATAAACAGATGATATACAAAACTACTTTCAATACGATATGAGTTCACTTTAGGAAGACTGAACATATTATTATCCATACTCAAAATACCTAGCATCAGAACGCAAGTGGAGCTTTTCCATGTAGTTATGCTTGACTTCCTTCCAAACAGCCAAAGCATTTATCTTCTAAATAATATATACGGTCTACAAAACTTCATCTAGTTTTGAAAATGGCAAAATAAAACTTGTTTGTGCTCTGAATGTTTCAAAAAGAAGTCAAATGAAGTGAAAATTAAGATCCAAGTGCATAAATGTGTAGTGTTGGAGCAGGCTGCCAGACAAGCTAGAGTAATTCAGACACTCTTAGGAGAAGGTTTGAAATTTTCATGGGCAATTGCTTAACAGCGACTGTTTAGGTTCCCCTAGGAAAACTGAGCACATACAACTAGTAACTGCCTGCTCCTGCACCAAGGTACAGACCTGCTCCCATCTGCACGTAGTGACAGCTTTTTGCTGCCAAATTACATTGGTTAATTCAATAGCCAGCCATTTTGCCAAAAATTGCCCTCTGCGTGACACCTGGAAAGGATCGATCTCTAACAAGTTTTTGCCTAACAATACTTGGCCTCCCAGATTCCTGGACTTGGGCCCCTGTATACCTTTTGCTCCTTAATACTGAATTGCACAGGGTTGGGATAAGGATGCATCCCCATTTTGTTCTCCCACATAGGTGTAAAAGGTCAGCTTTATATAGGAAAAAACTATTCTCAGACACTTTCACAGAGGAGGAGGGGGAGAACTGGCAGTGTCTTTCTGCAGCCGAAGAGCGAATACAGGAATTCCTAGAGCAACAACGAAATGGTAGAACGTTACTCAACTAATAACTATCTTTTCCAAATCTCTTATTTGGTCTTTAAGCAGTTTTTGGGGATGCAAAGTCATTTTTGTGACTGGCCAGATAGAGTTTCAGCAATTAATTTATTTCCTGCTCTCATTCTGAGCTGCTGTTCTACAGGGCTTTGGGCTACTGCCTTTCCTCCGTATACCACAAGGTTCCTCTTTCTCAAAAACTCCTCAGCATTATTGGAACTTTTATTTTTTAAAAGAAGGGGGATGCTCAACAACATAATTCTAGCTCAAGTTAATATGTTCTTCGTAGTGCTGCGTAAACACTGGGTCCCTGGCTTTCAGCAGTTTGCATACATACACCCATGACTGGTAGAAACCTCAGTACGGTGCTGAGGAGACAGGCACCGTTTCAAATTAAAGAGCTAATAAGCACCTTCCTCCTTGAGTAGGGCCAAGGCCGGGGAGGAGGACAAGGTGACAGAGTGCAATGATAAAGGCACTGAAGTTCCACAGATGGGAAGGGTGTGTTTGTAAATATCTTACTAAGTCCATAGTCTCTCAGTCATCTCACTGGCCCACGGGCAGCTCCCATTCTGAATCACCCAAGTCTTTTCCTCAGATACGAAGCCTGCTCATCTACCTCAGGGCTGGCACATCACTTCACAGGGCACCCTGATGTTAGAAAGCACAACGCTCAGGACTGAAGAGACAACCCTTTCAGAGCTAGTTACATCCCATTCCCTCTCATGCAATTGAAAACTAGCACACAGAGTTGTTACTCAAGTGGTATATTTCACAGTGCTGCCAATTTTACTTTTTTTTTGTGAGGACAGAAAACATCAGTCCTTTTGAACAGTTTTCTTTCCCACTGCTGAAGCCAAGTTGCCTTTCACAAAAGAAAGCGTAAGGGAAAAAGCCAAAACATACATCCTTATACAGAAGGAAGGGCACAGCTCGTGGGCAGGACTTGAGCTAACAAGGTTCACCTCAGGCATTAGCACAGCCAGCTATACAAGCTATATTTCGCAGCTCTGAGCAAATGTTCTTCGGGATTCAAGATGAATCACCTCACATTGCTGCCTAGTTCTATCAGATGTACAAAGTCAAAGGAAAAAATCCCCAACAGACAGATTAATAAACTAGGACTTTCATTAGCGCCACCAGTCACTTCACAGGAATCCGAGCCTTTGAGAGTTATTTAACATCGATGCCATTTCACCTACATCTCAATAAAACCAGCCAATATCATCTTTAATCTAAGTCTGCTAATGAAGCAGTGAGTCTGGGCTCCAGTTCAGTTAATGAGAAGTAATTGGAAACAAAAGCCAGTGTGATTAGAAAAAGCCAGATAGAATGTGAACCCTTCCATTTCTGGGCCTATTGCTAGATGCTTGGTTTTGATTTGTTTCCCATGACACACAAAGGCCACAGACTCCAACAGGCCAGCCTGCACACAGGGCCCCTAGAAAGCACCCTTCTTGCTCCAGCTGTCCTCAGAAACCAGATAAACCGATTCCTGATGCAGGGATTCCTCTGCTAGAATTGGAGTCACCAAAAATAATTTCCTATTAAAAGCTGATCAAGCTAAGTCAGGAAAGAAGCAGTGGAGAGGAGAGGACAATACTGAGGTGCAGTCAGCTTTATTGGGAAGTCTGGCGACACATTAGATACAGACAACCCCACTACTGTTTTATGATTCTTTTCGTAGCTCTTCCCTCCAGGAGAGAGGGATCCCGTGTCAGTGGAAAACACAAAAATGTAACTGAAAGAGCAAATATCTCCAACCTTTAGCACCTTGCCCAGTCTGGTTTGTGTAACCCCAGCCTGCCAGGGCGGGACTCGCAGGCACTGTCCGAGCACTCGGTGTGGTGTCAGGGCTGGTGGGACAGAGGAGCTGGATCCTTCTGAGGAGAACTCAGGGATTAAAAGCCTGCCTTGAGCCCTGTACACATATTTCTCTGTTTGCAATACGCTCCCCGTGTTTGTCTAAGAACGTGGTGCAACCCTCTCCAGCCCCGGTCAATGTTGCACAACAGGAGCGGCCTCAGAGTTCGACTTTCGGGTTAGAGTTCGCAGACAGCGGCAGCGACGGCAAAGCCAGAGGGTAACAAATCGCTCGGGAGACCCGGGGTTCGGCCGGGTACAGAGCGGGTTCCCTGCTGGCACACGGATGTGTAGCGGTACCGGCACCGCACCGGAACCGGCTACGGGCGCGGGGTGCTCACGCACCCGGAACGCGGGGGGAGCGGGAGCCGAGGCCGCGGTACCATGAGAGGGAATGGGATGAACCCGCTCGCACCCCTCACCAGAGCTCACCCGGGGCCCGAGGGGCTGTCGGGGCACGCCCGCCCCCTCCTCCCGCCCGCGGCGCCCGCGTCTGACC
>VZRW01004382.1:0-14901 GCA_013398125.1 Aegotheles bennettii | reverse complement strand
CCTGTCTCTCTTGGACAGCCCGACCCCTTTCCCAAGGTTCCACTGATGGCAGCCTTCCCTCGCCTTTTTGTTATGATCCCCGAAAGTTCCTTACTGGATCACATCGGGGTCACCAGATGTAGGGGATCCAGGTGAGGACAGGCAATGTAACACCAATCCGGTGACAAGCCACCCCAGAGCGCGAGGTGTGCAGAGCCAGCCACACTTCCAGCTATTGATGTCCTTGCTGGTATTGTAGTTCTAACGTCCACTACACAGAGTACGTACTGCTCTCTCCTCTGGTGCTCAGACACTCAGGTACCCTACTGCCCCCAGCCCTGCCTTTTAAGGTCATTAGCCTTGTTAAGTAATTAACCTTATTAGTACAAAACAATTATCACCTGAGTGTAATGATCAGTGGGGCTGCCCTATCAACCAACAATCAGTTAGCACTCTGTTCAACCTCTACACTACAGAATAGAGCAATAAATATTATTTGGATAAAGAACAGCATCTGAATCATCTACTGAATTACATCTAAGTCAAGGTGAGAGAGTTTCTAGCAAAAAAAAAATCAGTTGCTGTTTTTCTTCAGATTGTTTACTCAGTATAAAAACACCCATGTACATTTCCAGATCATTTCCAAACCACCCAATTCTCAACACATACCAAAGGCATGTAAAAGAATTATAAACTTGGATACAGATTAGCCAAAAACCTAAGCAGCTGCATCTACTTGCTTGGTTGTCTTCACAATCTGCGGACATGCAAGTGCAGTCATCTGAAGTCTCCACTGCTTGCCACAGCCCTCGCCCTCAGTAAGTGAAATTAGAAAAGTAAGGAGTATTTCCTTAAAATTAAACAAGTGCTGGTAATGAAAGTTTTTGTGATAGCATGAGTACTAACATCCAAATTTTAAATATAGTGTAGGTATTCTAAAATCCATAGCTCTGTCACACATACTTCCTTCTTAACACACTCATACTGATTTGTTGAAATAAATTACACAGACAATTTGCCTGCAGCTCTTGCCTCTATAAATTATTCAGCTGTTATTGTAAAAAATTAGTGTTGAACCCCTTCATTATAAGGGTGATATATTTTTCTGGTCCTTATCATCATCTCTGGAAGCAGATAATGAGGTGAACTATGTGCCATGAGCCAGCAATGTGCCCTTGTGGCCAAGAAGGCCAATGGCATCCTGGGGTGTATTAGAAGGGGTGTGGTTAGTAGGTCCTCCCCCTCTATTCTGTCTTGGTGAGGCTGCATCTAGAGTATTGTGTCCAGTTCTGGGCTTCTCAGTTCAAGAAGGACAGGGAACTGCTTGAAAGAGTCCAGAGTGCAGAGCCACTAAGATGATTAAGGGTGTGGAACATCTCCCTTATCCCTCAGATAGATCCCTCAGAGGCTGAGGGAACTGGGTCTCTTTAGCTTGGAGGAGAGGAGACTGAGGGGTGACCTCATTAATGTTTATAAATATGTAAAGGGTGAGGGTCAGGAGGATGGAGACAGGCTCTTCTCAGTGATGTCCAGTGATAGGACAAGGGGGAATGGGTGCAAGTTGGAACATATGAAATTCTGGGTGAACATAAGGAAGAACTTCTTCACTGTAAGAGTGACAGAGCACTGAAACAGGCTGCCCAGAGATGTTGTGGAGATGTTCTCTGGAGACATTCAAAACCCGACTGGATGCATCCCTGTGTGACCTGCGCTAGGCTGTTCTGCTCTGGTAGGGACTTGGACTAGATGGTCTTTCAAGGTCCCTTCCAACCCCTAGCATTCTGTGATTCTGTGAATATTTCTAGAATATTAAACACAAAGTTTTAAACTGTGTTTTGTTTTAAACAAAGTTTTGACTTTTTAAATGCCTGACCTTATCTGGTCAGTCCGCCTGTTTGTGAAATCACAGCACGCTCTGGTGGGAGCCACTTTATGATGGGAAAAAAGGAGCTGCCTTGATAGGGGAAATACCTTCCATACTGCATATGGCAGCAAGAAGCAGCTGGGACCTTGATTTTTCTGCTCAAAGCTGTACCAGATACAAAGTTCAAAGATGCTCTCCTAGTGGGACACTGCAGCTCCATGCTGCCCTTTTTACAAGGGGACTGCAAAATGAGGCTTTCTAACAGACTAAACCAATTCTCTTGAGAAACTTTGTTTCATGGAATGGATGCATGAAGAACTTACTGTGGGTGACAACTTGTCAGCTAGTCTGAGTGAAGAGTCTTATGTATATCTTGCAAATGTAGGAGTTTCCCTCTGCCCATCATCTTGCATTTATTGGAGTGGGGCTATAGCATGAACTAAGCACATACACACAGATAACTCCTTCAAAGAAGCTATGATAAAAATGAATCCTTAAATTTATTTTAACTTTATGTAGGCACTAACAGTCCAAGTCTCATTAATGTCAGGCATCTTGTATCAGAATATTCAGACTGTCACAAATAACATTCCTCAGTAAACTCATATTGCCCCTGCTAAGTAGATGTAAATTGAGGCTCATGTAGCAGCAAGAATTGCTGTATAAATAGTTCTATTAGTGAAAGCACTGCATGCAAGTCACTGGAACATGTTATTGCAGAAAGCCTTGTTACAGATTTTTTTTTGTCCACTAGCACAGCTGCTGACAGTGCTATATGACCCTTCCTTTCCCAGTAACTTCATATCATCTTAAAACATACAAAACCTCAGATGTGGTTTTGTTAGAAGAATAGAGAAAACAGCTTTGTTTTTTACTCCTCACAACAAACTTGATAATTCCAATACAGACGGACATGTAGTAGACAAAAGCAATTGTAAAGTGACGTTTTTTGTAGAGAGTAGGCTTTCAATTTATCAGGCTTGTTAATCCAGTTATTTTGAGGCTTAGCAGTATTATCACAGTTGGAAAAGTTCAGAAAAAAAAATCACAAATACTGAGTATATGCCAAATTTTCTGAATAATTCTTATATCTAAAAATTTGCATTAAAATTAGTACATACACAAAATGCATTTAAATAACAATCAGTTGAAAAAATCCTGGACTCATACAATCAAATACCTGCAGAAAAGAAATTACAAATCCACATGCTGATATTTAAGAAGAACTAAATACTGAGACAGAGAATTAGTTCCACGTTTCCTGCCTTTTGTTTTGTGTAACCAGAATATTTGATGTGTTTTTTAATATTCAAGACTTTCTGCTCCAAGAAAGGAAGAAAAGAACTAGTGTTAGAAAACAGAAGTCTATCCTAAGTCCTTATAGGACTGAATCTGTCACTAAGGTATTTTTAATATATTTGATTTGAGAGTACTCCATCATAAAGTTACTTACTGTAAATGTAATGTAACATTAGCCACATTGCAAAGAACTTCAGTAGAATCCTTATTTCTTCTTGGGGTGAAATCTCTACAAAGATGCTTAAGAAATTATTTCCCACAACTCCCAATTATTCTCTCCCCATATTAATTCTTTTTCTTCACTTGTAGCCATAAGAAATGCATGAAACAGGGAAAAGATACAGCAATATGTAAAATAAGTGAAGGTAATAGGTACATGAAACACTCAAGGACTCTGTAGAATCCTTTATCACTGTTCTGAACTTGTATTTGCATAAACTCCAAACTCATAGGAATAGCACACCTTCTGTCAGAACACGTCTGGTACATACAGCTGAAAAGAAACTCAGTTTTCAGAAAGCAATGAGAAACAGCTACAAAAGGAAGAGCTACAAAACAGATTTTAATTCTGTCATTAACAAGAAGTCACATTCTCCGGGTACATTACATGTGAAGACAGATATATGAGCTCCCAGGGACAGCACAGCACATCCTCTGCAAACCTTACTCATTAGGCTAGATATTTACAAGTCTAGCTAAACAAAATTACACATCAGAATCTTTCACGGGTTAATTGAGAGGGTGGTCAGACAACCTTTTATAGTAATAGAAAAGACTGAAACTACAAGAGGTTCTGAGGGCTACTGCCTTTTCTCATTTTTGTACAGAGGAAACTCGGCTTCATTACTACATCACAGAGCTCAGGATCACTCAGAATTTCCTTTCAGAAAGTCAGCCAACCCTAAGCCTCTGGGCTCCTCCCTGAATTAATACCCGATGTGCTTTCATAGCTGTGGTTTTACAACTGAAATGGATTTTTGTCTCCTCTCATGGGATAACACTACTCCCTCAAACTTATGCTGGCTGCCACACTTCCCATTCCCTAGACCATCTGGCCCTGCATCTGCTGCTACCCACATATCAGCCAAACAGCCACTGCTCAGGCTTCTCCTTCCCCACCTGGCTCCTCTTACAGCTGACAGATCACCAGTAATTACTACTTAGACCAAAGCTAGCTACAGTGCTTGATAGACAAGATAACCTAACAGAAGTTACTATGCTTACCTACAGACTTTGTCTTGCTTTGAAAACAAACCCAGTGAGGAATCATAGATGTCCAAGTCTCTGTAGAACCTCTTCCAGCTACATAACACCTTCTGGGCAGGCATGGCCAATCTGTACCTATGCAACACATAGAAGGAAGAGCCAAAAGAAAACATTCAGTCAAAGACAAAAATGCATGGTACTTTTCTCTGAGGAGTCGCTCTCTTCTCTAGACATTACACTGTGTTAAATTCACAGACCAGGACACTATTCTTTCTCTGAATCAAAAACAGGTTGAATTACCTTACAAACAAATACATACACATTGCATAATCCAAGCCTTCCTAGAAGAGGCTTGACCCCTTTGTTACAAGTGTTGGAAATATGAATAAGATAAAGGAAGAAGGTATCTACACAAAAGAAGAGGTCATGGGCAAAATGCTTTTAACTCTGCCTCAAAAGACTTGTGACAGGATTTCTGTTATGAGTCTAAATCAAACTTTTCACGAGTGGTCAGCTAAGGGCATGTTTCTAATTCCCTGACACTGGGAGTTTCGGTTTGCAGAAATGTTAAATACTCACTCCTGTAACTGAGGCTAGTGAGAGACAGATTTTAAAAGCAAGGATTGAGATAAAACGTGAAGTGCTCTAGAAATGGGTAAATTAATGGTCTGGAAGCAACCTGAAGTCATATACAAAGAGGCAAGGCAACAGCCTGCAGCATGTCAATAACTTTATCTAAAGTGTCCATGAATCTTTTTTTCTGTGCAGTAGATATAAGCTTATTTTCTAATAAAAAAAATAAAAATTAGTTTAACACCTGCCTGATGAGCACATTTGGACAGCTACTGTGCAAGAAAAAAATAATCACACTCAAGCTATATCTAATATAATTAGTTAAGTGCCTATGCAGTACAACAGTGATTAGCACAGAAAAGTACATGCAAAGTTAAGCCTCATGTATCCTCATGTTCAAATAATGTGATTGAAATAAGGCCTGAGCTACACACTAAACAACAACAAAATGTGCCTTTTTATTATGCTAAACATGCTTTACTGCACCCTGAACAAAATGAGGAATACATAGCAACAGACATAGCTAGAAAACCGAAACGCCTTTGGCAAATTAGGATTCTAGAGACAACCTTAATTCTAGTATTCCTTAATGCTTAGCTTAGACTTTTGTTCAAAGTAGTTTTATGTCAGGAGATTTCCAGCCTTTGTGGTAAACAGACTAAAGGAGAAAAGATTCACCCTATATTCATACCAAGTGCCAGAGATCAATAAAAACAGGACCACCAGAAGAGACAGGGTGAACCAGGAGCTGAAGGTGACCCTCTGCAAGTAGGGCTTTCACTGATAGGGCCATATCCCAAAACGCCCACACCAAATCACAGTAACAGGTTCTATGTGCACTCCTCTAGACATGGCAAAGTAACAAGCGAGCCAGTCCTAGGGTCTATGAAACAGAGTCCAGTCAGGAATAACAGGAGTCAGGGCCAGAGACCTAACTGGACAGATGCCACCTACGATGCAAGTTCAAGGTTCACTGAGGAGCCAGAGCCAGAAACCAGGATGTAACACAGATCCAAGGTGACTTCAAGATACAGGCCTACCTTTAATATAAGTTTAAGACCCAGACAAGAAACAGAACTGCCATACTACATAGGTTTGGAGTACATCTGGAAAACCTATTCAATGAGACAGGCCTGAATCCAAACAAATCTCAGAGATGTGGCTACCTTGGCCTGAGTTCAAATGGACCCATGGGCAGGGTGGGGGGTGGGGCAGGTAAGGCCATTAGGGCAATTAAGGCTAATTAGTGCACTAGGGCCCTAGGGTACCACACCCAACTGGGATGGTGAGCAGGGTCAGAATCTTCTAAATCAGCTCTTTTCTAGCCAACAAAGAGTTAATTGATTCATAAATTGACGAACTTCTTGTCCTTGGGTTAAATGTGCAGCTCTAGTTGTGGTCAGAGCAGCCCCTACAAATGCATATGAGAATTGCACTAGCAAAAGAATAATAACATGACCAAATTGGAGTGGATTTTTGTAGAAGTGCCAAAGCACTTTGTTGATCCCAGGTACTTGATGGGTCCTTCACTTATCTTTTCAGCATGTTAACTTGTGAAAACACAGCAAATGTTGTGGCTGCTCTATAGCTATGTGAATGTTGGCTGTCAGTTAATAGTCACATCCTCTGCTCCCCCTTAGATGAGACAGTAAATTCACTTTTCTCCCTACAGAGCTGATGATTTTTACAAAATCTGTAATTATTTATACCCTTGCAACCTATGAAATTGACACTTGGAGACAAAAGAAATAGCGATTAATATGACAGCATGATTGAACAAGCCTTATTTCCTTATAAACCAAGTAAAAATACATCAGCCATGAAGTAGGCAGTCAGCACAGGAAATTTAAGCCTAAAAACTTCATTCTATTAATGGCTTCAAGATTAGAATTTATACTATTAAGGAAAATATGAGGCAAAATCTCTTCACCCCTATTTTATAATCTTGAACTAATATTTCCTTAAAATAATTGAAATAAAATAATTACATAAGAAAACTGCTAGAAGTATTAGATCAATACACTATAATTAGATCAATACACTATAATTAGATCAATTGCACCAGAAGCCGTAACCCAATAGTGCTGTATAAAAAAATATCACCCACAGTAAAATAAAAATGTGTGATGAAAAGCAGCCCTTATATTAGGACTCTGTTTTACAGTAAGTGTAGAAGAGATATAATAGCTAATATAATTAATAGTGATTCTAAATTAAGAAGTACCAGACAGAAAATACTGGGTTTGTGTCCTAGATTGTGTCTCCATTTTGAAGTTTATTCTCCTTGATCATTAATATGATTAACTATTTTTAGTTATGATCAGGTAAATTTAAGGTTTTTGTTCATTTTTCAGATATTCATCCACAGCAACTGTCTTTATGCATCTACAGCAAAGAAATGATGCCAAAGACCTCTTTAAGTTATGCTGTGGGACCTCTTTAACTTATGCTGTGTGAGGGAGTAAATGCTCAAGCTTCATATAATATTAAAACATTGTTACATAATAGTTATGTCAAAATTTGAGTCTCTAAAGACTTCAAGTATTTTCTGTACATTGAATATTGAATGTCTGCCCACAAACAACCAGTACTATAATATGTTTGAAAAGTAGCAAAGCTTGTTAAAACAGTCTTGAAAATGTGATTTACACTACAAGCTGTAGAAAAGTATTTATTGCTTCTCTGCACTCTCAGCTATCGAACTGGTTTCACTTTCCTACTTATTTTACATATATTACTATCAATATTTTAATCTTTGCAAAATTCCTTTGGGATCTTATTCTGAAAAGACCATATTAACAGAAACCATGGTGAGGAATTCTCATTAATACATTGAAGAGTTCTCAGAAAATAAAAGTGTGGCTTCTCAAATATACCAATGCCTTAATTTATTAAACCAAAGAAAAATGTGGGTTACTTATTGAGTGCCAATATAACCAATCAGTTAACTAAATACTGCAAACTGTTGAATCATCTCAGTTATCAGTAAAATCACAGTCTGCTCAGTACTTCCAAGTAGATGTCCAACCTCCTTCAGAACAGAATCATCTTTTCACAGAATCACAAAACCACAAAATGGTTGAGGCTGGAAGAGGCCTCTTTGGGCCACCTTATCCAAATCCTTCTGCTCAAGCAAGGTCACCTAGAGCCTAGGACCATCTCCAGATGGCTCTTGAATATATCCAAGGAGGGAGACTCCACAATAACCCTGGTAAACCATCAGTGTTTCCTGATGTTCAGAGGGAACCTCCTGTGTTTCAGTTTGTGCCCATTGCCTCTTGTCCTGTCACCAGACACCACTGTAAAAAGCCCGGCTCCCTCCTCTTTGCACCCTCCTTTCAGTTATTTGTATACATTGATGAGATACCCCCTAAGCTTTGTCTTCTTCAGGCTGAACAGACTCAGCTCTCTCAGTCTTTCCTCATATGGGATGCTCCAGTCCCTTCATTATCTTTGTGGCCTTTCTCTGGTCTCTCTTCAGTATACTTATGTTCCTCCTGGCTCATGTTCAACCTGATACCTACCAGGACCCCCAAATCCTTTCCTGCAAAGCTATTTTTCTGTTAGTAAGCCCTCAGCATGTACTGGTGAGTGGGGTTTTTCCTCCTCAGGTGCAGGACTTTGCACTTGTTGAACTTCATTAGTTTCCTGTCAGTCCATTTTTCCAACCTATCCACATCCTTCTGGATGGCAGCCCAACCCTCTGGTGTGTCAGCCAATCCTCCCAGTTGTGTGTCATCAGCAAACTGGCTGAGGGTACACTCTGCCCCATTATCCAGGTTATTAATGAAGATGTTAAACAGTACTGGACCCAGTACTGACCCAATGAGGTACACTGCTAGTTACTGGTCTCCAACTAGACTTTGTGCCACTGATTACTATCCTCTTGGGTCTGGCATTTCAGCCGGTTTTTAATCCACTTCACTCTCTGCTTATCCAGCCCATAAATCACGAGCTTGTCCCTGAGGATCTTATGGGAGTCATAAGAGCCAAAGTCACTAAGTGCCAAAGGCCTTAGTGAAGTCCAGGTACTCAATACCCAATACTCTCTGCTCATCTACCAGGCCAGTCATTTCATCATAGTT
Organism: Aegotheles bennettii; assembly: GCA_013398125.1. Taxonomy (NCBI): domain Eukaryota; kingdom Metazoa; phylum Chordata; class Aves; order Caprimulgiformes; family Aegothelidae; genus Aegotheles; species Aegotheles bennettii. Next base: position 5,895 of record VZRW01004382.1, on the reverse strand, counting down.
TATCAAGTCCGTTAAGCATGACGTCCCCTCCCTGAATCCATGCTGATTACTCCTAATGATTTTCTTGTCACTCATGAGCATGGAAATAGTTTCTGGGATTAGCTGTTCCAACACCTTTGGATGGATCAAGGTGAGGCTGACTGGCTTGTAGTTCCCTAGATTCTCCTTCTTGCCCTTCTTGAAGGTAGGAATGACATTTGCTCTCCTCCAGTCTTCAAACACTTCTTTAAATCACCACGATTAATCAAAGATTATTGAGAGTGGCTTCACAATGACATCTGTCAGCTTCATCAGCACTCTTGAGTGAATCCCATCAGTGTCCATATATGTACAGTTTGCCGTGACCTGATCCTCTACCACCAAGGGTACATTTTCCTTGCTCTGGATTATTCCCCTGGTCTCTGGGACCTGGGACTTCTGAAGGCTGGTCTTTTTTACTAAAGGCTAGGGCAAGGAAGGCACTGCTATCTCCTGTGTAACCAGGTCCTCCACCTCATTCCCTAGTGGGCCCACATTTTCCCTAGTCTTTCATTTGTCACCTATATACTCATAGAAACCATTCTTACTGTCTTAGGCATCTCTAGACAGATTCAACTGCCTTTGGGTTTTAGCTTTCCTAACCTCATCTCTGAATGTTTGGACAATGTCTCTGTATTCCTCCATTTTTGCTTCCACCCTCTATGATCTTCCTTGTTGTGTTTGAATTTGGTGAGTACTTTCTTGATCATCCATCCTGACATTTTTACCTGACTTCCTATTCATTGGGTTGGACTGCTCTTGAGCTTGGAGGAGGTGATTCTTAAATATTAACCAGCTTTCTTGAGCCTCTTTTCCCTCTAGGGCTTTATGCCATAGGATTCTTACAAACAGAACTTTTAAGAGGCCGGATTCTGCTCTCCTGAAGTCCAGGTTTGTGACATATACAAAACCCAGGCCTAGTTTATCATTTAATGGGAATGTCAAACATTAAAGCATATTCCTATTATAACATAGAGATTATTTTAAGGAGGCAATTCTATATTTGTTGCTAAAAAATTAGACTTCACAGGGAAAAAAATATTTATAAATGGTTTACAAAACTGTGCTGACCATGACTGCAACATCTAATTTCCATTTAAGAGGGTCAGACATTTCCTGACATTTGTGTTTGCATTTGATTATACTGAAAATACTCATTATACTGAATAAATACAAGGCATTAATCTCTCAGTGAGCTGAGAACCAGAGCAGCCAGGTTTCTGTTCACTGACACTATTTTAAGGAAGCCTAATATCAGACTTGAGGTTTCATTGGGCATTCATTTGTATTATGTTGTTAAAATTCTCATACACCAAAATAGTTTCTGGCCTTTAGTAGAATACAATATAATTTTCCCTCTGCTTCACCTCTATTTTCTCAATAACTAAACTCACACTAGAGTTATAAGTTATGCAAATACCTGAAAGATTTACTTGAATTACATTGTAAGCCTCCTTGTTGTAAATTTCCTGAACTGTGGCCTCTGATGTGATCAGTTTAGGTAGGAAAAGACATGTTCACCTTCTGGATTATATTAACATAATTTCAAGTTTTTGAAAACTCTAACTGTATGTAGCTGCACAAGCATTTCACATATTCAGACAGAGATTTTCTGCTTAAAATTGACTTAACCCAAGCCATTGAGAGAGAACCATTCAGAGTGTTTACTGAACAACTCCAGGCTGAAATGGGGAGGAACCATAAGGGACTGCTTGTCTCAGGTGTGTAGAGGTTGATCAGAGTGCTAACTGATTGTTGATTGATAGAGCAGCCCCACTGACCATTACACTCAGATATTAATCGTTTTGTAATAATAAAGGTTAACTACTTAACAAGACTAAGGACCTTAAAAGGCAGGGCTGCGGGCACTAGTGTACCTGAGTACCAGAGGAGAGAGCAGGATGTACTCTGTGTGATGGATGTTGCAAACTGCTAAACCTACAATACCAGCAAGAACATCAAGTGCTGGAAGGGTGGCTGGCTCTGCTCTCTCTGCGCATCCAGCGCTCCGGGGTAGCTTGCCGCTAGATTGAGGTTACATTGCCTGGATCACTGACACATCGCCTTGTCTGGATCCCCAACAAGGTGATATTCAATTATAATTGCAGAATACAGGTTACTAGCAGTAAATATCTGCATGTGTGTTATTGAATGAAATGTATTGAAGAGGGAAAAAAAGGGTTAAAGAACATTCAGAACTTCGTATAATGTCACAGAAACAAAGATCTTGAATTGACACTCTAATTTCTCCTCTTAAAACTAGTTATTTATGTAAAATATTGAGACTGCAAATGAAGATGTAATTCATAAATCCAGTTCCTCTTCCCTTACTGCTACAATTTTTGAGCTTTCAAAGGAATTGATGTTGATTGGCAATAACAGAATCAGAAATTCTGAAGTGAAGCACAGACTCTAGAGCATTTAGATCTTGTGTTTCTTTGTGTTCATTCATTATGTATAGTAAGTGACATCATGAGCCAGAAAAGAAGCTTCTTTCACCTTCTGCCCCACCACAATTATATCCCCAAGCATCATGCTGAGTCACTGTGCTTCCAAATCTAGGTATGCAAAGCCTCATACAGTGCCCTAGGGGCAGGCAGAATCTTCCTCCTTAGATTCCAGTCTTCTCTTTTTCCCTCTCCTTTGCATTGGAAGTTTCTTTCTACAGCCCCATCCTAAAACTCAGGCCCAATACTTTGATATAACAGTTCATAAATCTTTTGAGACCCTTTCCTCAGTCCCTATCAGATATATATTAGATGGCTCACATCTCTCGAGTGTTAGCCAGAACCCTGCTTTTTTGCTTCAACAGCAGCTGTAAAATTAGAAGAATGCATGTTCCTTAAATCTCATAACTCACATGATATATGTCATGAGAGTCAATTGCTGTTGGAGTAAAGGTACAAGGAAGTAATCAATGTTCAAAGAGGGAAAAGGAATTTTTTATCATGGTATTATAAAAGGAATAAAAGCTGTTCCATGAAAGAAGGGGTCCACCCATTTTGAAGTAAATACAAATTATTATCTGTATTATACTATATTAATTGCTTCTCATACTTGTCAAGGATTAGCAATATTAGTGAAAAGTAATTGTACTGAATCGTATTACTGGGTACAGTTGATTTCTTTTTGGTAACTGATGTTTGAAAACACAATCTTGCAGTTAAGAGCTATGATTTTCTCACATTGCCTAGCAACCTGTGCAAATATAGAACTGCAGATGCAAAACTACTGACCTTTGTTTTGTGCCTGATTTCCAATGTTTATTATTTCTGTCCTACACAGTAAAAAATAAAAGCAGAAAATATATTTCAAACACTGAACTTGTCAGTATATATTTAGCATTTCAGATAACAAAATCATGACAATACCTTTACTTAACAGAAAAGGAGAAACTGTTTTATTTACCTAAGTTTAAATTATTACATACTGGATACTGTCTCACTGATCTTTAAACACGTACAGAGTAGTTACTCACCCTAAAATATCTGCAGCTCTTAGGATGAGTCGTCCATGCAGATTCCTTTCCTAGTGCAGCATGTGCAGCATGTGGGGGGATTTTTCCACTAGAAGTCCACTGAATATGTTCCTGTATTTAAGTATACCTGCATTCAGCCTAAGGGGATGGGTTGAGCTACTGATTTCTTGGTAAAGAAGTAGGATTATTCAGCAAATGGGAAGAAAAGCAGGTTCAAAACATAAGAGCATGTTGAAGAAAGCCAAAGTAATAGCCTACACAGCTTCTTCCCATAGTGCCAAAATATGACTTCCTTGACTGCATGACCAGTAAGCATGAGGCAGCACATACAGAGATGGAGTTGTGAAAATTTTCACCTCTACAGTTGTAATTGGAAGGCAGCAATTAAACAGGCTGCAATTAACAGCACTGCAATAAGCCTCAGAGAACTGGGAGGATCATAGAATCACTCTGGTTGGAAAAGACCTTCAAGATCATTGAGTCCAAACATCAATTATCAAGTCAGGACTGCCAAGTCTACCACTAAACCATACCCCCAAGGACCAGGGGGTTCTTTAAATACCTCCAGGAATGGTGATTCCACCACTTTCCTGGGCAGCCTGTTCCAATGCCTAACCACCCTTTCTGTAAAAAAAATTTTCCTAATATCCAGCCTGAACTTCCCCTGGTTCAACTTGAGGCCATTCCCTCTTGTTGTATCACTTGTCACTTGGGAAACCTCCTGCTTTCAGGTGGTTTTAGAGAGCGATAAAGTCTCACCTGAGCCTCCTCTTCTCCAGACTAAACAGCCCCAGTTCCATCAGCTGTTCTGCATAAGACCTGTGCTCCAGGCCCTTCATCAGCTCAGTTGCCCTTCTATGGACCCGCTCCAGTACCTTGATGTCTTTTTTGTAGTGAGAGGCCCAGAACTGAACACAGTATTCCAGGTGTGGCCTCACCAGTGCTGAGCACAGGGGGACAATCACAGGCCTGGTCCTGCTGGCCACAGTTTCTGATACAGGCCAGGATACTGTTGGTCTTCTTGGCCACCTGTACAGAACCCTGGGGGACACAGCTGGTGACCGGTCACCAAACAGATATGACTCTATTTACTACCACTTTTAGTGCTTGGCCATCCAGCCAGTTTTGGACCCAGCGAGGGGTACTTCCATATAGGCCATGAGTAGCAAGTTTCTTCAGGAGAATGTTGTGGGAAACAGCATCAAATGCTTTACTGAGGTCCAGATAGATGAAGTCTACCACCTTCCCCTCATCTACCATGTGGGTCACTTAGTCATAGAAGGAGATCAGGTTGGTCAGACAGGACTAACCCTTCATAAACCAGTGCTGACTGGGCCTGATCTCCCAGTTGTCCCACACATGCTGCATAATCACACTCAAGATGATTTGTTCCATAACCTTCCCTGGCACTGAGGTCAGGCTGACAGGACTGTAGTTTTCTGGATTCTCCTTCCTTTCCTTCTTGTAATTGGGTGTCACATTTGACAGTCTCCAGTCTTCTGGGACTTGCCCACTTAACCAGGACTGCTGAAAAATAATGAAGAGTGGCTTGGTGAGCTCCTCTGCCAGCTGCCTCAGCACTCTCCGGTGGAATCCATCTGGCCCCTTCATTTAGACATTATGTATGTCTAAATGAAGCAGCAGGTCTCTAACTGTTTCTTCCTAGACGGTGGGAACTTCAATCTGCCCCTTATTTCTGTCTTCTCACTCAGGAGACTGAGTACTCTGTAGAAAGATAGTCTGGATGTTAAAGACTGAAGCAAAGAAAGCATTAAGCACCTCAGTCTTTTCCTCATCCTTTGTGACTATGTTTCCTCCCTCATCCAACAAAGTATGGAAGTTCCCCCTCGCCCTCCTTTTGTTGCTAATATATTTTAAAAAACCCGTTTCTAATTATCTTTTCTGGCAGTACCCAGATTTCATTCTAGCTTTGACTTGGTCTTTCTAATTTTCTCCCTACATACCCTGTCAGCTTCCTTGTAGTCCTCATGAGTCGTCAGTCCCTTCATTCAAAGGTGGAAAATTCTCTTTTCCCTGAGATCACACAAAATTTCCCTATGGAGCCAGGCTGGTTGTCTTCCCCCTAGTCCATTTTTTGACACAAGGGGACAGGCTGCACCCGTGTCTTGAAGACTTCCTTCTTGAAAAGTTTCCATCCTTCCTGGACCCCTTTGCCATTCAGTACTGATTCCCAAGGGACTCTCTTGACCAGTGTCCTAAATAGGTCAAATTCAGCCCTCCGGAAGTCTAAGGTAACAGTTTTGTTGGCCCTCTTCCTTACCTCTCCAAGAATCAAAAATTCTATCATCTCATGATCACTGCATCCAAGATGGCCTTCAATGCCTACATTGCTCACCAGTCCTTCTCTGTAGATATACAGCAGGTCTAGCCAGGCATCA
>VZRW01004381.1:394446-438383 GCA_013398125.1 Aegotheles bennettii | reverse complement strand
CCGCCCTGCCCCGGCCCCCGGGTGCCGCCTTGGGCAGGGGCCGGTGGGTGCGCTGCGAGGGGTCGGGAGCCGGCCCCGGGCCCAGCGGTTCTCGAGCAAAGCGCTCGCTCTCTGCTGCGGGCATGAAACGAACCCGGGTGTGCGGGGAGCGTGGGGCCGGGCAGCGCCCGCTCCGGTGGCCTCTGCCCCTCCCGGCCGGTCCCCTCACACCACNGACCGCTGCAGCGGCCACGGCCGCTCACACACGCACGGCCCCGCTGCGGCTTCCCGGCACTCCGCTCCCGGCCGGTCCCTTCACACCACCTCCAGAGCAGGCTCAACAGCACGAAGAAAACAAAGGGCGTTTTTAAAGGCGTTCCCCTCGCACACGGGCATCTCCAGGAGCATCCACTCATGTTTTCACCTCACTTACAGTAGCAGGAGCCCGTTGTAGAATTTCAATGGCAAACTGAAGACAGGAAAACTTCAATATTACCTTATTGGTCACTATATTCAAATACAGGTCGATTTGATTTATTTTTTGAATTCTTACCTATTTTTAAATCCATTTGTGAGTTCAGAATCACTCCATTTACCACTGGTGCCTGATGCCTCTTTTCAGTGGTTTACTAGGGGAAAGTATGGTTTTACGCCAGGTCCTACGTTTTTGGATAGCTTGTGGTTCCCTGGCACTAACCCTGCACGTTGTGCCCTGTGGCTTCACAGACCTTCAGGGTCTTCATTGAGTTCCCTCGACTTTCTGGGGGCTCAGAGGTTGGTGCTGCAGCTGGAGTTTGTGTGCTTGGCTGCGTGCTCTGCTCTGAGGTGCAAAATCTCTCATACAAGCAGAAAATTCTGGTTTTCTGCCCTTTTACTGCAGTCAGAATTAGGCCTTGTACCTGTGGTCTAATTTTCTCTATGTAGCTTTTCACCTGATTATTCACTGCTTACTGATTGCTCTCTGTTTTATACAAAAATATCTGGAACTCCCAGCAGCTTTGGTTGTCTCTGCAAGAGAAGAACATAATTATGTGCGGTAGGATGAGTGACTTAATTGGTTATCTTTTCTGATATAGATGCTTGAAAAGAAAAAAAAAAGTCAGGCATGGCCTAGAGCAACAGCAGATGAGGGTAAAAACCTCTGAAGTCTGTCCTCAGTGCCATGATGTGAGCTGGTGTGACACTTTGTGTTTCAGTGTACCAGCTGGAGCAGGTGGTGTAATGCCATTTACTTCAAAAACTCTTGGGAAATACAGTTGAGATCTATGAGGAGTCTTAAAGCTTATGGGTGAGAGTAATACTGTTAAAGCAGAGTTGTTAAACCCACTTTGGTTCAGTTCTTCCTTTCCCACGCTTGCCATAAAGTAGGAAGGGGGAAAAAAGGCCATGTGGGAATTTGTAACAAGGCAGAAATATTAATGCAAGGGATTCCTCCTCTTGGCATCTGCGTGCTGAGGTCTGAGGTTGTTTGGTACCTGATACACTCCCCATTCCCGTGTGTTTCGGAGCACAGCAGGTCGTTGTGCAGAGCATGGCAAAAGTTGGTGACAAAGCAGAAATTTTGCCATGTGGAAAAGGAATGAAATGGACTTGCTACAAGAAGCATTTTTTCCCATTTCTCCCCATCACCTTGAACTCAACGTTTATGCTGTTGTGATTTCTCCACTCCTTTGCTGCTATTCTCATCCCAGGGTCCCTAGAACAAGACTGACATTGCTGCTTTGGTAGTGCCACGTGTCCTCAGCCTGCTGTCGGTGAAGAATGCAGCACAGGAAAGTCCTCGGAGGTGAATGCCTTTGCTGAGGTCACCCAGCAGCAGTGCTGGCCTTGCTGCGCTGTGTCCCCTGCCTGTCTGATCCACTGACGGAGAGGAGCGTTTGTTAATTCAGCCATATTTAGGATCAAAGTCTTGTCAGGACACAAGCTGTCTAAAAATAACTGGGCGTACACCTCTTGAAATAGCACAGAGCATCCACAAAACATCTTGATTAGAAAGCAAAAGAATAATTTATTTATTTATTTTTACATCGGCCTGCAAATGGCTTTCTGTGGGTTGTTTTGCACCACTGTACTCTGGGTTTCCCTGAATTTCTGCTGCATGGTTTACAATGCTTTCAGGAAAAGAGCTTTTGGGAAATTCCCTGAATTGCTGCTCGTGCTCAGCGTTGGGCTTTTATATGAATGTTTTAAGTGTTTTATTATATGAGTTATATCCCCATTTATTATATGAGTTATAGTCCCCAAAAGCTGTAGCCAAGGAGGGCCTGGCTTGTGCCACAGATGGGCAAGTGCTGGCCCCTTAGGGGGGAAGCAGGTGTTAGGAAGAATTGTGCTGTTGGCATGCGGTGGAGTTGGGGAGGGCAGTGCTTGGGACAGGCTGTGGGGGAACGCCAGGGTGCCCAGGCTTGGTGACCAAAATCCTCCTTAGGCTGTTGCCCAGGTAACTGAGCAGCAGAATCCCTCCTGCCATGACCAAGAGCCCGAGCAACCAGGTGTCCCTTTGTGCTCCATCAGCTGACATGCTCTGGGTGGTGATGGACTGCCCTTTGCTAACTGGGAGTAGCCTATGGGTTGGTGAAGAAACCTGTTGCTCCTGGTGAAGGCTCGAGGTAGAGCAGAACAGGGGTGCAGGTGGCAGCCGCGTATCAGACTTTGCACCCTGGCTTGCTCAGGTGCCCTCGCGCTGTTGGCAGCATACTTGGCATGGGTACGGAGTCCTTCCTGAAACAGTGAAAGGGGTTGTGTGGGACAGGGACTTCACCTGTGCTGAGAAGCCAGTAGAGCTAGTACCTGTCAGAAGTAGCTGCTACGCTGGGCTCCAGCCTGAGGTGTATTTCCATGGCTCAGTGAGACAGAGCATATGGAGCATCAGTCTTCAAGAGGAAACTCATAACGGGGTCTCCTGCTTCTGTTCTGATCCTGAGTAGCGGCTGTGCTTGTGCATATCTTTGAATTAGCTTTTGTTGCTGTCATAATAAAGCTTTATCTTTTTTTAAACAGGCCTCTGCTAGCATAGTATATCTGGTCATGTTTCCTTTCCTCCCGTCCTCCTCCCTCTCACAGGTTCAGTCTCTCACTCCTTCCTATTCTTGACCAACATGCTTGCTGTTTCTGCAGCCTCATCCTCTCCTAGACCTGGGTGTTGCTTTGCCTCTCACCAGGGCATTGGGAAAATGGCGTATTTGAAGAGGAGAGCCTTTCCATGGTTAGAAAAGGGAAAACTATCTTCTAGGTCCTGCCTGTGCTGTGATCTTAGCAGTACATAACCACAGACTACTTGCCAACCATAATTTAGGTTGTCTAGACACCGTCGGGAAGCAATAGATAGTGTTTGTGCAAGTTTTCAGTGCATACTGCCAAAATTATTTATAAAAGCGAATATATATCATCCTTATTTTATGGGTGAGAGCAAATAGGTGAGTTACCGGTTCACGAAAGGTCAGTGACAGACAGGATTTGTTTTCCCAGATTTTCTGATGCTTGTTACCACAGTGTACCTTCGCCTTTGGAAGAAATCTGTGATCCTATCTGCAGTTTTTAGGTTCTTAAAATTATTGTGATTAATTAATAAGTATTCTGCTCTTCAGAGATAATTTTTTAAGCTTCTGTTCACTAAAATGTTGCACTGAACCAGATGGGCCGTGTTTCTGCAGTGGTTGTTGCCGGCCTGGATTAGTCCTCAGGCCTTGCATGTTGTGAGGCTTCAAAGGAGGTTATAGCAGGGGGTGCAGGGACACGCAGGAATGTCTGGGGGTTGGTGAGAGGAGTGGTGGGGAACTGCATGAGACAGCATTACCTCAGAGGGGAGTGCCTGTGAATCTACAGGCATTTAGGCTTCTTGTTAACAATTTCAGCAACACAGGTAATGATACCTGGGGGATTTTTAGCAACTTTGATTTCTTTAACCTCCCATTGATGCTCCTGCAGGGGCAGTAATGTGTTTGGGTGTGCTCTGGGTCAGTCAGCAGCATTACTCCATAAAGGGATGTTTCAATAATATGGGAAGTAAAAGTCATTCGTAACTAACCTCATCTTTTGTATTTTGGCAGGTTTAAAAAAATGGCTGAAGATGGCAGTGATGAGATTATATTTGTTTGTAAGTATTGGAAAGGAAAGTGATCTGCTTCTTGTGTTGTGTTTTGTCTACCCAGAATATTTGAAATGAAAGACTAAAACAGACCTTTTGTTTAGTAAAGTATTTATGTAAAGGAAGCTCAAGCAGCTTATGGAGGAGTAGGGAGAAGGTTATTCATTTTAACCATATGTATTCTTCTGGTTTTGTTGGCGAACACACAGAGACCTCTGAATGTGAGTTAGCAGAACAGCTGTTTCATGGTTGAAGTAAGATTGAAGGCCTAACGCTAGTCTTAAGACCTTTGTTTATATAGCCAGTTTAGCAACCAGGGATGCCTGTGGGGAATCCTAACTTCTAGCCTGAGTTGAAGATCCACACCTCCACAGGAGGATGCAGTGCTTGTTATTTTTGAACAAGCCCTGTTTGAGATGCACTGAGTGCCCTGACAAGTCTCACTCATGGCATTCACTGCATTTCCTCGTGCCCCTGTGACTAGGCCTGCACTTCATGCAGCTCAGCTTTGTCATCTGCCTTCTGTGTAACCCTGTGTGCCAGGCTGGGATACATGACCTGGCATCTGGACTCGTGGGGTCATGGTGCATGAAGAGAGGCTGCAGCAGTGGTGTGCCCAGGAAGTGTGGTGGGCAGTGTCCCATGTTTGATGGAACTTGGCTAGCAGGCTTGTTTCCCAGTGGCATACTAGCCCTGCAGCCTCTCCTTTGTCACCAGCCTGGACATGCAGGACCTAGTGTTACAGTGGAAAAAAGCTAAGAGATGTAGAGTCCACTTACCTATTTGTATGAGCAGAGAGGGCCCGCATATTGTAGATCTGATCTGGGAAGAGCAAAATGGAGCATATGTCTTTGGTGGTATGGATCCACGGTCTTTTACCCCTGATGGCTCCACAGCTGCATATTAACCTTGTAGCAACCATACAAGAAAGAAAATTGCATTTTTCCCTTTGCCACAGATGCACCAGGATTCCTTCAAAAATAGTGTTGTCTCAAGAGGCATTTTTATTGAGTTGCAGATACCAGAGTTGAAGTTACTTTATCTTCCCCTTCATAAAAAGACCCTGGAGGATAGCAACAAGGATGGGTCTGTGATACCGTTCCCTAATTGCGCAGATAGAAGATGTCACACTTCCATTTCCAGTGAAGCCTGTGGTCACTGAATTTCTTGAGCTCTCAAGTTATAAGTTTTTCCCGTGGGATATGGGGACTGCTTATGTTCTGAAAAAGCGTGTTATAAATGTTACTGTGCACTCCCATAGTTAACATGATTGAATACATATTTCATAGACATAGGAGAGCTTTGGAATATTTTTTACAGGTCTGTGAATATACACCCCAGAGGTTATTCTACCATTTATCACCATACTTACTGTTGTATTTCTCCTGTGGCTGTAATCTCTTGGAAGTGTCACATATGGTGAGTGTAACAGTCTTGGGGAGCATCTGCTGTAATGCATCCCTTAGATTTTGAGAGATGTGCTACACAATGTCAGTATCGCATCCCCTCTGCTTTGATCATTCATCTGCAAAGGAGTAAGAGAAACATGTAGCTTATTCCTGCATGTAGTTTTGGACAGTGCTGTCTGCACCTTGTTGAACCTGTGCAGTGGCTACCTTTGCAGAAGTGAGGGGTGCCTAGGTGCAGATAAGGGGAATGATTAAGTTTTTTGTTTCCTTTGGCAGCAAAGCTAGTTTAAGAAGCTGTCACTCTGGCTATTCCTTTCTGTTCTCGTTGGTTGTGACAACCCTTTGTGGATGATAATCCAGTTCTTTTCAGCAGCCTGGTTTACACATTCCTCTGTGGCTCCACCCTCTCTGGTTTTGGAAGTTAATATTTAGCCCAGATTATTTCAGTAATATTAATTAGCACAGTGTGAGCTATAGGCACACCAAAAGGGGGTGGTGGTATAGTAAACAACGCAGGATGGGGGAGGCCGTTTGGCTGTAGGATTAGTTTTGATGCTGGTGCTATGTGGATAACACTTGTCCACTGATCCTTTCCACTGATACAGCTGTCTGGTGCTGTACAGCAAACTGGACTGGGAAATTCATTCAGGTGAAAAATAAACTGGTGTGAAAAGCTGTTTGTTTTGTGGTTTGGTTCGGCAGAAGGCAGTACAAACAGCTGCATGGGAAGCAGCTGCAGGCCTGGGGGCTGCACGAGCTGGTACTGCATTTGTCAAATAAATCTGTGTGGGTTTTCACTGCTAAGCTGTTTTTGTTGCCAGAAAAAGAAACAGTGTGGAGCTGTGCATTGTAGTTTGGGATTCCTTTTCCATGTCTTAAAAGAAATCCTTTTGTTAGTTTACTTGGACAAATTCTGGCAGTGATAGGTTTCCAGTTAGGAGCACAGAGTGGCTTTATCAGAGGGGACATACCCTGGAATGACATGGCTTTTGTCTTGTCCTCTTCCCAAACAAGGTGTAACCGCCCTCTACTTTGCATCTTTACTGGGGTTACCTGACTTGCCACTGTGAGCACAGAGCTCAGATGGAACTCGCGCTATAGGAATACAACCCCTGTGCAACCATCTCTCCTTAAGCTGTGTCAGCAGCTGAGCAGGCAGGGCAGTTTGACAGCCACTTTTCACAGTGAAGCAATGTATATGCATTTGAAATCCTGTTAAGTTGGCTTATTTTAGAAAGCCTCAAATTATCCTGGTCTGAAAATTGTTTCTTAGAAACTGTTCAGTTCTGGGTAATTTACAGCCACTTAAACTAGAAGTTAATTTAGGTAAGCTGACAGGGAGTGAAGAAGTGGCCAACGTGTATTGCGCAGCCAGCTGACTTGTTTGGAAAGGCACCAGAAGGTATCTTGGAGGTGTCTCTCCTCTCCCTGTGCTGCGGGTGAGGAGGCTGAGTGTGCCAGGCACGGCTCCAGGCAGAGCTGAGCTCCCATGGTGTGCTCATGCTCTGCTGAGGCACAGTGCCAGTTTTGCTCCTGATTCTGGGAATATAACTCCTTTCAGTAAAAAGACCACGCTACCGCAGCTGTTTCTAAAAGCCCGAGTTCTAGTGAAGGTAATAAAGTGGTTTTCTTTAGCTGCTAGATGTTATGGCACTTTATCTGAAGAATAATGCCATCTTTAAGCGGAATATTTACTGTGGATGTAAGGCAATTATTTTCCTTTGAGAGAGAATTTAAACAATTGTCTTCTGATAGTACTGATCATAGTGTGTGTTACTTCACCTACACGGGTGCCAACTATCAACTTGATGTTAGTTATACATCTGCATTTATATGTGTGTATTTTGCTCGGTGCTAGGTTTTGTATTTGGCTCTTGAAAGAAGAAGGCAGCTGTTTTACAAAAGTGTTTTCCATCAACCTTTCCATATGCTGTCCGCTTCCTTGCAGGGTGCGAGGACTGTGGGCAGTACCATGATTCAGAGTGTCCTGAGCTGGGCCCAGTGGTGACAGTCAAAGACTCCTTTGTATTGAGCAGGGCAAGGTAAGGAATATTTGTGTCAGTTCTGACTAACCCAGCACCCATGTTAGTTCTTTAAAGCATCTTTGCTGTTTAATGGTTGTCATGCCGGCAGCTGAAAAGCCAAGTCTTAATCTGTGGAAAGCACATGGTCTTGATTAAATAGAAAAGTTGATGCACACACTTAAGTGCTCTATTGAAGTGAAACCAGAAAAGAACTTGCTGCTCATCAGGACTTGGCTTCCTTGCTGAGATTTCTGGCAAAAAGTCAGATAGTGCCAGATGGGGTGATGACTTCTGTCTTGGTTGAGTACCTGCAACTTTTTTTCCCTCCTCAGATGTACTGCATTAGTTCCGGAAAAAAGTGTGTGAGGATTTCTGATTCATCTGAATGGTTGTGTCCTCCTGCTTGGTATAACCTCTGTAATTCCTCCACTGAGAAACAGAACAAGTTGTTATTATTGCAAGCCTTTATGAATGATTGGGGGGTAACACTGCTGTTGGAAAACCCATGACAGCACAGGAAAAACATTCATGCTTACCTAAAGAAACAAATAGACTAAATCTAATTAGGAGAAAACAACACTGCATAGTGATTTTTACAGAGAAAGCAATGAGGCATTGTCAGCAAAATTCACATTAAGGTATAAAATGTAAGGCTAACGAAAAAAACCAGCTATCATGGAGATACAGTAGAAATCCAAAAAGGGGCAAAAGTTCAGATGGCTTCATGTATTATATAACGTGCTTAGGGATTCCGTGTTTCTTCTTGGGAAGTCACGGACAGAAAACACGGGAACGTGAGCAGCAAACCTGACACATGCTGGCTGTGTAGGCCATACTGTGTATTCCCAGGATCATGTTGTAACAAATATTAAATGTGCTGGGTCTGTTGCATGGGTACCATGACCCCACTTTGCCTGGGCAGGATGCTCTTGGTGTCCCACAGTGTATGTTGGCTGCACATGTGCACGAGCCGTAGACATTTTTCTGGGCCTTCTCAGGAAAAGAAGATTCCTGCAGCTCCTGCCAAGCACTACCTTCCTGTGTCTGGAAACCTGCCATGGATGATCTCCTGCAGCAAGCATTAGTGGGGACTACTGTCTTAACAGTCCTGACACTAGAGGTGCTTTGCTCTTGAGGGTAATTTCAAAATGCACGTAAGAATAATAGAAACTGGTGATGGAGGTGCTTTGCTTACACACGGAAACTGGGGCAGGGTAGCAAGTCTCTAGCCCATACTAAGCAGATTCAATAACAAGTTAAACTAATATTTCTTACCTTTTGTTTTTGCCTTGCGATTTAATGCTCTTATTTATTTGTATGGTGTATGGTATTTATTTTATTGCCATAGTGTCTAGATGTTCCAACTGTGCATGTTTGCAAATACACTGCATGCACTGTTTTTCAGCCTTTTTTGACATGCAGATACATAAGTGTTCCCAAGTGGAACTATTGGCTGCTGGATAATGGATTTGAAAGCAGAGTTTAAAAATGGCCATATTATAGAAAAATGTGTCTATCTTCCTGAAGAGTTTACAGCTGAGAATAGGTAAAATAAGAAAGGGAAAGAAGAAATATAATTGCAGCCTTTATCTGGGGAACAGTAGCCGAGAGAGTGAGTTTTCTGAGGCTGAGGGCAAGTTTAACCACAAACTGGATATGAATCTCTTAAAAAACAGTCTAGTTGCTTAACCACATGATCATTGTTTCCCCTGTCCTACTGAAAAGATAAAATGGATGCTTTATGGTTAGAAAAGAAGTGTTAAGAAACGTATCCTGAACTTCATTGTCTCTAATATGGCATATTCTGTTATTAGAACTGAAAGCATTTTTTCAATTCATTTGTTTATCACTAAGATTGCAATCTTCCGTTTCCCTGTCTTGGTGAAATAAAAAAAAAAAAATCTGCCAGTGTCAACTTGTATAGAGTAGTCAGTAGCCTGTCTGATTACTTTTAGCTTTTCATCTGCTAGCACAGAGCTGAAAAAACAGGGCTGCATTTGATGTTTGTAAAACCAGTATGGTGGTTCCAGTAATTTCAGAAGATGTTCTCTGTGTATTATGTGTAGCAACAATATTTACTACATATAGTTCTTAGAAACTTATTTGGTAAATGAGAGAGGTAGGAAGCACAGAAGCACTGTGATTAATGTTTGTAATAAGGGCACTAGAAGACAGAAGGGAAACTTACAGGGCTTTCTTCTTAAGGGCTATGATCTGCATAAGTATGTAAGGTTTTAAAATTTGGGGAGGGATATAGCTTCTCTCTTAAAATAAACATGATCAAAACTGAAGTTCTATAGAGTCATAGGATAATTCATTTTGGACGAGGTCTCAGGATATTCCAGTTCAAACTAATATCCAGGCTGAGCTGCTTATTTTTCATTTTTATGTGTATTGTCTCTTCTGCTCTTGCCATGTTCCCCTGCTAAGAGCCTGACTCCTTCATCTCAGTGATGTCCACATAGGTGTGAACCATCACCAGGGCTTCTTCCTTCCCAGGTGTAGGACTTCACATTTGTCTATGGAATTTCATGTTTCCCATCAGTGTATCTCTCCAGGCGATCCAGGTTCCTCTGGGTGGCAGTCCTGCCCTCAGACATATTGACTGTGCCCCTCAGTGTGATCTGCAAACTGAATGAGTGTGCACTCTGTTGCGCCGTCTAGATTGTTGATAAATGCATTAAACAGGGCAGGTACAAGCACAGACCTCTGCTCTATTACTGGCCTCCAGGTAGAGTAGGAACTATTGACCATGACTTTCTAAGCCTGACCACCCAATAATTTATTTAGTCTAGTAGTTGTGTACCCATTCAGATCATAACATCCCAACTTGGATAGAATAATGTTGTTAGAGATAGTGTCGGAAGCCTTGCTAAAGTCTAGGAAGACAACACCCACTGCTCTTCCATCATCCATAAACCTGACCATTTTATCTTGGAAGGCAAACGGCTTGTCAGGCACGAGTTGCCCTTAATTAATCCATGGTGATTTTTTTCCAGTCACCTTCATTTTGTGTGACCATAAATGCCTCCCAAAAGGTCTTGTACTATGATTTTCCCAGGGGCTGAAGTGAGGCTAACCAACCTGTAGTTCCTTTTACAAGCCTTTTGGCCTTTTTTGAAGATGGGTGCAACATTTGTCTTTCTCCAGTCATCACACACCTCCCTGATGCCCATGATCTTTCAGAGGATAGAGAGTCATCTCACTATAGTATCGGACTGCTCTGTCAGCACCCTCAGGTGCCTGTCAATTCCCTGTACTTACCTGGGTTCAGCTCTCTCAAGTGATCACTGACTCAGCCCTCTTCCATTGGTGGTGGTTGTTCTCCTCTTTATTTATAAATCCTCGTAAAAATCAGAAAAAAAGTTTTCTGTCACTGGAGATTGGAGAAATAGATGCTTCTTTCTTCCATGGAATTCTGCAGTTTTGTCTCATGTGTAATTGTTTTTTGTTTTGTTTTTTTCTCAATTCTCTCTTCAATTTTTAGGTCATCTCTTCCTTCTAATTTGGAGATAAGACAACTGGAAGATGGGACTGAAGGAGTATTTGCTGTGACTCAGCTAGTGAAACGTACACAGTTTGGCCCATTTGAATCCAAGAGAGTTGCCAAGCTAGAAAAAGAATCAGTTTTTCCTCTGAAGGTAAAACGCGGCACATGAAAAGCAATGACAGAGTTAGTTTTACCCATAATGATTTTATGCTATCTACCACTGTGGAAAAAAATGGGCATGGGGGCAGTTATTTGGGACATCTTTTAGGCACGCTCTATAACAGACTACCTAAACAAGCATTCTCTGGGCAACGTACAGAAGGACCAAACTAAAGGCTCATTCTGCATGTTTGAAGTGAACATCCCTATGGGAGATGGGGCTGGGATACAGTCAGCAAAACTGGTCATCTTTCACCTTCTGCATGTGATCGTACAAGAGGGACAATGACTATGGCAGTTCATGTCAGTTGTTTTAATGAGTCTCTTCAATTTGATAGTATTTGCTTCATGAATGACATATGCATTACGTTTGTGGAACATGCAGAATAAATATTTTTTCTGTCTTGCATTTGGTTTATTCTTCTCGACAAGTTTTGGTAGGAGAAATGCTACAGTAAAAATTGAATTCAGTCTTACATTTTCAGTAATATCTAACTCAGAAGTAAAGATTTAGAAACGTGACTTGGGCTGATGGGTGTTTCACAGCATGCTGTTTGGATTCCTCTCCATTTTCCTGTATTCAGTCATTCAAATTTTGTGCGAAACTGGTAGCTATAGCAAGAATTCTTAGGGTAGAAGTCCAGTTTGTTCACATCCTGCCCCTGCTAGTCTATCTCAGACTTACTCATCTGAAGATATGACTGATACATGAAACATGCTTGATGCAAGTGCTGAGGCTTGCTTTATCTCTGATGTAAATTGAATGGAAGCCATTGCAAAGGCAGAAAATAAAAATTCTTCTTAACTTTGTATTATTTGTTAGGGTTTAATTGTATGCATATTTTGCACGGCAGGTGTTCCAGAAGGATGGGCCCCTGGTATATTTTGACACCTCAAATGAAGATGATTGCAACTGGATGATGATGGTGCGACCAGCCACCGAATATGAGCATCAAAACTTAACTGCCTTCCAGCATGACAATGACATTTACTTCACCACCTCCCGGGACATCCCACCAGGAACTGAGCTGCGAGTGTGGTATGCAGCTTTTTACGCCAAAAAAATGGAAAAGCCAGTGCTGAAGCAGGTCACTAGTATTGCCAATGGTATGTGTGGGGGCCTTCTTTCCTTCCTAAGGGCCCGGTCCTGATAGGGACTGATAGTCCCCTGCTGTTGTAGTTGACAGTGCTGTTGACCAAATAGACTCTGACTCTGAATTTGTTAGCCTTTAGAGTCAGGCTAACCTGCATACATGGTTGCCCTACAAGAAGAAAGCATAGATTCTTCACCATCATGTATCTGAGTTTTTGAAAGCGGATGGCCTGGTTGATGATTCAGCCTCTTCAGAGTGAACAAAGTGGATAAATAGTTCTTAACTAAAGAACTGGTGGCTGCATCAAAAATATTTCTGGGCAGAAGAGCAAAGAAACCCAAGTGTCAGTGTAAGTCTCAACGTGTATGCAGATTTGCTGAGGAAGCCATTATTCATTATTTTACAGCTGTAGTGAAAATGTTTTGGTTTTACTCAAAAAAACTACTTTTATCTTGTGCAGCCTTACATGGGACCCTCTAGAATAAGATAAGCTCAAGAGTGAACTTCCATTCTATGTGATTGCTTGTGCAATCGGCAAAGAAAGGCAGCAGATTTTTTTAGAATCTGTATTAGATTCTAACAAAAACCAGAAGGTTTTTGTTCCTCTGCCCCTTCGTTTTCTTCTACTTTTGCATTTCTACAGCTAAAAGGCATAAGCCTTTAGAATTGCAAGGGCATTTTCTTTCTGATCTTGAGTTGGGAGTACTCCCCGGATGGTATTGCTGCTAGGCTAAGAGTAGTTTGGGGTGGCAAATGAAGAGACTGTTGCCATCAGCATGCTGTATGGCTGAACATGATAGTAGCACAGTCTAAAGTATTACAGCTGAATCAACACAGGTAACAGGGGTTGGAATTCTGTTTCTGTTTGGTATTAACTGACAAGTTTCATCTTATTCCTCTTCAGTTTAATCCTTTCGTGTATTTTTATGTGCATATGAGTATTTAAAAATATTGTTTAGTATGTCCTGCTTTCTCTGTTCAGCACTTTCACTATACACTCCAGCATACGAAAGGCGCGCTGTAGGAGATTCAGATGTAAGAATGTCCTGGTTAGGATTTTACACAAGAATGTTTTTTGCAGGCCTGCTATAGGGCAAAACTTCCTGACTATGGTTGCTGCCCTCAGCATTGAGCAAGAGAATCAGAGGGTCTGGAAAATAAAGAAAAGCAACTATCTGGGTTTTTTTTGTCACAGATGTGTGCTTGGTAGTGATGGAATCTGATAAAGAGGGAAAAATCTCTTCAAAACCTTCGCCTGCTGTCTTCCTCCATAAAAAAACAAAGAAATCCAGCATACCAGCAGCTGATCCAGCAGGTATGCAAAATTATGGTATTTTTAAGGGAGATACAGGAGATACAGATCTAGAGAGCTGTTAGGTGTACCACTTCTATGCAGATACATGGTTATATAACTTTTCAGCAAATATTAATTTAGAGAGGATTTGAAAGTCTGGATTTTTCTTTTTATTTTCAAGGGCACAGTGTTTAAAATACACATGCAGGTAAAAAGTGACTGAGGGAGCAGTAAACCTTTAGGCAGATGATTTTTCAGGAAAACCACAACTGCTTCTGACTTCAGCGGTGGTTAGTGTTGGGGTGGGGGCAATTCCAAAGAAAATATTTAGACTCTCTGTGCAAAGTGTAATAGTTCAAATGAGGTTCTAGAAGAAAACATGAGACTGAATGAATGCAAGAACGGTGCTGTTTGGAAATGACAAGAATACTGGCCATACCCAAATTACAATAATACCAGAACTAATACCAGAGTGTACTTGATTACAGGAACTCAAATTTAGATAAACTTATAATCAATGCAGGTACTCTTGGCAAAGAACATACGGCTCAGGAAGGTCATAGAAACTCGGGCTCCAAGGTTGATTATGAAGCAATGCCCTCCCACCCTGTAATCTCTGATAAGTGGAACAATGACATTAAGAACCCACTTAACACAAATTGCCACGTCTAAAAGCAAACTCAGAGTACGTAGTGTGGAGATCAGGATCAAAGACAGTCATTCTGGATCTGTTCTTTGAAAAGGTTACTTTGCTAAATTTTGCCTACTGAAAGTAGCCAGGAGGAGGAGAGTTCTTGCAGATGTGTATAGAGCAATTCATCAGAAGATCCATTCATTTAACTTGGATACTGTTAAAATTTGACAGTAAATGTGTGACTAAATGTGACTGGGGAGTTTTCTTTCAGTTTTACATCATAGCTTTCCCCTCTAGAAAAATCAATCAAGAATTTGAACAGCCCCTCCTACATTCTTCATCCTACTGTCTGAAAGTCTAACTTCAGTAGAAACAGAATGCTGCCTATTATACTTTGGGAACCCTAAAGTGTTCTCACTGTTGTGTTTTGGTGTTTCCAAAGCAAAATACGCCTCTTTTGATTCCGACTATTTGCCTCAAGTAATGACTTGCCTACAAAGCTGTTGCAAACTGACAGATCTGTGCTTCCGAGTAAACTGGGTTGCCCTGCAGCCTCCCTGGAAGCCTGAAAAAGTGGAGACCTAAACAGGACCTGACTCTTCCTGGCAAGCCAGTGCCCAACTAGGGTTTCTAGGTTTACTGTCTGAGGCAGCCAAAGAGCGAGGGAAGTACAGAGTCAGGGACAGTTTTCTAAGACAGTTTAGTTTTGCAGATACTGCTTTTTCAGTTTTACTAGCTTGCAATTTCATGGTACAGATACAGTAGCTTACATGTTGCTTTTTTTTTTAAAAAAAGTCATGTAGAATCTTGGGGTTTGTTGGGTTTGGCCTCCTGGACAGAGCTATCAAGATAAGAAGTTCTTTATGTAGCCCGTGAAGAAGGAATTTCTGTTGTTAAATCAACTAATTATTTTGTATTTATTTATTACAACATGGATAAGATCACACCTCTGTAGTGCAGAACATTGAACGTAATTTGTAACAGGGAACAACCTCTACCTCAGAATATTTTATTTTTGTTTAAGAGCCAACAGTAAAAAGGAGGAAGTAAGTTTATCATCCCATTACGGATGAGGTCCTCAGGCAGAGAGAGATTGACTGACTTGCTAACGATCATCCAGGAAATCTCTGGCAGAAACTGGTACAGTTTGAATCTCCTGTGCTGCCATTCACTTAACCCAACTTCAATGATATCCCCTTCCTCTGTGGGAGTTTCGTAGACCATGCAATATTCAACTTTGTGTGTACCCAAAGCCAATTTCTGAACAAGTCCAGATTTATCAGATCCTCTTGACAAATTCAGACCTATCATCCAAGGACTTAAAGACAATGGACTGTGAACAGAATAAGTGTTTTCCTTTTTATTTTTTTTTCCTTTTCAAAATTCTAGGTCCATTTTCCCCCCTAATTTCTTCTTTATTTTTTTATCTGGCATGAGCTGATATGTTAATTAAAACATGAATATGATGCTTCATAGAACATTTAATTAGTGAAACCACTTAAAACCAGGTTTTCATTATCCTCACCTTTATTTCCATTAATCCAAATGTTCTTACTTTGCAATGCTCTTCACAGAGAGAAAGGAGGCTTTTCCTGCTTCTGTCCTCAGCTGACCCAAAAGAGGACTCATAACCCCAGTTTTAAAGGTGCTAAAAATTGCTTTATATTGTGCCTTTGATAATCACATTTCTTTAGAAGGTGATAATGGGACCTTCAAGACTTCGTAAGATCACTGATACTCTCTCCTGGCATCGTTTACTTTCTGTTCTGACTTTTCATCTGTTCTGATGTTTCAAGTGTTCTTGTTGGGAAAATCTTGAAGTGGTCCTAGCTGCCCCTGTGGAACTCTTACTGCTTAAGTCTTAACTTGTGATACTCAGGGAGTTATTGCAAGATAAAGCTCTACAGGGGTTTACCACCTTCACATTTCAAAGCATTTCAGTATTTCTTCATGTTATGATCTAGAGAACGCTCCAGAAGGCAGTGGAACTGCAGAAGCAGAGTCTGGCGAGTGGACATGTAAAGTGTGTTCATCTGTTTTCCAGGAGCCTCAGCTACTGACAGGTAAGAAGTGCTAGAAATTCATGAGAGAATACTGAGAAGCATCAGGAGAATTCTGCTTTTCCAGAGCAGGACACTGAAGCCATACTCTATCCATGATGCAGTAAGATAAAGGTTTCAATTTTTGTGTTTCATTAAGAAAAAGAGTAGCAGGGAAGGTAAAAGAGTGATGTTTTGGATATAGCAGTGTTCAATCTCTGGACAAACAGCTGTGATATTGAATCTAGAAGAAATAAAACTGTTGTCTGGAAGGTGATATGTGAATGTTAGGAATATCAAGGATGGAGAACTGCATGAGCAGTGTATAAGGTCAGTGATGCCAGGTTATACTTAGTGATATTGGCTGTGTGTTATTCATAGCACAGATTTAGTAAATGTGATGAAATACATTTTTTTTTTTGCATTTCATTTGCAACTATTTTATGCATTTTCAAAAGAACTTAAAATATTTAAGAGCTCTGATCGTTTGATGAATCATTCTTGAAAAGGGGACTTAGACTGCTAAATAGCTTGGGCATTTGGAAAAATGTACCCATTATCGGGGGTGCAGCCTTTTCCCAGAGATATCTAACAAATTTCTTTAAAAATTCAGTCCCTGTGAGTAACTGTTTCAGTGTTTAATAGGCTGCATGTTTTTATTTAGGAAAGTATTGTGACTGCTTTTAAAATAATTTGAAATGAGTCCCTACTCAGTGAGGTTGACCTGATAGATAGGCTTTAGCTGGACCTATCCCTTTGAGTATTTCATGACAGTTTCTTTCCTCCTTACTCTTGTTCTTTCCCATCCACCCAGAGCACTTGCTGAGTCACCTGGAACAAGCTAAAGGTACCCCCCAAACCAGCCCAAATGAGACCGTTGCAGAGAAAGCAGCAGAGGCTTCCCCTCTGGATCAGCCGGTGATTTGTGATGCAGCCAGTGCCAGTACAGACTCAAGGAGGAAGGCCAGACGGGGAAGAAAGCCCAAAACAGCAAAAGCAGAAACATCTCTTGTTGTTGTTGAAGTGAAAGATTCTGCAGGTAAAACAAAACTTATGAAAATACTAAGCACATATCCCCTCATATGCCTGTATTGATGCCTTCTTAGAAAGGCCTAAAAAGTAGCACAGGGGCAAGATGGAGGTTCTTAGTTAGATCACCAAGGCAGACAATTTACAGACTTCGTTAGTTATCTCTGAGGTCCTTGTCTGTACTAAATGTTGCAGCACCTACACTTATTGATTGCCTGCATTCTCCTGTGATGGGTTTAGAAATAGGTCCAGAGAAACACAGGATAGTGGTTATGAGACCTGCCTAGCTTTCTGCAAGAAGGAATAGGAGAGAAAGCATCCTGCCTCTCAAGAGGAGATACTTTCCTCTCTCTACCTTAGGCTTTATTCTTGAAAGAGCCTTTTTCAGAGGCCTTACTTTCCTTGAAGGGAAGTTCTACTAGGAAATTCATGATGCATAGTCAACTGGCTACTTAGTAATAGGTTGAAAAGGTAAGAAATTACATTTCAGAAAGAGATGTTTGCTACATCTTACTTGTCATGCAGTAGCCACTTTCTCTATCTTACAAGTGCTACCTACTCATTTACAATCCGTTATTTGTCATGGACAAATAATATGTTTGGTGCCACATCTCATTACAAAAGCAAATTCCTGTATTTGAGATTTTATTTCTAGCTGTCCAGATTAACACTGTATTTTTATTATGTGTTTGCAGCGGAACGTGTAGCTGAGGTTGTAATTGAGGTCCCACCAGAAGAGGTAGCCCTGCCTTCAGCTGCAGAAGAGAGAATTACAGATTTGGTTATAGGAAAGATGCCTAGCACTACAAATAACATCAGTTCAGTGACAACGTAAGTGTTCTGGGATGCAGAATTACCTCTTAGTCTTAATTAAGATTATGTAGCATGTAACAGCTCTGCTTAACTTCTGGGGCCTCAGATACTTTTTTTTTTAATTAGTGTAAAATTATGTGATGCTGTTGCTGCTGCAAGAGCTGACTTTGCCACAAAGATGGCTTGTGCACTGAAGGATGGTGCACAGATGGTGAGATATTAGTGGTAGAATTTTGGAGCATAAACAATGAGAATTTCCTTTTCCATCATGTTACTGCTTTTATTCAGTGTGATTCCAAAAGCCTCCAGCAGGTGCAAGGTGAAATATTACTCCCATTGCCTGTTTTATCACCAACATTTAGAGAGATTTTTGCTCAAAAAAATATGCTAACCATTATTGTTCAGTCTTGCTTGTCATCTTAACTCATGAATGACTTCATGTTAGTTTGTGCATGTGATACTTCAGATTTAGAGCGGTGGGAGGGGAAAACTTCAGTATAACAGAACCACAGGGAGACTCTGAAATATCATTTCATTGATTTAGATTCTTTGATGTCATTTTGTCTCTGTAAAATTGACTTTTTGAATTATTTTTTGTATAGTAAAGCACTTGATGTTTCAAAATTAGCTAGCAATGCTATATATTGAAGTCAGCAGACATAGAGCCATCAAAAATGCATTCCGGCCAGTGGTTATGCTGGGAAATGGAACAGTACTGCTTCTTGGCACCCTGCTGCTCTCTTTCCATATTTGCCTTTTTGCATGTGAACTGCCAAGCTTTCTGAGCTGAAGTAGTGCTAATGTTTTCAGAGGATAAGCAGAACAGATCCTTTATGTTCCTCTGAAGGGCCTGCAAAGAGTATTTCTGAGGCTGGTGGCTGCTGCTCTATTCCTCATTTGTGCTGGGTAAAGATAATTTGGCGTGAGCTGTGCTCTGACATCTGCTGCTTCCAGGGGGTGGGCAGGAGAGCACCTTGGCAATGAGGAAGCTCCAGGCCTCCCTCTCCTGCCAGAAGCTGAGCATAACACTCCTCTAGCTTTTGCCACCTGGTGGGACTCTTTCTTGCAACCTGTGGGATACCTTTCAGTCCCTACCTTTCTTTCTCTAATCCAGTAGGTTTGCTCATCACCAAAACACCATGTCCCTCAAAAGAAGTTTCATTCTCTCCAGTAGACATGGTATACGGCGGAAGCTGATAAAACAACTCGGGGAGCACAAGCGAGTCTATCAATGCAGTATCTGCAGTAAGATCTTCCAGAATAGCAGCAACCTCAGCAGGCACATCCGTTCTCATGGTGGGTTTACTTTTGTCTCATTTACGTATTGATTTTGTCCCTCGTTGGTTCCACCTTTGAGTAAAAGAGCTTGGCTATTTTCAGATGTTGGGATACAAAATTTTGAGAGAGCTCATGAGAGCATGAGAAGATAATAGCTGAAAGTTGAAATTAGAGGATTCCATGAAAAATAATCACTGAATAAGGATGGGGGAACCAAACAAAATTGTTGGAGAAGGTTTAAATCCACTATTTGGATCTCTTGAATTACTAAAGCTTTTTATCACTAACCTATTTGTTTGCAGTTGCTTGTGCTTTTGTTTCCCCTGTCTTGCCTGGAGTTGATTATTGTCATGCTGACTACTTTCTTTTCTTAATTTTATCTTGATTGATCCCCTCAGGTGACAAACTATTTAAATGTGAGGAATGCGCAAAGCTGTTCAGCCGTAAAGAGAGCCTGAAGCAGCATGTTTCATACAAGCACAGCAGGAACGAAGTGAGTGAAAATGACTAATGGGCTCTTTCTTGAGGTTAGGTGAAAATGTACACTGAGCTTCCAGGTGCTAGCTGGGGAGCTTGGCTCAATTATATTTGAGTGGATATCCATGTGAATAAGTGAGACGAGACTGAAAGGGAGAGGTAATATCGTCTGTTAGAACACTTAATGGATTTGCAAAGTGTGGACATGCTTTTGAGCATACAAGTCCTTTTTCATGTCTGAATTTCCTATGGAAAATTGTTTTCAGGCATCAGTTACAGCAAGACAAGTTGGAGTTA
The DNA here is from genome assembly GCA_013398125.1 of Aegotheles bennettii. Taxonomy (NCBI): domain Eukaryota; kingdom Metazoa; phylum Chordata; class Aves; order Caprimulgiformes; family Aegothelidae; genus Aegotheles; species Aegotheles bennettii. The sequence continues at coordinate 418,280 of VZRW01004381.1, read as the reverse complement.
GCTAGACCTGCATGATCTAGAGGTGAGATCTGACTCCAGTTTATGGTAGTAAATAGGATTGTTCCAGCCTTGTTTGCTTGTCCTGTTTCATTTATCCCCACCTATAGTGTCATTAAGGACTATGCATACATGTGTAAACCTGCAGTGCTTGCAACAGCATCACCATGCCTGTTGGTGAGGGTCTTTCAGTGCTGCTGCCCTATAAATATTAAACATACCTGTAGGTGGGGCCTTATCAGTGAATATTTCCATTGCTGCTCAGCATCAAGGTTCCAAGCTCTCAGATTGCTAGTATCTGTTCTGGAGCTGGAGGATGAGTCAGATTACATCTTCTCAGAAATTCTGTCCCTGTGTTGGACCAGGGGTTACTAGGAAGACTGTTACATGTACACAGATGCATAGTCTGTCTGGGTTTTTTTTAATATTGTGCAGATGTAGGAACATGGGTGGCAGGATGATATACCATCAGAATTTTGGCATCAGTGTGTATTTAAATGTACTGTTGAAGGAAAAAAACTTGGAAAAGACAGAAAGCAGAAAAAGTAGTTGAGATTGAGAATGTCTCTGTCAGATGTGACTTGTCTTTTTCCACCCTTAAAAACTTACTGTTTGCAATCCTCAGGTTGACAGTGAGTACAGATACAAGTGCACCACATGTGAAAAGGCCTTTCGGATAGAGAGTGCATTGGAATTTCATAACTGCAGGACAGGTGAGAATGGCTAATTGTTCTTGTTGTCTCTACTCCATTTTGTGGGGATGTCCACAAATCCATCTCAGCATAGTAACTACAAAGGGGGAGTAGACATTTAGATTTTTGTCATCATCACAATAAGCAACCTGTCCTTCTCCTTCACCCCTCCCTCAAAAAAATTCTTCTTATGATAAGAAACATATAGGCAGCAATCTGTAGAGCAACACATCCACTTATGTAGATCTGCTTTTTTTAAGTCTTTCCTGCTCACCTAATATCCTCATTGGTACTTCATTTGTATGTTCACAGATACCCTGTCACCATCTCTCTTTAACTTTCTTTTCTGAAATTAAGTTTCACTTCATTTCTATGAAATACGGGAACTGAACAGTGCTGTTGATAGTGCTGATAGTACTGATCAACAGTACTGTTGATAGTTTGGAGTTTTCTGGGATTACAGTTTTCTTCTGCTTTTCATGCTTGCTTTGTACTTGCAGTAGTCTCACTAGGTGTTTTTCTTGTTATCACTTGAACCTGTCCTTTTCTCCTACAGCCATCCCTCGTGGTTACTCATATTCTTTATGCTGAGTGATCTTATGCTTAGGAAATGACATTCTGATTACCTTTATGGGCCCATGATAACTGTCAGTCCAGAATCACCTGGGTAATTGGCCCTTACAGCACCATTCAAAGTAGGTTTTCCTTTCAGAAGGTACAGCTTGTATAAAAACTCAGCCTTATGAAGAATGTCAAGTAAGACCAAGTAACCTCAGTATTCTGTTATTCAAAGACAGCAGCTCATTTTCCTTGAGTTAACTGTTACCAAAGTGAGCAGCAGTTTTTGCTCTACTCTTTAATGCATCAAACTGTTACTTCTTTGTGATTGCTGTAGCATTGGCAGATTCCATCTACAGGACTGTACTTTCATGTTTCAACAAAAGTCTCAACTACTGAATACAAAATAAGTTCTGCCCAGGCCTATAATTGAGTAATGTTCTATTTTTTCAATTTTGTACTTTCTTCTGACATATTCTGTACTGGCTGGTATTAGGAACCAGTGCTGGCAGAAGTATTGTGGCGCTTAGACACAGCTCTTTTTGTGATGCTGCATTGCTGTATGTGCAGTAATTTTACCAACATTAAAAACTTGAATCAGCTGTAACAGAATCCACTCTAAACATAATTTTAATGTCTGCTAGACCATAGTGCAAACAGCCCATGTGACAAAGTTACAGTACTAGTTTCCATGTTCAAGTTAGCACCATATATATTTATTGCCCTTGAAGAAATATCTTCCAGTGCATTCCAGTGATATTTAACCTCAGAGTCAGCAAATATAAACTCAATAGGTTGTTTGATGTTATCTTTTTAACGGGAAGACAAATTTTAAGTGCTTTTGCATTTCCCTCCTCAATCCATGTAATGATGGATTGTATGTTGAAACTCAGGTATAACAAAAGAACCACCTATCTCAGAAACATACAAAACCTGTTTTCATCTGTGAAGGGCTGCATGTTTTCTCTTACAGATGACAAGACATTCCAGTGTGAGATGTGTTTCAGATTCTTTTCTACAAATAGTAATCTTTCAAAACACAAGAAAAAGCATGGGGATAAGAAGTTTGCATGTGAAATCTGCAATAAGATGTTCTACCGGAAGGATGTCATGCTAGACCATCAAAGACGACACTTGGAAGGTAAGTATACTGCAGATGAACCCAATTATTACTCTTTAAACAACAGTAGAGGTGGGAAAGTCAAGGAAACGATTGCACATTAGATTCTTCTGGATGGTAGGTGTCATTTTTTGGTCAGTTACCTGATCTGGAGTAGGAGGTTTCAGACAAATGGGACATTTATTAAAAATAATAGTAATGGTAGTAATGGATCCTGGAGAGGAGTTGTCTAATTCTATGAAAAACTTTCTAGGAGGTGCACCTACCTCTTTTTTTTTTTTTTTTTCAGCCTCATGTGATTGGATTCAGTGCTACTAACAGTTGTGTGAAAGTTAATTGGCTTATTATGCAGTAGTTTAGACTAGCTGGTTTTAATGCTATCTTTTTCTTTCTTTGAATTCTATTCTTTCTTTTTTTAAAAAAAATCATGGTGACTTGAAAATTTGAGAGCAGAGAGTTAACTTGCAATATAAGACTGAAAGTGACTACTGCGTAAATATAGTGTAAATGGAATACTGTGTGATACTGTCTTTCAAAATCTTGAGAATATGTGAAAATGGGATTATAAGAATTTAGTTAGAAATCTCAGACACCTCAGGATGTTATAGGTACTCAAGGACTCTGGAAAAACTTGTGTGATGGTAGATTGCTGAAGTGTATATTAAAATTTCCCTGGTGATCTAGATGATAAGACTAAAGGTGATTTTAAATAAAGCAGCCAGATTGTCCTCTTTGGTGCTTTGGGTGTAGCCAACTGTCACTGTCCACTCCTGTGATTCAGACCTTTGTATCATGAACTAGATGATGGCTAGAGGATGAGGAGTTGAATGGCAATGGCAAAGCATCTCATGTTTAGCTGTTACAGAACAGCAACAGCCCTCTTCCCTCCTGAAAGCAGCAGAGAAAGAGGTCTGAAATCCTCATTGAGCATTAAAGAGAACACTGAGTGGATTCCCTCTCTCCTTAAGAGACTGTGAGGGGAATTCCTGGGCCAGATATCTGATCAAAGTGCCAAGGCCTAGTAGAGGCCTTGTTTCCTGGTGTTGACAATAAATGTCTGTTTTCAGACGTATTACAGTTGGTGTAATAACCACTGGGCCACAATACATCACCTTGGCCAACTGCTTTTATGTTCTTAAGACACTGATTTTATTTATAAATTATCCTTTTGTTAGCAACTAAATTCTGCATTGAGGCTTTTCCCAGTGTTTCACTCTTCTTTACAGTATTCACCTGAGAGGGCGTGCAGATTGGAGTAGAAAACCATGGTTTATTTTTTTTGTTTTGTTTTTTTGATGGGGACTGTTCTGTTAAGGGGTGAGGCGTGTGAAAAGAGAAGACTTTGAGCACAGCACAGAAAACATGGTTCGCTACAAGAAGGAGCCTTCAGGATGCCCCGTGTGCGGGAAGGTAGGTGTCTGCCAGTGTGTGCCGTGTGAAGTTCTGCGTTGTAGCTCCAAGGATATTGCAGGGGTACTGTGCACCTCAACCCTGAGCCTCCAGATGAGTTACCGTGGTATAACAAGTTACCACCTGCATGTTAAACCACAATAGCAGTCTATCTGCATAAGCACACAGCCTGCCCAAAGGTCGAGGTGAATGACTTGCGTTGAGGTACATGTCAAGTCAGATTACCTCGCAACGCAGACAGGCACATGGTCAGTTACCAGCGAGCTCTGTCGCCCAAACAAGATGTTATGTTTAAACTGCCTTAGCTCCATTATATCACAGAATCACTGAATGGTAGAGGTTGGAAGGGACCTCAAAAGATCATCTAGTCCAACCCCCCTGCCAGAGCAGGACAACCTAGAGCAGGTCACACAGGAATGCATCCAGTTGGGTTTTGAATGTCTCCAGAGAAGAAGCCTCCACAACCTCTCTGGGCAGCCTGTCCCGGTGCTCTGTCACTCTTGCAGGGAAAAAGTTCTTCCTTATGTTCACCCGGAACCTCCTATGTTCCAACTTGCACCCGCTCCCCCTTGTTCTGTCACTGGACATCACTGAGAAGAGCCTGTCTCCATCCTCCTGACACTCACCCTTTACATATTTATAAACATTAATGAGGTCACCCCTCAGTCTCCTCTTCTCCAAGCTAGAGACCCAGCTCCCTCAGCCTCTCCTCATGAGGGAGATGTTCCACTCCCTTAATCATCTTAGTGACTCTGCGCTGGACTCTTTCAAGCAGTTCCCTGTCCTTCTTGAACTGAGGGGCTCAGAACTGGACACAGTACTCTAGATGCAACCTCATTGGATGGTGGGAGCTGTTAAGGCAAAGATAAGAGCAAAACTTAAGTCCAGACTACACTTTCAAGTCACGTAGCACAACGTAGAGCGTAACACGGCCACTGTGACTGTCGGTGAAATCTCATGGCTTATGTTATTTAGAGTGCAGTTTTTCTGGCAGAATGTAAACAGCTGGAGTTGAATTGTGTGCATTGGGAATCATTTTATACTAGAATTCAAAGTGAATTTGTTGTGTAGTTATGGCACTGTTGCATTTGGGTGTTATCTGAAGTTGCTTTTATAAATATTTAATTATTCATGGTGCAAAATACACTCAAGCAACTCTTCAGTTGGGATGTACACCTTTGTTTTTGATGCTTTGAATACATTACATATCAATGAAGGTAGATTTTGTGAACGTGTCTTTTTCTAGCTAGATGCAATGTTCTTGATTCAAAAGGTGTCAATATTTCTAAATCTACCCTGTATGATTCTGCTGCAGCTTTTTTTTTCTAAGTCCATGTCTGATGAACAGCCAATTTCAGTCAGTTTCTGGGAACTGTATGCATGTATTCTGCTGTGCCATCAGTTTCTGAGCTAGTCTGCTGGCTGCATAACAGGAGCTCCTATGTGTTTCTGGCCAGAGGGAATAAAATAAAAGTAAACATGTTCTGTACTATCCATTGGATAACTTGCAAAGAATTGTAGCCCTTCTGGACATAATTCAAAACCCCTTCCTTCTTCTTTTCTTTTAGGTATTTTCATGTAGGAGCAATATGAACAAACACCTTTTAACACATGGAGACAAGAAATACACTTGTGAAATCTGTGGACGTAAATTCTTCAGAGTAGATGTGTTGAGAGATCATATTCATGTCCATTTTAAGGTATTGTGTTAAGAAGTTATTATAAAGGCATGTTACTGAGCAGACATTATTAAACATATCAGTCCATGTATCGAGACTGTTATGGCCATGTGTTCATACTGGCAACACAACAGTGATTATATACCCTCTGCACTGGTGTTTCTACAGTAGCCTAAGATGGGTTGTGCTCTGATTTACCCATGGCTCTGTTTCCACATCTGGATCACTATGGAGTGAACTATCATATTGAAAGTTACTTCAGCTACCACTGCAGAACACTGTTCTGAACGTTATGGAAAAAACACCTGTGACCTTGAGTGAATCACAGAGGTTGTTCAGTTTAAAGCAGGGAGAGTAAGTTAACAAGAAGGCTTCAAACAGATGTATTGTTCCAGCTGTAGTTTGGTTGGGCTGAGGGGTTGCTGTCATCCCCTCTCTTTGCATGAAAAAAAACCAAACGAGGAAACTAATTGTTCCTGCCCTTTCCATGCCAGTGATTGTGATGCTCTTGTATACGACAGCATAACTGCCTGTGTGTTGAGTTCTTCACCCGCTTTTGCCAAAATGTTCCAAATCACAAAACCAACCCTATTAATAGTGCTTAATTAGACACAGATTATTTTGACCTTACTAGGTTAACACTGAATTGTAAGGAATTGAATTGAAAGGAATTGTATCGCTCAGTGATGCTCATAAAGATGGATGTAATGCTGTACCAGCGGAGTCTCTGTTTACATTAAAGTTCCTTTTATACACAAAAAACTTGAGTATTATCTATTTGGATAAACAATTGTTCCTTGTTTAGTCATGGACAGAGAAACTTTGTTTACCCGAATTGATTGAAGCAGGATGATATTTTAAATAAATAATGTTACAGCAATTGTTAACACAAGGCAGTCTGCATGGCAACAAAAGCTGACTAGATGTTACCTTTTGAAATAAAAGTTTAATCTATTAAAACAGAATATTCTTTCCTGCCCTACACAGGACATAGCACTAATGGACGATCACCAGAGGGAAGAGTTCATAGGAAAAATTGGAATCTCATCAGAGGAAAATGATGACAACTCTGATGAAAGTGCAGATTCTGAGCCTCACAAGTATAGCTGCAAAAGGTGCCAGGTAGCTTTAAATACTTTTAAATTAATTTGTTTTGGGATGGGAGGAGGGAGTGGAGATGTCTATAAATCAGTCAGAATTTTAAGTAACATTGATTCACAAAGTGAAGGCCAGTCCATAGGTCTGCTGTCTTCTGCAGTGCTTGTTACCTCCAATCTATGAAGTGGTGCTATTCCTTAAAGACTTCAGGTGGTGGTGTGTAAGGTGAATGCTGAACACTTGAAAAGATAAATACACATATGTATGCTTACCTGTGTGCAAGGAAGCAAGCAAGCAAAACTGGAGCAAGAAACAATAAACGGACATTCAAATCTTACACTACCTTTTAAAAATTATGTGCAAATTAATATTGTTGTAGCGTTTCTGAACGATAGAGTCCACAAATTGATTAGTTTTGATGAGATCAGATGATACTCTAGTAGATATCCAGTCTGGAGGATTAAGACTGCTGCTTATGCTCAGTGTGTCTTGGCCTACTCTAATACTAACAGGATGGCATTAGAGATAGCTGAAACAAACTTAGTTGTCAGCTGAGAGAGGAAGACTTTTTGAACCTCTTACTGCATGGCTTTTGCCGATTTGTAAAGAAGTCATGAGGCAGAATGGGATCTTTAAGGCTCATCTGGATTCTGTGCCCTCACTGGGCAAGCACGCTGTGCTGGGGTAGGTGGGATGCAAAAGCAATCAGCAAAACTGGCCAAACTGACATAGGGACGGGAGAATTTTGGCAGTTAGTCCACTTGGCCCCTGTAAATCAGAACTTATTTCACAGTCTACACTTAGCTTATCTTCATTTTAAAGACATGAGATAATAATACTTCGGTTTTCTGTTCTTATCTGCAAACTAGTTTGAAGTGCAAACTGATGTTGTGTTTATGTCAGTAAGCGTGAGAAGATGTGGTATCACAGCATTTAAACATGTGCTTGCTTTCAATGTGGTAATTTTAACGCCTGATGCTTAATAAAACCATAAACTATTTAAAATTGTAGGCTTTCAAATGAGGGCAATTGTGCCATTCAAATTAGAAGCTCTTTTTGGAAGGTGAGCTATTAAATGCTTTTGCAGGTGTTTGTGAAGTAAACAGTTGTGTAAGGTGACAGCTGTGGAAAATGAGTGTTACCTGTGATGAGATGGGGAGGCTCTTTTTGGCTGAGAATGCCTGTTCAGGCATTCCTAAAGAAGTACAACATACAGATGAGTTTTAGTGAAATATTTCTTCTGAGCTCTTAAGAATCTCTTTATATTTTTTCTCATCCCAGAGTATACCTTGACCAAGCTGTGCAGTGCTGTCAGAAATGCCCTGACTAGTTCCAGAACTGGAGCAAAAACATCATGTCGCTGTGGCACTTTGCCCTGATAGGTCAGAGCATATATATGTATGCAGGGTTACTTGGCCCAGGGAGCTAAGTAGTGGAGTTGCTCTCTGTCGTAGTTGTAGCACTTCCAGGAGCTGAGCTAGAATCACTGCATTGCAGTGCCTAAAAATATCAACTTTTCTGGAGCTAGTGCCAAAGCATACTGTGCAGACTAGAGCTTACAGTGCCCCTAGAGCCCAAGAGACATTTTCTCCATCTGAGGCATCCTCACTTTGACAGCTAGTGGAGGTTGGCTGTGATTCCTTCAAGGCTGTTTCTTAGTGCACAAATAATTGGAGGTCATAGAATCATAGGAAGGTTTGAGTTGGAAGGGGCCATAAAGATCATCTAGTTCCACCCCCCCCCCGCCATGGGCAGGGCCACCCCCCACCAGACCAGGTTCCCCCAAGCACCATNCCAATCTAAATCTGCCTTCTTTCAGTTTGAAACACTTTCCCTTTGTCCTATCACTCCATGCCCTTGTAGAAAGTCCCTCTCCAGCTTTCCTGTAGCCCCTTCAGGTACTGGAAGCCTGCTATGAGGTCTGCCCGGAGCCTTCTCTTCTCTAAGCTGAACAAGCCCAACTCTCTCAGCCTCTCTTCGTAGGAGAGCTCCAGCCCTCTGATCATCTTTGTGGTCCTCCTCTGGACTCTCTCCAACAGCTCCATGTCCTTCTTCTGTTGGGAGCCCCAGAACTGGACACAGGACTCCAGGTGGGGTCTCACAAGAATGGAGTAGAGCAGGAGAATCTCCTCCATTGACCTGCTGGTCACACTTCTTTTGATACAGCCCAGGATACCGTTAACTTTCTGAGCTGCAACCGCACATTGCTGGCTCATGTTGAACTTTTCATCAACCAACACCCCCAAGTCCTTTTCTTCAGGGCTGGTCTCAATCCATTCTTCACCCAGCCTGTAGTTGTGCTTGGGATTGCTCCGACCCATGTACAGGACCTTGCAACTTGGCATTGTTGAGCTTGATGTGGTTCACACATGCTCACCTCTCAAGCCTGTCAAGGTCCCTCTGGATGGCATCCCTTCCCTCCAGTGTATAGACTGCACTGCACAGCTTGGTGTCATTGGCACTTGCTGAGAGTGCACTCGATGCCACTGTCCATGTCACCGACGTAGATGTTAAAGAGCACTGGTCCTGGTACTGACTCTTGAGGAATGCCACTCGTCACTGATCTCCACTTGGATACTTGGTCCTCCGCTTGTGCAGTGTAAGAAGCAGAGATACCATCTCAATCTAGTTTTCCAAGTGAGTTAACTGATGTCCTGGAGCAATGTGCTTGTAATGTCCAAAGAGGTTGAGGCCTAAATCCTGTTCTCACAGATTTTTTTCATCTAGTGTTGCAGAGGTTATTTATGTCTGCTAGTTCTGACCCTAGATCCCAGTAATGTGTTACTAGATCATTGCTATTTCGGAGAACGTTTTTTCCCCTGTCATTCACTATTGGTTCATTCCACAGCTGACTTTTGGCAGAGGGAAGGAATACCTGAAGCACATAATGGATGTACACAAGGAGAAAGGCTACGGCTGTAGCATTTGTAACCGACGTTTTGCCTTGAAGGCAACTTACCATGCCCACATGGTCATTCATCGGGAGAACCTGCCTGATCCGAATGTGCAGAAGTAAGATGATGTGTTGGACTGATAAGAGGAGCTATCTTTTTGAAGTTACAGTGACTGCCATGTGATGCTTTTAGAGAATTGGGCTCTACGAAAATATCTGAAACTGTATAATGGGTACTAAAATGTTTATTAAAAGCTTGAAATAATGTATGAAATAATGATTCACGTCACACAGATGATTAGTCAGCAGCCTCCTAGTTTGGGCTTTGTAAAGTATAAATCTGTGTTTTTGGTAAATATTTTAAAAAAACTACAGTTTGAGGATATAGCAATGCCAGACTGCTCCAAGTTGACAGCGAACTTGTGAGCTTCTTAAGGCTTGTTTTAAAAATGCATTTATGTTTCAAGGAACTTTTATAGTAATTAGTATTACCAAATGATATACAGTTACTGACAGAGATACCTGAAATCCGCCTCTCTCTCAAGAAAAGAATGAAGGTTTTTGGTCTCTCGTTTCAGATACATCCATCCATGTGAAATCTGTGGAAGGATTTTTAACAGTATAGGAAATCTGGAGAGACATAAGCTTATACACACAGGTAAAAATGTTGTGTTTCTTTATTATTATCAGTATTTAAAAAAATTTCTGTTGCCACTGTCTGCCTTACTTTTTTCAGGAGGAAGTAAGTTATGGGTTTTTACTGAAGGTTACAATGTGATAAATGTTATATTCATGCTTTTAGGGTAGACCAGTTTACTAAAGCAGGTAGTATTAATGAAGATATTTGGTCTAGGCACACAATCCAGATTCCTAGTTAATATGATGCAGGATTCACCTGCTAAAAATCCTAATTCTGTGTTCTGTTCTTCCCCAGATTCTTATCCATGCCACCTTCTCACCAGTACACAGGCTGAAAACTGCTACTGCAAAATCATTTTTAACAGCTCATTATTATTTCATGCTATTCAGTATATTCCTACCTCAGGCTTTATCATTTTTTTAAGATCTTGTACAAAAAGCCAGCTTTTCTATCTCTCCAAAGTCTTCTAATTTAGTTTGGGCTACAATATGCATGAAAGATGTGGTTGACAACACAGGTGGACTGTTGCCCTCTAATTCATCAGTTTAGTCAGTTTTTAGGAGATGCACATTTTTCATTAACATCTTTTTTTGTTTATGTTGTCTTTTAAATTTATTTTTAAGGTGTAAAAAGTCATGCTTGTGAGCAATGTGGCAAATCATTTGCTAGAAAAGACATGTTAAAAGAACATATGCGAGTCCATGATAATATCCGAGAATACTTGTGTGCAGAATGTGGCAAAGGTATGTCTAATGCCTTGTTTTTCATTAATTGTGATACTGATAGCAGGTAAATATCTGAATTAAAACTACTTCCATTCTTAGAATATTGGGAAGGTCCTTGGAATACTGTAAATCCTGCGTTTTTGAGAGGTAGAAACTATTAATCAGGAGCCTTATGGATACATAAACTACCCCTAATTTTATACAAGTCAGTTTTATGGTCTGTAGGACAAAACTGATTTGAATAAAATTTACTTCTGTCAAATGGAGGAGTGCTTGCCTGAATGAGTCCCAATGCATTTGCAGCACAAAAGTTGAATACAAGTTAATTTTTTTCATTCTAGGCTGTTTTCAGTCTTAAGAAATAGAGTAATTTCTCTCTGTAAGAACCTGAAGAGTCAAAGTTGCTTTGACTTTTTGAATTGTTCACATTATAACTCGAACAAATCTGAGCTGGTATTTTAGTGGAAGGCAGTAAGTCAGTCTGACATCTCTAACGATACTTTGTCTTTGTCCCTGCTGGTTTGCTTCTTCCTTAGTGGTTACTTAGACATTTTCCAGAGTTTTTGCCTAGAATTAAAATAATAATGATGTGCACTGCTACCTAAACAATTAAAAATATGCAGTTGTGGACACACAGCAAATACAATCTTAGAGCTCTTGGGTAACAACATGATCATCCTGAGTTCTCTTCTGAAGGTGGGAGCAATGGGCTAATTGTCGTGCTGTACCTTTTTATGTCACAGGAATGAAGACAAAACATGCACTTCGTCACCACATGAAACTTCACAAAGGGATTAAAGAATATGAATGCAAGGAATGCCACCGAAAATTCGCACAGAAAGTCAACATGCTGAAGCATTACAAAAGACACACAGGTGAGGTCTCTAAAGATGTACAAATGTTGCACTGAATCTGTTAAATGCTTCCTGAGAGAGCTCTTATCTAGAACAGTCAGAGAGTATGAGGAACACTAATAAAAAAACAAAGAAACACGTTTTGTCTTTTGAAAAGTGAGATTTTGTCCTCTGGTCAGCCAAGTCCACCTGTTATACAGTTAAGATATATAGTTTAGTTGGTTTCATGTTTTGCTCTTTAAGAGAGATTGTTTTGGTCTAGGTTAAATCTAGAGCGTTGTTTTTGTTTTAAGTTAGTCTTCAGGTTCTCACTTGCCAAAAGAAAATTTTACCTCCCTCATCCTCTTGGTCTCATTTTCTGCACATACAGTGGCATGGCTTAGATAAAAATAACTGGTGAGGCTGGGTTTCTTCTGCTTGTTTAGTTATTTATTTATTTTTAGTAATATGAGACTTGGAATTGTTCCAGGTACCTTAGACTAGACTGCTTTCACTCTGATGCTAAATGTGCTCTTCATGCAGGGATCAAAGATTTCATGTGTGAGCTCTGTGGCAAGACGTTTAGTGAGCGAAATACAATGGAGACTCATAAGTTGATTCATACAGGTAAGTCCTCTAAAAAACAGTATCCAAAGATGATATCCAAGTTTTGTTCCTAGGCTTGCTTTAGATTTGCCAGTCTTGGAACTAGTGTTCCACATCATGTTACCAGCATAAAATTGTTCCTCTTGTTGAGATGCTGACAACACGATGCTCTTCTTTTGGGGGCTACCGCTAACAGCATTTTCTTCCATCTGCCACCAGTAGGAAAACAGTGGACGTGTTCAGTCTGTGATAAGAAGTATGTCACTGATTACATGCTACAGAAGCACATCCAGCTCACTCATGATAAGGTGGAAGCCCAGAGCTGTCAGCTGTGTGGGACAAAGGTTTCTACCAGAGCATCCATGAGTCGACACATGAGACGTAAACATCCAGAGGTGAGTTAGTTTGGCAGGTAGATTGTGGAGTGGTTTTGGGGTTTGGGTTTTTTTTTCACTTTTTTCTTTTTGTAAAGAAAGTTTATGGCCTTTGGTGAAAGGAGTTACTTCTCTCTCTCTCTTTCTGTTTTCTGTTCTCTTGAAGACAATTTTAGGTAGTGTCTGTCAAGCACACACTTAACTGAACCGGCCCTTTCATTATGTTATGTTTCAGTAGTAAACATATTTGATTGTCAGTCCCTAAAAATGAAGTTGTCTGATTATTTAAATCCCTTTTCTTTTTCTGCCTCAGCTCAAATGTATATTTTTTTCATGTTTTGTCTTCATCCATTAGTGAGTATAATTGAATCTTTTTTCCCCATTGTGTTTGCTGTATTCAGAAGTGATCTGAAAGAAGTGGTGAATAGAGAGGTGATGGCAGCATCTGCTGATGATACAAAATTATTCTTAGTATTAAAGGTGAATGCTGACTGCAGAGAATCTGGATTAGAGGGATGTTTTGTCTGACCCCAATGGGGCTTTTTCTGTGGTCTACATTTCTGAATAGCTATTGTGTTTCTCCTCAGCATTTCTTGTTTAGCTTGACTAAGGCTTGTCTGTTCCCTTTGAGGGTTTTGGGGTTTTTTTTACTACCAATTTATCATTAGTATTGCTTTGCTGTGAACATTTTTTTATCATGATGATTAGGAAGGAAGTCAACAAAAAGCTTTGTTTATTGATTTTATTTTTTTTTTATTAAAAATGCAGCTACATATCTGCAACCCAAAGGGCAATTTGTCTCTGTTCTTTGATAAGCTGAGATGTATAGATTCAGCTGAAAATAACAGGGTAGGACGCAGTTGATAGGTTTATAAATAGAAGTGCTAAAATGGTACATTTTTTTTTTCAGGCATATTGTTTGCTCTCTATAGCATTCATCACTTCTCAGTGGGTTGTGTTCTGTCTAAAATATGAAAATAAACCATAGGCTTCTATTGTTGTCTTTAAACTTCACCAGTTTTCAATGAGAAGATTATATGCCAAAAGGTTATTTTTTTAAAAAAGCCATGGTTAAATCCCTTGTATTAAATGATATGTGTAAACTATTAAATTGCATCATTTTTGCCTTGTGACAGGATTTATTGGGGCAATGCTTTTTGGTTTGACTGTGGTATGCACTGCTGCAGTTCACCAGCTGATACTTCTTTGTCCACAGATTATTTCAGTGACGATTGGTGATTTAGAGCCGTTGCCAGGGACAACCACCATTGATGCCTCCTCGATTGGGATTGTTCAGGTAAATTCACCACTGCAGAATTCTGGTAGCAGCTAGGTTCCAGGCCTGCTGGAGGGTGAGGTGGGGACATCACTTTTTTTGGTACATATCATAACTGGATATAGGTTGATGGGCAAGGAATGTGCTTTTTTAGAGAATCAGCTCCAGATAAATGTGTATGAGCAGATACAAGCTGTTGATCTGTGTTCTTGTACAATGTGGGTGCTGGTAAAACCGAGTTAATTACAGGGTGAGGTCTCATTCCTTGAAATCAGATTTTGCTAAAGTTTGTTTCTTCACTTGAGAATCGACAGTAAACCAACTTCAGGTGATGATCTCTTACTTGGAACTTCACTAAGCAAAATGACTTGATGTCTTGTTTGGAAATGTTTTGCTCCAGCCGGAATTAGCCTTGGAACAGAGTGAATTACCAGAAGGGAAACAGCATGTGAAAGCTCCTAAACGTGGCCAGAAACGAAAACAAAAGTCAGGTGAGGACGAGGAAGCTCAAGTGCCTGAGGACCCTGCCTTCAGTGAATACACAGAGAAGGAAGGTGAATTCACAGGGAATGTTGGAGATGAGACTAATTCAGCTGTACACAGTATCCAGCAGGTGAGCTCCAGTAGCAGGGTGGTGGGCAGCAGGCATTACTTGGAGGGATAACCGTTCTTTTTTTCCTAATAGCAAACACAGAAGAGTGATTGGAACATTTAGGGCTAATTTGATAGGCTGTGGTAATGCAAAAATTAAGAGACTTTTAAAAACCAAGGAGTTGGACCAGTAAGTTCCTCATGTTTGTTTTCATTTCCTTTGGTGTTACCCTGTCCTTGTTTGGCAGATACCACTAACTGGCTGAAGCTGTGACTAGAAGGATGAAAGTTAGCTCAGCTGCTTGTTTTGAGTGCTGCATATGCCTCCTTCCCACTGCCTTCTTAGTTCTGTGCTTGGAAGTTGTTATATTCCAAGCTTTCTATGTTCCCCTCTGTGCGTATCAATTCTCTTTCTGGCAGTAGCAACACGTGAGCCCATCAGCACTTAGATGATCTTTCTTAATGCTTGGTATTTGGCAGTGAGCTGCAAGATGTAAGATTGAGGTTACCTTTCTGTTTTTCCTCAGGTGGTGGTGACCCTTGGTGACCCAAATGTCACGGTCCCTTCTAGTTCTGTCGGTCTGACAAATATCACTGTTACCCCCATTACGACGACAGCTGGACCCCAATTCACAAACCTCCAGCCAGTGGCCGTGGGCCACCTGACTGCACCTGAACGCCAGTTACAGCTGGACAACTCAATTCTCACGGTGACGTTTGACACCGTCAGTGGCTCCGCCATGCTGCACAACCGCCAAAATGACATTCAGATCCAGCCACAGCCAGAGGCAGCCAACCCTCAGTCTGTGGCCCATTTTATAAACCTGACCACCCTGGTGAACTCTATTGCTCCTCTAGGGAACCAAATGACAGAACAGCACCCTCTGACATGGAGGTCAGTGCCTCAGACTGATGTCTTGCAGCCCCAGGCACAGCCAACGCAACAGCAGGCAGGACAGCAACAGGTTCAAACAGAGCAACAACAACAACAACAGATGTATAGCTACTAATTTATACTTGGAAAAGTTTTGAAATGGACAGCACTTAGAGACAAAAACACACAGACATTTGGAAAATTTCTAATAGGATTGTTTGCTGGATACCAAACAGAGACGGGGAAAATGTTTATACAATGAAATGTAAGCTAAAATTGGCATAGGACCCTGCAACACCCTAATCCCGAGATTCTCATGCTGTCTCTAGACCTTGCACTGTCTTTAAAAAAAAAGAAAAAAAAAATCTCACCATAAATTTAGCACCCCCTTGCACTGTGTATTTTGTGCAGTAAAACTGAGATTTGACAGGAGCATCATAATACATCTTAACCAAAGCAGGGAAATCCCAAATATGATGGCACTGGTGATTTACAAAATCCTTTCAGCCATACCATGTCACTTCTTTTCAGCCTGGAAATTAAACATGAAGACCTCATTCATAGTGAGGTGGAATGCACGTGTGGTCAGCTGGTAAAGACTGAAATGCAAAGATACAAATGGGCAAAACAATAATTGTCTTTTTTTAAAATCTTCTTTAGGTCTTGTATCTAACAACATCGGTAAAGTAGGTAGAGGCTGGGGCTTTGGGGTGGGGATGAGTGTGGTGTGGAAGAAAATATACCAGTTTTACAAAGTATTTCCATTTTAGTCATGGGAAACACCCTGTACCCATAGCACAGTGTTAGTGCTACTCGAGTCAGATAGCTGGTCTAATGCTAAAGCAACTTTTATGGTCTTTTAGTCAAGTTTGAATCAAACAAGTTATGAACTGAAGAAAATGTGACACAGTTTTATGTAATTTTTCAAAACTGCTCTTTCAGTCTTGCTTTTAGCTAATAGGTCTGAAGAGCAATCAGTCCCCTTTGATTGAGTTCAGGATGTGAATTTTTTTCAATTAGTTTTCTTTCATGGTGTAATAAACATTTGAGAAAGCATTCTTTTTATATATATATGCATATATATATATATATATAGCCTTTGTACTTTACTGTGTGTTCCTGGTGAGTATTTGTGCAAAAGACACTGTTATCAATATGATTCATTATTTTTTTCATCCCCGTATTGTCCTTTCTCACTGAAATAATATATGGATTCTATTCCTTCTGTTTCCAAAACTACTTCCAGACTTCATAGCTACACACAAAATTATGTGAAATGCAGGAAAAAAAAAAAATGAAGTATCTGAAGTGTATTCTGCCACGTGGAGGCAGTGTGCCCTAGTGTATAATGGGCAAGGTTTGCATGACTGTTGGGAATATAAGTAGTGGGTTGGGTCAAATGCATCATTGCTGATACTACACTTTCATTCCATTCTCCATCTACTGATGTGCAGTCTGGACTTTTGCATGTCAAGAAGATAGTATCTCTCCCACAGAGAAAAAGCAGTTGATATCAAAAAGGAATAAGCTAAAAAAAAAAAGCTGCTGTCTGGGATCCTGAGAGGCAAATCTCACCTTCCACCAATGGCTGAAGAACAGTGTCCTTTGGGGCAGCAGACTGAGCCACAGATCCATGGTAAAGGTTTTTGCTGAGGATAAAGCAGCTGCTGTGTTTGACAGTGAAGGTAGATTAATGGTTGTAAAAATCCTGTCTGTGCCTATTGTATTTATGAAAATGTTCTATGTATTAGCAAAAATATGAGTAGGAATTACTTCAGCTTTGAAAGTCTGTATTAACATGGACTACCTGACCTCTAAAGGATGCCTTATAATCTCTACAACAAATTCTTCCAAAGTATAAGTGTCTGGATGTTAACCTCCAATGGTTTAATTGATGCTGTAGCAGTGACCAGAGGCTCGCCATGCTAGGCTCTGTGTAAAACCTTATTTGCAACAGGACATATATAGGAAGGGGGTTTCTGATAACAGACTTTGTGTGTCAGAGGAGTAGAACCACTTTTGTGTAAATGCCAACAAGCCTATAAAATGTCTGCATAGGAGCGACAAGGATGCATAGCAGAAAGAAAATATATTTTATCCATGTGGGAAAGAGAATTTTTCATTCCCTAGCTACTTCTGTCTTACTCGGATCTTTTTCACACAATGCCATGAGATCTTGTAAATTTTATTAGCCTCCCACTACCCTGAGAAGTGCAGTTTTATGCCTCTCTGTCACCTGGATTGTTGCACCACAGGGTTAAGCCAATTAAGTTTCTTCTCGGCTGTCCTGTCCACAGATGCTTCCCCTTCACACCAAACCCACTGGTCAAGAGGAAGCTAAGTTTTCTTTATGAAATATGTTGTTCATGTACTTGAAACTTTCTTTCTTTTCTCTGTTTGGTGCCTGTTTGATAAAGGAACGTTATCTTTTGGCAGGGTACTTTGGAGAAAAAAAGAAAAGGGAGAAGGAAAGCAAATGTAGAGGTCCTAGGTCTAGTTGTTATGTTAAATAAAAGATGGCTAACATCTAAAGAAATGCATATATATATGTGTACACACACACACGGAGGGTTACAGTGCTGCATACAGACATTCTAGAAGATCAGGGTTTTGTTTAGATATATGTAAATGGTGATTAAGCTTTTAAGTGGGAAAGAAGAGGGTTTTTTTCCTTACTTGCAGTATGAGTACATCTGCTCTATGTTAATACTACTGATAGTAGCATTCATGATGCATTGAATCAACCTGAGTGATTTTAACATGTAATTGCCTATTTGATAAAAAGCGCATATGGAGGTAATCAGCCATTATAGAGACTTCACTAAACCTCCTTATCCTAACATGATCCTCTGATGTTCTGCACTCTTACGCTGCCTAGCATCCCTCTCACAGTACCTGGCCTGCAAAACCCCATCCAGGCAAGTCAGCATCTTGCCTTTCTGATAATGGTTGATTCTAGCTGATTTAAAGAGGAACAGTCACACAATAAATGCTTGCATGTTGGTGGTCATGTAGAAAAGAAATGTCTCTTCAGTCTCTCAGTATCCCCAAAATCACAGAATCATGGAACAGCCCAGGTTGGAAGGGACCTTGAAAGATCATCTGGGTCAACCTTTTTTGGGAAGGGGGGCCTAGACAATACTATCTAGCACCCTATCCAATCTCATCTTTGAAATCTCCAGTGACAGGGACTCTACTATGTCCCTGGGGAGGTTGTGCCAGTGAGTGATTGTTCTTACTGTAAAAATTATCTTAAATAATACTCTGCTTCAGGAGGGAAATATAGAACCACTGGAAGGGCTTTGACTAGGCCAGGCAATAGGAAGTTCCCTAACAGCCAATATTCCCAGAGCAGTCCTTTTAGAAGTGATCTCGACTTTTCCCTGCAACCATTGCTATGGTACTCATCATCTCTTGGCATGATTTTATTATTACCACTGTTATTAACATCCCTATGAGAACACAACTGCATCTTGGGTGTGCTGCAACATGAAAAAATTCAAATTATTTTGTTTGGAGATGTTAGAAATTGATGCCTTTTCAGACAGAGCTTACCCTGGACAAATAGTGACTGCCAGCTGCTTTCCCAACGAAGCCTTTTTCAGATGAATACCAAAGTTATACTGATGCTGTTTCAAACTGCACAAGAAATAAAACTATGTAAGGGATGTGCAATCCAAATTTCCTTTGCCGTTTTGTTAGTAGCCTTTTCAGCTATAGAGTGTGAAGGTTATTGTTTTCAGCCATGTGTTGGAGATTTTGCATAACAACTGTTCAGTAACAAACTGGAATTACCTTGAGCCAAAGGAGTGATGTTGTGTAGTGTTTCTGTGTATTGTCATTGTTAACTGCTAAGACTATTATTTAATTGAATGCTGTCTGTGGCACATGGGCTCTGAAGTAAAGGAGCATCAAGGTACAGAACCCTTTCTCTACCAGTGTTATTCTTTTCTGTTCCTTAATTAATGCAGCAAATACATTTTTTCCTTCCAATCACAGGCTTATTTCAAAAGCAATAAGCTTAATTGTTATCTCATAGATCTTTGTACCTCCCACAATATACAGAAACATGGGGTAGAGTTCTAAAATATTTATTCTGTAACTTGTTAGCAGGTAATAGAGCAGAGGAGATTGAATCTTTTCTGGTTATGGTCTGTGGTGAGTTCTATCGGGAAAATCTACTGTATCAAGTGCTACTACACTCTTAAAATGAAGATTTTCTTTTTAGATGTGTCCGTATAAAAAGTGAGTGTTTTTGCAGAAACCCACCAGTCAGTCTGCTATCAGTCTAACCAGCGGCGTTTCTGTACCTTTTTATTATTCCAGAAATGATTTGAAGTTAACAGCCAGGTAACAGTTGAATTTATTTCTAAAACTGAATTTTCTCACTGTCAGAGTGATTTACAAGTGTTCTGCATACATAAAGATGCCTGAATTTCTCACGTTGAAAACTGGGAATGGAAAAAATACTATACATCCAAATGACAATCATATAAAAACTATAGGTACTCCATGAAAATAGAGAGGGTAAATAGCTTTACTAGTACTGCTTTGTGAATTCTTGTTTGGTAATGAGATTTTTTTGGTGCTATCTAAAATAAGAATAATGTCACTCCTCCTAATTACTTCTGGCCTTACATTTATTATTGATACAGGCATACCTGTTGGAAAATCTTTAACCCTTTGTATTTTTGGCATGCCTTTTTGCGGTGGTTCTATGTTGACCTCGTTGGGTGTAAAGGGAGAAGGAAGCGTACTGGGGGAGGATACAGCTGATCCACACCATGATGCACAGCAAGGCTCTGCTTGGAGTCGTTTTGCAGTCAGACTGTGCAGCCAAGTGATGTGCATCTGTGAGATGATTACCAAGGTTTGGAGTCACAGAAGGGCTTTTGCCCTGTAGCAAATACAAAGTGTCATATTGACAATAGGAGAAAGAAAAAGGTGTTTCTGTCATAGTTGTCATCAGCTCTTCTTCAGTACTGAGGTGCCACTATGATATTTGCACTGTATATGGCAAGAAGCTGTTAAGTTTTCTTGATTTAAAATGTTGGGACACTGTAGAAAGGCACAGTTCCTTCACCATACAGTATAACCATGGTTGGAAAGTATGTTCCTTGCCGTGAAATGCTTTGAGGAAGCTATTCTGGATTTATTTTCCCTCACTGGTGCTGAAGTGCTGTTCTGCATGCATGCTGCTGCCAGCTACAAAGCGCACAGTTCAGTGCAGACTGGGATTCGGCACAGCGAGCCCCTGCAGTACAGCTAACAGGGGCTGGCACGTTGGATTGCTTTCCTGAAGAGCCCAAACTCACTGTTCCTGAACTTAATTCCCAATGGCTGAACTGAGAGACAGGGTATCAAGATTTCTCCAGGAGATTTCAGCCTCACCGCTAGAGTCAGGATTTCATCCACATTTGCCATGAAATGCTATTCTCTTTCTGCCTCATCCATGAGCTGTTCTGTCCAGTTACGGTGCTTGGGTAGTTGCTGACGCGTTTGAAATGCTGGTTATTAGTTGTAAGGGCTGTTAGAGCAGGTTGGAAAAAGCAATTTAAATGACTGAGTTTGGGGATTTGTTTCATTTAAAGCAAAGTTTATAAGTTCTAATGTCTTGCTGTCAGATGAGTCCTTTTTTCTGTTTACTTACAGATTTTGATTCTTAAAAGTTTTTAAGGAGTTCAGTAAATGTAGCAAAAATTTAGATGGCTACAAAAAGAGTAGCAATGGCAGAATGAGAAGTAAAAATTAGAAGAAACTGATGATACTAATTTTCTGCAGATTTCCAACCTTCTCCTACCCACATGAGCCTGAGGTTCTTGCTGTGACACTAGCTCAAGGAAGGAGACAGCACAAGCTCTGGCTCGTTTGCCAGAACCACTCATGTAGGGATTGATGTGCTGGGTGCTGTTAATGAGAGCAGGTACCAGCCAACTTCTCCCCTCGAGCCGTGTCCTCATTTCAGGATCTCTTCCGACACAGCTGGCTGTTTCCACAGAGCTGACAGGACCGTGAGTGTCTCTGGGACTTGAACCTCTCATGCATGTGGTGAACTTCAAGAAACAGGTTCAAAATGGGAGAAAGAGGGAGCTGGGAGGCAATGAAATATGCTGAAAGTACAGCTAAAAAGCATGTGGGAAAACACACACTGAGCCTGCTGTACCGAACTGCATGGTAGGCTGTGGTGGATGCAGTGCTGTTAAATAAATATTAGTGATTATTGCATTCAGATGCTTTTTTTTTCCCCCAGCAGAACCTATATTCTGTTACTTGTATAGGGGAAAGTGTGTCTTCAGTTCACTATAAATTAAATTCGAACGTAAAACACGCTCGGTGTGTTATATGCAGCAACATGCAGAAGCCAAAGGGTGAGATGCCGAGTGATAAAAGAATGAAGCAGGTCCACATTTCATCACTTTTGGGAAGAGCCAAAGCGAGGTTGTGGGCAGCATTTTCTCCAGAGTGATGTCCTTTCTCACGCACAGAATGGACCCGCTCTGTTGTGTGCGTGACATTTGTGTGCAAGCTAGACACGGGAGTGCCATCAAGGGAAATAAAGAGGGGTGTTTTACAATCAAAAACAAGAGAAAGATATCAAATCAGCTCATTAAAGGAAAGGGTGGGGAAACTCTAACCCGATTTCCTTGCTGTGCCAAGGAGAGGGAGATAAAAAAGAATGGCTCTCCCTCTGTTATGCTGGCTGTGTTGTAGGTAGGTTAAAAAAAATATTAGCTGCATACACAAGATCCTCCTCCCTTCTCTCCACACCCGTGCCTGTGTTAAGACCCTATTCTGAGCTTTCGAAGGAATAAATCCCTTTGTCTGACTGACACACAGATGGCACTTGTGCCCGAAGGCACTAGTTATCATACAGAATTCGGGATTGGTTTTCAAAGTAGCTATGGGTACATAGATTGGGGGTATTTGGGCAGGAGTGGGCTCTTGGGGGTAGGTGTGTCTGAAAAGGTAAATAATAGTTGCTTTATTGCCCTCCTGTGAAGTCCATATTGACTTAAACAGAACATTTTTGCTGAAAAGGCAGTGAAATCGGTGTCAAAGCTGTTTTTAAAGGTGCAAAAGAGAAGAGTTTAGATTGCATAATCAAAGGGAAAAATGAGAAACTTTGTCCTGAAGGCAAGTGCACCTACTTCTCACTCACTCTTCCTCCCTTTTCCACTACCTTTTTTCCCATGAAATACATGCAAATCCCAACACGCACAAAGTTTTCCTCCAGGCATGATATACTTGTGTGGTTATTTAAGTAAGAAGTGGGTTGAATAGAGATATGTGGCGTTCCTGCCAGAAAAGTCTTGGAAAAGAGGGCTCTATTTACTGCTGCTGTTTAAAAGTAATCCAGTCACCCCTGAGAGCATTTCTAGTTAGTAAAGGGATAGCTGTCATTCTAATGGTACAGCATACACATTTCCTTCTTAATTTACTATGTCTTCTCATAGTAAAGCCAGTATTTCTATCTACTTTAAAAATCTCTAGAAATTAGGTGTAAGCATTTTATCACAGTGAAGAGTCGTTTAAGAAGTAACTCAAGTAGAGCAAGAACTTGCTGTAATCAATTAATGCTTGCAAGGAATCACAAATTCTGGTTGCACAGGACACTTATCAGAGTCTGGAAGCAGTAACTGAGTGTGTGTGGTCTTCTACACTTGGCTGCAGACTCCCAGCTCTCAGTGGCACACATTGCCAGCTAGCACACCCTTACCTATAAAGGTGCCTGTGTCTGACGTGAAGTGTATTGAAAATGGTGGGGTTTAGTCTAAGCTAACAGCACTGTAAATGGAAGAATTAGATGGCGGGTGGGCTGCGAGTGGGATTGTTCGGTAGTAGCTGCAACAGCTGCCACAGGGAGATGTGCTTTAACCACCCTAAATGCCTCTGCAGCCCATGGCCTGCTTCCCTCTTCCTCTGGACATTCGCCTCCCACCAGCAGCTCCCCGATTCCTGCTCCTGATCTGGCAGCTCGGCCTCAGCTCCAGCGCCAGGAACGCAGCCTGACTCCTCTCCCAGGGGCCCTGCGAGGTGTGCCACCCACCCGGCACCCCTGAGGCCCTCCGGAGCCGGGGTCTCCATGCGCTGCAGGCACCCCCTGAGCCCGCACCACCGAGGATCGAGCGCAGGGAAGGCGCAGCCCTCCCCACACGCCGCTGCCTGCACCAGGCCGCCGCCCGGCCCCACACCGGGCACCCCGCGCGTCTGGGAAACGGCTCAGCAGGGGAGAGCTTGGAAACAGGGAAGCAACCCCCCGGGGCAGCCCCCGCACGGCTCAGCGGCGGGGCACGGCTCAGCGGCGGGCAGAGGACACCGCCGGTAACGGCCCGCCCGCGCGTGGGCTCCGGCCTCAGGTAAAACCGTGGGCTGCAGCCCCGCGGGCAGCCCTCGGCCGAGGAGCGCGGTGGAAACGCGAGGCTGAGACCCGCCCGGAGCCCGGCTCTGCCCCCGCCCCGCCTGCGCTC
>VZRW01004381.1:368012-394206 GCA_013398125.1 Aegotheles bennettii | reverse complement strand
TGGGTGTAGGGGCAGCAGGGGAAGGGGGAAGCGCTGGGGTTCCGCGTCGTTAGGGACAGGAGGATTTCAAGGTCACTCCCAGAGTTTTCCCTCTGGTCTAGTCTGCTTGTTAGGATGTTGTGGATACCGGCACTGGTCAATTAGAATAATTATAACTTGAAATGTTTTGTTCCAGTAGTATTAATACTCTGGAATAACTTTAATAAAGTACTTGAGAATGGATTATTCAGTGCGTGGCATAAAGGGTAGTCTTGTCACCTTTCCATCTGTCTGTAGGGGTGCCAGCGTTTCCTGCTTCGGGTCAATGAAATGGGGCTGAAATGAAAGGGTTGGTTGTAGCGTCTGAACTGTCACAGTGTGCGAGGAGTCCCCTCGCAGTCCGAGGTGATCAGTTCTCTCAGCTTGCTGGTAATCAGCTCCCCGGTAGGGGAATGCTTCCAGATGGGTGTTTTTAGTAGCGGGAAGTATAAAGGTACCGCCAGTTATGTTGGCAGAGTTGGCACACTGAGTCCGGCACGCATTTCCACTCGCACATTTTTTTTACCCAGTACTATGTCAGTGTTTGACTTTTTTAATCAATAGAATCAGTAAGAGCATCAGGGAAAACACAGTCAGACTTTTACACTGGTGCTTTAGGCTATTGGACAGAGTTTGTCTTCCAGATCTGTGTGTGTTGATGAGAAAATGAAGCACCTCCTCTCAGCTGCTTGTTACCATCCTCCTTCCAAAGTCTGCTGCCGACTGAGAACCATCAGCTGATCTGCTTGGAGGCTATTTAAACTCTTAAAACTAATCCAGGTTGCTGGGAATAATGCAAGTTAGGGAGTGGTCCTCTGAGCAGCTGAACTGGCAGATCTTTGAAGCTAGTAACACAGGGAAGAGGAGGGGGGTGGAGAGCCACTGGGAACAGGCCAATAGTCTTTAATGAAGTTTGCTATTGCTGTATCTGTTCAGAGTAGTGAAAAAAACAGTGGGTTTATTTCTGCTTGGTTTATTTATTCCTGTTGCTTCCTTTATACTGATACAAACATGCATCCAGCTGAGCAGAAATCTGATTTAGCTGTCTGTCTATCATTCCCCCCAAGAATTAGCTTTTGGTTGGATCAATTTTCTCATCAGTTTAGTGGCTGGCTGTGCCAATTCCAGAGCTAGACCTTGAGAAGAACAAGAAGGGGCAGATAGAACCAGCCCTGTTCAGCAGGGACTGAACTGATGCCACACTGATGTCAGACTAAAGTAACTGTGGAATTGCACTTTTGGCAATGGTTACTTTGGCTTTCTCTGTGGAAAGAGGTTTTACAGTACTGCCACGGAATTAAATTACAATGAAGGCAACCTCAGCAGATGTTTGGGATTGTGATCATAAGACTCTTACTATATGGTTGAAACGAAGTTGTTACAACTTGTGGCTTCTGGCAAGGTGTAAATGTTTGCAAAATACGGCCTTAGATTCTTAAAATAACGTATCCAGTAACTTAAAAAAAAAAAAAAAAGAGAGAGACAAAAATCATCTAGAAGCCTGGAATCTTAACTGCTATTTTTATTTTTACAAGAGAAATTTACAGAAATGTAATATGATAACTAAAACTTTTCTGTACCTCCAAAAATTTTAGGCAATGGTCCCTGGAAACAAATTTAAGAACACTGAATAGATATTACCCTGTCAATGGAAAAAATGCTGCTTTGTAGGGAGACGCATGGAGGAATTTTGTAATCATATTGCGAAACACTTGGAAGTGTACCTGCAGCACCTCCTGGAAACAGCAGGTCATTTACGTCTCATCTGTCACACAGCTTACATTGCAGTTCGGAACATTATTCCTAGTCTAGAAAGTAATACTGACTTCGGTTTACCTGTACCACAGATGGTCATAGCTTTTCTAAGGCCCAGCTGCAGGAAGCCCCTGGACAAGGGGCTTTCTGCTTCATATCTGATGGTCCTGGGTTTTCGTTTCTATCAAGTTGGTAGCTGTTACTAAAATGGAGAGACTGGATATGTGATGTCATGAGAACTTCTGCTGAGGATTTTTTTTTCCCCCAAGATTAGGGCCTCAGCAGGTGCAATGGTCTAAACCAGATCTTAGCAAATTGTTTTTGAATGGCAGAGGTCTTCCCTTTCAGAGCACTGGCCCACTGCTTAAGAATTCTAAGTTTAAAATAGCACTTGTATGAAACTTTATAGAAAAATGTAAACTTTCATTATTTGTATGGTATTTGCCTTATTTGGATGCACACACTGGTGTTGTTTTATGACAGGTATTGTACTTCACGCCTTTTTAATAGTATTAAATGTACTTAAAAGAAAAACAAAAAATCCAATTCTGCAGAAAATTGTAGACAGTCCTTGTGGATGTCATAGCAATAATATACTAGACTTTTTAATATAGCTATTTTGGCTCTTGTGTATCCTGCTCTTTATTCTTAACACTGTAATCAAGTGTAATTACAGGTGTAGACATTTTAATTAAAGGTGAATGAGTTTTAATTAAAGGTGAAAAAAGTAGAATTGGACCAACATTAACAATGCCTCTGTGACCTAAACTGAAGAGTGTCATAGCACATACCTACAAAAATACTTATTTTTACAAAATTTTCCTATTAAATCTGTGAAATGCCTTTCTGCAAAAAGTTGTATTTTAAGGTACAAACACTCTAGTATTGCTGCAGTTGTGACACAGTGGAAAATCTGTTTGCCACTGAGATCTGCAAGTTTTATCTACTCCATTGTCAGTAGATAGCAATTACCAGCTTCTCTGCTAAGGTTACTCAAAGATCGTGAAGTTATTACGTATGTAAGTGCTGTTGGCATTCTCACTGTTGTGGCACACGGTTGCAGGTTTCACCCAGTGTTCTGTAAAATGCTACTTCTTCCTTCTGTTTGGAGCAGTACTGGTGTTGGTGGAGAAGTCATGAATTTCAGACAAAAGATCCCAGAGAGGCGATAACACATGTCAATTTTCACAGTTACCACACCAAACTGAAATTCATAGGTGCTCAGTTACAGGCATTGCACCACGATTTGCCAACGTGCTTGCAGAACAGCTGTAGCTGGCATCAGTTACCTAAGTCTTTGGAGGAGTTGTTTGCCATTGGGAGAATTGTGATGTAAGTGAAATACATTGCGATACTCCCTTTTTTTTTTTTTGCTTTCCTAATTTTACCTTAGCATTCTTTGAATTTGACTCACTATTGGGAATTTTTGCTCAATCTTACCTCTGAAAAATGTTTTCCACTATCTTTATAGGTAACACATGATAATTATTATGGTAGCATTCACAAAAATGTAAACAACCTATTTGCATAACATCTGCAACCTGAAATTCAAATTTTCTTTCTCTTTCTGGTGACTAAAATTATCTTTTTGACAGATGCAACTTCTCTTGTGTTTTAAGGGCATATATCATTAAACTGGGTATATTGAAGTTTTGTATAATTAATTAACTTGGTAGTTTATAGAGAGGTCCAAAGTGTTTATTGTTTGTCTGAAGAAAGGTGACTGAATACCTGATGTTTCCTTGGACGGTTGGAAATGTGGGGTTTTTCTTACTGGGACAGAAATCAGACATTTGCAACAGGCTGTTCATTTAAGTCTGGTGTTCAAATGTGGCCAAGATTGGTTTCAACTAAAAATGGTTGGTATCTTGACCACTTTTTGGTGTGCTGTATTAAATAAAAGCATTACTGGTTCAGTTTTGACTGTGCTATTTTTGTATCATATAAACCAAGATGGCTAGCGGTTATCTTTTTTTTTACAATGTTAACATAAATAGTACTGCCTATATAATTTTTTTTCCTGCTTCCTGGAGGTGTTCATTCCTGATCAAAAGTGGCTTCATATTGACATGACATTATAGCAAAGCACTTTCTCTGTCACTGTTGGCCTTGGAACTCTCTTGACCTCAGCTGTTATTTATGGCTAGTGATCATTACCTTTGCACCCAAAAATGTGATGCCTTGCAGATAACATTTACTTACCATCTCGTTTTGTGCAAGCATTGAACAAGATAGTTTTTAGAGAAAGGGGTAGTGCAGAAAAATTGTCTATCTGGTCTACAGTATTTTTTTCATGTTTGTAAGAGTTTTTTTGTTTCATGTGAGTTAAGTGACGTATCCAAAACCAAACAAAATATTGGAACAGAAGAAACAACTGAAATGAGTTGTACTGTGGAAATCAGAAAAACTGTAAAACTAAACAATTTTGCAAACCCCCTATGGGCAGATCTGATGTAGGTTTAGTAATGTTGAACTACAAATCAAAACAAAAACTTTAATATTTTTCAAAGGCTTTTGATCCTTTTTTTCCTTATGTCTCTCTAGGCCTTTCAGTGATTCAAGGATTATAATCCTTACATCCTAGTTCTCTATTATCTATTACTTTTTTCATGTCAAAGTTGTGATAAAATTAACTTATGACATAAACTATGTTTTTTGAGGATAGAAACAAACACTACTGAGGATGAAAGTATTTCCATGCAAGAGAATAGCAGACTGGTGGTACTGGGTATTGTGTCCGTCCCGTGCATCACATTGTTGCGTTAGAATCAGTGTGGTGTTTGAGTAAATACACTGCAGTGATGGAGTGAAATTACTTTTGTTTTCTGATGGTGGTTATCACCCACGCTTTGCTTTGCTAACCTTCTCCTTATTAGGTCTACAGTTATTTCAGTTTCCTCTTAACATTTGAGCTTACAGATTGTCTGTGCCATAGCATATATAAAAGGTGACTGTCTCCTCAAATATCCATTTGGTTCTTTTGGCTCTGAATTTGGAGTATCTGTACTCACATGATGCTTTGATACCTCTCTTTTCTTTCATTTTTCTTTACATGAAATAAGAAATGACATAAAATTCTGAGAGTGCAGTTTAATAGAGAGAGGTAATTCTGTTGTGTCAATTTGTAAGAAACTATATATCTGTAAATAAAGGCTTTTATTTACTAGTGAATTAAACTTGGAAGTACCCCATTCTCTTCTTTTTAAAGCTATAAGCCTAAACATATAATACAGAGCATTATTTATTATACCTTTTAGATTGTTTGTGTAGTCTGATTATAACCCATTGTTACAAACCTTAATGCGATTATGTCTCGTGGCTTATAGGAATTGTATTTCTTACAGTAGTTATTTTTGTTATTAACGCTTTCTAATACCTACCAATCAGTCTTTACGCGTATACTGCTATGAGTAGTCTATTTTAAAAATTGAGGTTCAGAAAAACTTCAAAGATCTCAGAATTTGATTTTGCTGCATGTCAGTAAGCACAGTCTCTTGAAAAACATGCTTAAAGAGGAAGAAGAAGAAAAATCTTCCCGTTAATTGATTTCATGTTTCATCTTTCCTTTATGTAAGTGGGCAGTTTTGGCTGATGGAATCCTTTAGTTCATAGCATTTTGCTAAATCTTTTTATACATGTTTTTTCAAGTTCAAACTATGTTGTGAATTTTGTTAATTAAAAGAATGTTTCCCAACTTAGTAGGCAGACTAGACTAGACCCAGGAGGTGGGGTAGGGCACATGGCAGAAGAGGAGAACTTTGAGGGCAGGGAAAGCTGCTTACCTTTCCCACCCTCCTGCAAATATGTTCCCACAGTTATGAATATAATTCTCTTTGAAAATCACCTATACAGCTTCCCCCAACTCTTGTGGTGCCTCCTACTGTGTCAGATTCAGTTTCCCCAAAGGTAAAGCTTCTGACCCAGGTAACAGCACCAAAAACATCTCTTTTCTCCAAGTTGCATATAAATAAATATTCAAGAAAGTTCAGGTGAAACATTTAAAGAGATGGTGCCAAGCAATTAGAAGGGGTTTAACCCCCGTATGGTTACTCAGATTAAGAAGTGAAGAGGTTTTTGATCACTGTCTAGCTCAATACTTTTAGTTGATTCACCTTAATATGCCTATATGTTTTCATATACACAAGACCTTGGATTTCTCAGATCGTGTTTCAAGCCCTTCAGAGGAAATATGGGCTTGTCTCCCCGAGGGAGCTATTGTGAAATACACTGCAGTATGAATTTAAAATGCAGCAGTTTGCCAGCGTTAGCTCCTCATGTGAATGCTCTGTTCTGCACAAAGAATGCCTAGCAGCTTAGTTTAATCCACTCTACTAAGATTAGGCTGATTAAAACCAGATAATACTAAATAGTTTTTTCATTTATATATTTTTTTATTTTTAAAGGAATGTTGTTTAAATTTGAATCAACTGTACATTATCTGCCGTGGCAATATAAGCCTAAGGAGTTTCACTTGTTTCCCTTTCCTCTCCCCAGTGTTTTGATTTGGTTGAAAGCCAAATCAATTCCTTGTCCCAGTGCAATGTGTAGCCTTAAATAATTGTGCTAGCACAGCAGAGAGGTTAAGGGGTTAAATTATTTGGAACTGAGAGGAATACTTTGAATTGCAACTGGTGGCAGCCTGCAGTAGCTTGACATTCTGTGTTACTCAAAGAAGGTACAATATGCAGTCTACTTTCACTCCCCAGGTGTGGATTTTTGTGGAGTGAGGCAGAGGCTAATTAAGGCTTAGCTCCCCCTTGTCATATAAGTACTGACTCGTGGAGTGCTGTGACCATAACACCTAATTCAGTTTAATCATTGTGGAGCTTTCCCATTTCTGGTGGAATTACCTGCACTACCCTCGTAGACTTCTTGTGAGTAAGAGCAGGTAGAAGTCAAGGGAAGGGAGAAGGTAAAAATATACCAAAGGAATAAATCAACAGAAATACATTAACAGACAGATCTCTGCCCCTAAGAATGAGTAGCATTCACTCAATTACTCTAGACAGACTTTCCAACTACTAGATGGTAGAACCTGGTTTGTGTGGTGGATACTGCAGAATGTTCTACATTTTTGTAGTGGATGCAATTGACTCTGTGTTGGGGTGAGTTAATTAAATGTTACTGCAATATTTACTGGTGTCTGTCTGGTTTCTAAAAGCATTTAATTCTATGTTCCTGACAGTTGATTTCCTGCCAAAACTATCTTGTCTTCTCCATGCTTCTATTTTGGTTTTAGGTTACCTTCAATAACCCAGTGTGGTTTTATCAACATGTTGCTATTCATGCCTATGTTGCTGAGGAAGAAACTGTTACAGATCAGAAGAAAGCTGTTTATTGTCACTGTAAAGGTAGTTCTTATTAAAAAAAAATCAATTTCAAAGAGTATTTCACTGTAATGTTTCTTATAATATTCACTTAGTGCTACATATTGCATAGGAATGTGTGAGAGATCTTCGTATACTTTTTCATCTACCTTAAATAGTTGCAGAAACATTTCTATTATATAGGGACCATGATTTAAGTAGAATAGTTCCTATCATCCATGGGGTTGAACACCTTCAACTCGCCCAATTAGTCTGAGAATTGCTAGTACTGAAAAGGTTGAGTTTTCTAATAATTCTGCCTGTGATTGGTAATTCATATACCGTTCAAACAGACTTTTCGCTTACATTCTGCCACTCAGGATCAGCATGTCTCCCTCACAACAGTCTTTCATGGTGAGCTTAATCTTTGCTTTCCCTCATCTGTTCCCTTCAAATCCAGGGAAGCACACCTATTGCCACCCTAGTTTTTCTAAACTCTGTGGTGAGAAAGAGCATTTTTAATGTGTTCTCTATACTGCTGGCTTCTTCCTGTGTTAAAATTACCGTCATGGCTTCAAAGGTGATGTTCTGCCCTTGGCTCTGTTGTAGAAGCTACATTCCATTGACAGTCTTTCATAGCAGATGCCTTGATTGTTTGAGTAAGGACTAAACTATGGACTGCCATTTGATGTGCATACCATTCAGCTTCAGATCTACAAAGTATATGAGCAGAACCTCTCCAGAAGAAAAGACTTTCTGCTGAAGAATAATGAGACCATTTGTGGATCCCTGAACAGATCATTCTGTGCTTGCTTTAAACCTATCAATTTGGCTGTGTCTTGTAAAACGTGACAGCAAAGTCTAGGTTTGATTGGAATCCTCTTGATGAACCCCCCAGATATGTGTCTTTTCAATTTATGGGTTAAAGTTACTTTTTTGGGTTAGTTATTCACTGCAATGATGACAAAATCCCATCAGGGGCTGCAAGGCGATATCATCTTGTTCCTTTTCCCTCTTGAGATTAGATGCCAGATGCACTATTTTTTGGCTGAGGAACTCACTCAGATGACCTGGTGGTGTAGAATCAGTAGTCCTTAAAGGAACAAAAACCATCAGTGTGATCATAGTTTTAGGAAATAGAGTCCATGAGGACAGGTGAAGGGACTCGTCTGACTGTATAGCCTAAATAACAGAATGGGGGAAAGGGAAATGCAGAAGAAAAGGAATATGATATGTCTTCAAATATGTTTAAGAAATGCCCTGCTGTTAGGAACAGTGAAATCATCTGTTCTCCACATCTGTGCTAGAAAGGATGATAAGTAATGGTCTTCAGTTGCACCAAGAGAGGTGCAAGTTGTAAGCTAGGAAAGCCATTTTAATAGGGTATTTTAAAATATTGTAGCAGTTGCTTGTTGAAGTTAGAGGTTGCCTGTCACTGGGGAACTGAGAAGACATCTTTTGAGATCAAGGTATAATTGATCCTGCCTCTGAGTAGCTCCTGGGTTTTACAGGGTCTGTTGTAGTCTGTGATCTTGACATGTAAGGTGGTAGTATATCACTTTGAAAGTGACGTGCAGAATCATTATGTCCAGACAATGAAAGACAACTTCTCATTCACGCCCCCAAACTTAACAAGGAAGCACAGACCAGTAAGGTCTCATCTCTGTGAGCAAGCACTTCTCATGGAACTGGGACAACAGATAGGAAGTGATCAGTCTTTTCCAGGGACCCTCACACCCCTGGCAATCTGTGTTGGTTTGAATTTGTGAGGGTACAGCTAGAGTGGGCTACTCTGCAAGGGAAGGTAAACTGGGAGTTAAGGGTGACAGTTAAGTAGGCAGGGACTTCACTAACAGGGTGCAGTCTCACAGAACCTGAACAAGAAAAAAAGAGCAGGTCTGATGGTGCTAGCCAGGGTCAGCTGCAGCCCAGTGATCACCAGCCAAGTCTACTGTTACAAGACTGATCTGAGGTCAGGCCAGGAAGTCCAGATAGCAGACCAGAGGTAGGCATCATGCAGCATACCTACCTTCAGGGTGAGTAGCAGCAGCTCCCAAGCCAGAGAGCATGGGGAGTGTGCTTGGAGGTCCCAGATGAGACTTCTTCCTGCTCTTTCTCATAACTTAGCTGTTTTCACAGAAGTGTGATGGAAGCTTGACCAGCATCACGATATTAGAGCAGACCTCGGGCAACTAATCTCTTAGATGTGTGGGGTAGAACTGGCTGCAGAGAAGGATTACAGAGAAAGATGGCTACAGGCTCGGCAGGGCAACCAGAGGCTCTTGGTATACTCGGGGACCTGGCAGAGTTCACAAAGGAAGGATGTAAGGGGGAGATTCAATCTGATGTCCTCTATATCGCATTTTGAATCTGGGGTTAAACAGAGACAGAAATCTTTATGTTGCACTAGAAGAATAGTAAGTCCTCCATCTTCTGATATAGATGTGGGAGCTTGTCCTGATCAGAAGTGTCTTGTAGATAGTAGAGATGAAAGAGACAGTGATGATCCAGTTTCCTCGTTGTAGGCAAGGAGAAGTTTTAGAATTTCCTTTGTCTTTTAATAATGAGTTTAGAGTTCTGTCCATTTACTAAGTATGTTAATCTGGAGCTCAAAGCTTCTTTCCAGAAAGCTGCCTATATTCTATCTGTTGGAGTGGATGTGGGTTGCTATCAAGGATAAGATGTTCTTGTTCTGCTTGGGAGAATGTCCAGATGGATAGTGGAAATGGAACTCATGATGCACCTAGTTGGTTAAGTGAACTAGCTAAATAATTTTGGTTAAATCAATTTTATGTATTGACTTCTGAGACCTAAAGGTATCCAACCTGTCACTAGTTTGATTCACTTGATAACTCTTATCATGCGCCATCCACAAAAAAATACTTTTTTTCCCTACCTCTTGCTCTTGAATTTAGTCCTCTTGATTCTTAACTCTTTGATTGGGTCCAGGCTATTATTTCACCTTTCGATAAAGATAGCTTTCTGCATAGCTGTTATCTTTGTTAGGTAGATGAGAGAAACTCATGGCTGCTTCTCCTTATGCAATAGGGTAGGCTATTCCTTGACATCTGTCTTAAGTTTTCTCCTGAAAGTAGCTCAATAGCTCCATTTACATCAATACATTAACGTACTAGGCTTTTCCCCCTTATGTGTCACATGTCAATAGCCATAGCTTTCTACGTGTGCTGTTAAAACTTGCACTGTGTCCACAGTACCAGACTGTTCCTGAGCTCAAGAGCGCTGAGGACATAATTATTTATATGCAAAGACTGTTTGGTGGATAGCTGATTGCTTGCGGTTAACCACTACGTGAATATGTATGTAAAGACAGAAAATGTAAAGATTAAAAAAAAGAGGTCCTTAAGTGGAGTTCTTGGAGATGTACAGTTGATATGTACTCACTACTCCATCTTGTTCTCCTGGTTCTCCAGACTCCATGAAGATTGCTGGACTTCTGTGATGGGGGTGGGCAACAGAAACAGTAATTAATATTTTCTCTGTTCTACTGTATGAGCATACATGTGGAGTCAAAAACTTTGACACATGAAGGCAGAAAATATAGCAGCATGCTCTCTGCTGATTCAATACTGAAAATTTTCTAAGAGGGACACATGGCAAACATGTCTTGAAGAATTCTGATTACTGACAAACAATCTGGCTTTGGCATAGATATTTGCGGGGTTAAATGTCACACAATGTTTATAGTAGGACCACACTGGTTTTGTTTTTTTTTTTTAAGCAGTTTTTTGTGTGTGTATCTAAAAATACAACAGTAAGATATAAGTATGTAGTAGACTTTTCTGTTCCTGTGTAAGAACGAGTACAGTACTCATGTGCAACTTTTTTCTGTTTGTTTGTTTTAGATTGTTCAGGTGTATTTAAAAGAAAGCATAAGCTATGGGATCATTTAAGAACCCACACACAAGAAAGAGTTGTAGCATGTCCCACTTGTGGAAGAATGTTCTCCAATAACACGAAGTTTTTTGATCATGCAATGAGACAAGTTTCAGAAGATAGTAAGTGGATATACCCTTTTTTCTGTTTCTATTTCTAAGAGATTTTAATTTACGGTACTTTGTGATAATGTGCAGTATAATTTCATAAATGTTTCTATTTGTCATGTAAGTAAATTTCAGGAAAGCAGGATTTACTCCAGGAAGGCAGTTGTTTTCAAAAAACAGAAGTTCTCTTGGCTTTGCATGTCTGATAGATTAGGGTAATGAAAGTGAGCAACAGAACCCCCTTAGATCGATGTCTGAGCAGAAAAGCACTTTCATTCACTTGGCAGCTGTGGCATTGCACTGCCTCTCTTCTTCTGGTGCCCATGGCACAGTGTGGCATTCCACTGACACTGGGAAACTGCCTGTGAATGTGAAAGGCACTTGATTATTGGAGAAAGAACCTCCACAAGAGCCAGGCTTGGATTACAAAATCTCTGCAAGTAATCCAAATGATCATTTAACTACTTTCAGGTCAAAAGACATATTTTTCCTTTTCAACTTTGCTTTTCCCATAAGTATTTTCTTCACCAGAATCCTCCCTACCTCAACAACTAGAATTATGCATTCTAGGTAACTGACAGAAGAGCTCAAGTTTCAAGCTGTTAGTGTTTTTGAACAGATTGTTTTTCTGTTAAGGATAAGATTAAGTTGCTGATAAGCAATCCTATTCATTAAGCCTAAACTAAATTTTCTTCTGAAGAGTATTGGTAATGAAAAAGACCATTGAAAGTGTCTCAATGCTGTGTTAGTTTATTCATGAAACTGGCAGCTACATGTTATTAATTAATAAATCTTTCATAAGTTATTTGTATTGCCACTAAATAATTTCTATTTAAATTCAGAACAAATATTTGTTTGCCAGAACTGTCAGAAACATTTTGCCAGTGAAAGGCTGCTACGAGATCACATGAGGAGACATGGTAAGTCAGAGCTCTTTAAAATAAACGTACTTTCCTCAAGGTCACCTTGTACAGAACAAGTTTGATAAACTACAAAGTTATTATAAGTATTGTTATATCAGCTAAGAAAAATAATATATGGAACAAGGGCAACTGTGCTACAAAAAAATTGTTCAGCCTGGAGAAGAGAAGGCTCTGAGGAGGCCTCATAGCAGCCTTCCAGTACCTGAAAGGGCCTACAGGAAAGCTGGAGAGGGACTTTTTACAAGGACACGTAGGGGTAGATTTAGATTGGGTATTAGGAAGAAATTCTTTCCTGTGAGGGTGGTGAGACGCTGGCACAGGTTTCCCAGAGGAGCTGTGGCTGCTCCCTCCCTGGCAGTGTTCAAGGCCAGGTTGGATGGGGCTTTGAGCAACCTGGTCTGGGGGGAGGTGTCCCTGCCCATGGCAGAGGAGTTGGAACTGGGTGACCTTTACAGCCCCTTCCAATCCAAACCATTCTATGATTCTATGAAATGCTGGAAAGTAGGAATTTCATTGCCAATCCCTCTGAAGCATGGAAATTCCCTTCTTCATGCCTTCAAATCAAAAAGTTTAGGGGCTCTTCTATTTTGCAGTAGCTCCTGTGCAGATGCTTATTCTTCACTGGCATCTCTGTTTACTGGCTTTCATGACTAGGGGCATGGTTAAAGCCAAAGCTGTGTTTCATCTTGGGCTGCAACTTTGCTCACCTTGCAGAGCATAATCGGCCTCACTCAACTGGTGTAGTCCTTCGTTGACCTAACCACAATCTCCCTGAGGTCCCCAAATTATTCCCACAAGTTATACTACAACAGCTATGACTGGCTGGGAAAGAATCCTTCAGCATCTAAGCACAAGGAAATGCATATGATATTGCTGTTGGACATTCAGGAAATGCAGAAGCCGAGAGGTGGGTGGGTCTTTGCTTTGGGAATAGGAATATTTGAACCATGTAGCCAGACCTGGACACCAGTCATTTAGGTTGTATAAACATACAAGTAGCTTTGTGCAGACTTGCTCAGTCAGGGTAGATTCTACTTTCTAGTTGCATTCCTAAGGAAACATGATTTTTCACTGCCTGCAAGTCAACACATTGGCAACTATGCATTGGATTTGGTACTTACTGTGAGTTACCAGGCCTGCTCATGTTTGTATTTAAATTTTATTGGCATGCATCTGAATAAAATATGTTAATTTTTATATTTTATATTAGAAAATAGAGAAATATTGTAATTTTTAATAGATTAGTTTTATTCCTTTGTCTCTAGGTGATTTTGGATAGAAATTGGAAATAAGTAAAAATTAATTTTTTGTTTTGTGTTTTATTAGCTAATGAAGCATGTTGTGGTTTTGGGGGTTTTTTGTTGTTTGTTGGGTTTTTTTTAATTAAAGCATAGCACACATTAAGATAGATTTGATATATTAAATAAAGCACATGTCCAACTGAAATATTTGTTTCTGGTCACTTAGGTTGCACTTGACCCTTTGTGAATTGTACAATGTGCCTGGCTGTCCTTGTCCCCTGTTAATTCAGACCGTGTTCTGTTTGTACAGCCAGGGAAAATTACAAGGTGGCTCGATCTAGGACCAAGGGTGATGTGAACCTGTGTCATGTCCCTCCAAGCCCTGTGAAACAGCTGCAATGTAAACTTGACTGAGGGAGCTTGGAGGGATTCCTGGGTCCAACTGTTTAGGCGCAATCTAAATCCCTTGAGATATTAGAGCCAGTTACTCCCCTGGTTCATGATTCAGCTTACTTTAAAAATTCTGGGAGCATACATGTTGGACCAGATGATCCTTGAGGTCCCTTCCAACCTGGCATTCTATGATTCTGTGATTCTATGAGGTCGGCATGCTAGTGCAGGCTGCCAGTGCAGACGTGACATTTCCAGATTCCTACCCCAGTGTATTTCATAATAGCTTGCTGCTATAGATAAATATTGAAATTTTATTTTAACGATCTTGCCTACCTATAAGAAGTTGTTCTGACATCAGCTGTGATGTGAATGCAAATGCTGTAGGTATTCTGAAATCACCCCCTACATGGACACATTTACATGCCAGGCAACTAAGTAAGCTGTTGCATTCTTCCATTTCAAGAGACTGCTGAGCTTCACTGATGCAGTTTTGCAGATTAAGTTATTCCAGACTAGTTTTCCACATGAAGATATTTATTTTAGGGATGGGAAAATTTTTTTTTTCCTCATTTAAGACAAACTATGAGGAAAAGTGCTTATGCTGGCAGTGATTCCAGAATAGTTACAGTACATTCTATTTACTCCCTTTTTTGAGAAAACTTGAGCACTTCAGCTACATGTTTTTCTTTGGCCACCTGTAAAGCACTGAGATGATTATAAGATAATGCATTGTTTCAAAGTCCTAGATATAACAGATTTTGTCTAAATCCAAAACTTCTTTATTGAGACTCTTCCTACTGGATTCCTCAATTTGCTGATTCATATGCAGCAAAGCATTTGTTCAGCATAAGATGTTACAGTTTTGCCTGCCAATCTGCCAGAGGTTCTCCCCAGTTTCAAAGTCAGCAGAGCTAACCTGTGCCTCAGCCATGGCAGATCATAGTCTGGCAGCTTAGCAAGCACCTAACGTTATTATGCCGTAAGCAGAAGTATCAGAATGTGAAACAGGGAGTCAGAGGACAGGCATATATTTTCTGCCACCTTTATAGGAGTAGTAATACCTTAAACACTAAAAATAGATTTGCCAGAGCTTGTCTGTCAGAAGGCCTCCAGACAACATCTACCTTTTAGAAATCCTCCAAAGTGGCAAGGGCAAGACAATAATCTTCCTTTTTGTTAGAGCCTAGAGGGTGAAACATGATCCTCTACATCTTTTTCCCTTACCATCTGTTTTATGAAAATGATTTAAAACATTGTAAGACTGAACATTATTTCACTACTCTTTATTGTATCTGCATTCCATTTTTATATCTTCTTTTTTTCTATATATATTTTATTTCCAGATATATTGTATGTTAATTTTTATATGATATTTTAATACATTTTTGTCATATGTCATAGCAGAGAATGTCCTGGTAAAGTTGTGATACACAACTCAAAGTATCTTTCTACTGTGTTTTCTAGTTAATCATGATACGTGTGCTCTTTGTGATATGGTATGCACAAGTGTCTCCTCACTGAGAGTACACATCAGATTCTGACACTGTGATGAACATCCTTTCCATTGTGACCTCTGTGACTGTGGGTAAGAAAATTGGAGGACCGTAGCTATATGAGCAGAACTGTAGAACCAAGTCAGTGTTTTACATAGGAGTTAGTCAGGAAAGAAAAGTTTTCAACCACAAAAATAATCAACCGTTCAATGAAGAAATCTAATAGATTCATCTGTTGTTCATCTGCTTCAGCTGCTGAGACACTGTAGTTCATGAACTTCTGGGGCAAGTGGGACTGATGTCTACTACAAAATGGTCATCACAAGTTGAGATGCGTAGAAGTAGGGCCTTAAACTGGGGGGTTTGCCATTCTAAATGATTACTGGTGTTTGCTCAAAGAGTCACATTTTTCTGCCACAGGCTTGCTATACCTTTTGCTGTCTTGCACTTTCATTTTTCTGTGGTAGTTTCTTTTCTTCTTTCACCATATGATGCCACAGAGCAGTGAAATAATAATAATTTAAAAAGAAGTGGCATTGTGATGTGATAAACCAAATTGGATATATAAGCTTTGGCAAATTCTGTTCAGCTTAGCCAGAGAGGATGAGAGGTCTAGCCTTTGTATGCTGTAAGTGGGATAAAGTGAACAAATACTTAAGTACTTCTGTGTTCACACTGTGGGTGGACAGAAGGAAATAATCTGGATTTTTAGACCAGTGAGGATGAAGTGAGTGATCAAAAATGGACAAGAATTTTCTCTGTGTGAACAGAAAGAGAAAGTGGTGCCTTGCAACACAATTGTGGAAAAATTAGCTGGATTTGGGCGTGCTGTGGATGTGTGGGAAGAAAGAGGGAATGGAAAATGAAATCCAGAGCACATCAAAGAGATGTCTGTACTATATTCCCTTCTCACAGGTGGAAAAAATGAGGTAGAGAAGTGATTTACACATATTCCGCTTTCACTTGTCATTGTCAGAGCCAAAAGTTACTACCTCCCAGTCCTAAACATTAACCACAAGACTACTCCTCTGTACTATTAGATCTATTATTTGTTTTACCTTGTTTTCAGTTTTAAGAATGCGTACAATCTGCATAAACATGTTGAAACACACAATGATTCAGATGCCTACAGCTGTGATGTTGAAGGATGTGGTTTTACTTCACGGACTTCATGAACTTTGAGACAGCATAACAAAAGAGCACATGTGGTGAGTATATTAAATAGCAGAATGAAGTATCTTGCTATAAGTGAGACTAAAGTTTCAAATTTATGTGCATTTAGTTTCTTGTGAATTAATTGTTTCATTTTTGCATCAAATAGAGTATTTATTTGCACACATTTCTAGGACTCTTGCACGTATTATGCAAATACCTGACTCACCCTTGCCCATAGATTTTACGTGCTTACCTTAGGTGCATGCAGTTGCATACTGACAGTCTTGAACTCAGGCCAACACCCTTCCCTCCCATCCCCCTTTTTCTTTAAAACAAAAAACAACATGCCAGTCCTAATCTCAACAACAAAATATTTCAGGGATTAAAATCCAATGTCACCTTTCTCCTCATGTTGGTACTCCACCCTTAGAACTAATATGTTACCTGAAAATAGAGAAATTATAAAGTGTGTAAAGCTTACATCACTTTTAATTGGGTGAGTCTGGCCACAACATTAAAATACAGTTTTAGCTGCTACAGTTTATGCACACTTGTTGACTGTTTCTTCAATTTTCTGAGTTAGGATCACTGCTATGTTGTAAAATTAATATATTTTAGTGGAAGCTATGTGTCACACTGCTACTGGAGATACCTGCAGTACTGATGGCCAATGCAGAGAATTTCCATGTTCACCAGATTCCTTAATCAGTCAAGTTCTAAAACCCACAAATTTTAAACGTTTTAGGAAGTTAGCTTCAAAAAGGTTTTCAGCTAGTTAGTGTGGTTTTCCCTTTTCAACGAAGGATAATTTTTGTCATATATATGCGCAAGCCCTCAATGACTCTAGCAGACTTTCTTTCCAAGAGTAGTGGCATTCTGAAATACAAATGCCACATCTGTCAGAAATGTTTCTCCTGGAGTTATACATTGACCTTACATCTTCAGAAAGCTCATAAACTCAGCAGTCATTCTTGTTTCAGGTATGTTACCAGTTGATTCTTGTTCAGACCATAAAGTATTTTTTAAAAAACATTTTGAGAGATCCAGATATTTAATTAAACACTATCTTAAGTTTGGTTCAGTTTTAAACCTTATGAGTGTGAAACAATTTATTGCTTAGGTTTCACTATCATGATGGAAAACCTAGTGTAAACCAAGGGGGAAAAAATCTTTTTGCTTTTATAGCTTTTACCACTGTAAAATTCTTGTAACCTAGATTCTTGAAAGAAATTTATTGAGCCTGCAGTTGTATCCACTAAAGAGAGTGCATAAGTATATCAACAGCTCCTGTAGTATAAACGAGCCAGACTCTCCATTTTGGGACAAGAAAATCCAGCAAATAAAATATAAGTATGAATAGGTATCTTTTCTGTTATATGATGTATATTTCATAAAAACTTATTGGAACACTCTTGCAAGTGTTCCTTTGCATAGCCTGTCTTTTGTTTGAGTGCCACCTAATAAGTAGCAATATAATTCCTCTTTTAATTGCCTACATTCTCATTTTTAGCAATCTAATTAGATGTTTTTCTTATTTCCTGCTGTAAATGCTATGCTTGTAATTTGTATTTTCAATTTTATTCCCTTAGATATAGAGAAGATGGTGAGGGTCACTTGAGTTTGAATTTAGCAGTGTGTAATGCTGTCATGGCTTTAGGTCACACTCTTAATAATGAGATGGTAACAAGTAAGTCTTCAAGTCAAAATAGTTTTGAAAGTGAAGGAGGGGACTCTTGTGAAAGAGACACTTCAACAGCAGAAGTTGTTTTCACACAGCTTC
This sequence comes from Aegotheles bennettii, assembly GCA_013398125.1. Taxonomy (NCBI): domain Eukaryota; kingdom Metazoa; phylum Chordata; class Aves; order Caprimulgiformes; family Aegothelidae; genus Aegotheles; species Aegotheles bennettii. The sequence goes on along the minus strand of VZRW01004381.1, from coordinate 376,141 downwards.
AGCCATAGTCACAAGCTACTGAATAAAATGTTCTGGTAGAAACAGAGACTTCTGTGCCAGAGCCTGTGTATGCTGAAGTTCAAACTGCTGTACAGCCGTTTGAAAACTGCTGTACTCCTGATAAGGTTAACCAAGCAACACCAGTGAATGTGAAGGAGAAGCTAGTAGAAATGGAATTCGGCTTGGGAATTCAAATAGCTTTCTAGATAAACAACCTTTTTGTGGATTTTTACTCTGAAAAGTATACTCTTCAGAAGAGATTAATTTTTTAAACAAAATATGTTTTAAAGTCTTCACTTTTATCTTTGTCAAATCTTATAACACGGTGTTTGCTCAGCCTTCATATTAATTTATTCTAATGTGCTTAGAGAATACATGCAAGATACACACAATATTATGCACATATAATACCTTCACTTGTAGCTTTCTGGAGAAGAAACTTTTAAGTTCCACATATTCATGTAGTGTATATATGCGTGTGTGTATTTATTTAGTTATTTAGAAAATATAGCCCACGGGGAAAGTGTTGAGCCAATGTGTGAGACAAACAGTTTGAACTGATAGGTAAAACATTCCATTTTTTATTAGCCCACTATGTTGTTTATTGGAAATCCAGTAACAGCTTGTGAGATATATATAAAAAAATTACAATTTTGGCAGGTTTCTTAGCCTTACTTAGTGACTTTAAAATTATTTCAAGAGTTATTAGGCTTTGTTATTATAACTGACTGTTAAGCTACAATGTATTGTTAACTGAATACATTTAAATAAAAAGAAAGTTATGTCTAAATAAAACAGTTAAAGACATTGATAGAGCTGACTTTAGGATTTATATGTGATTTGGTATAGTGGAAATGTTATAGTTATTTGTGGGGTGCTGCAGGTACAATGATAAGAAAGTATATGAATGATATTGGCAGCATAACTAAATGTGCCTAACTATTTTCATAAATAATTCCACACAGCCATAGTTATTCTTACCTGTTGGGAAAGTGTGTGGCAAAGACATTGACTTGATTCTTGTATAAAGGGCATAGGCAAAAGGACAGGTATCTTTCATCACAGTAACAATTAATCACAATGTTTGAAATGTTTTTTAAAACAAGAACTGAATGAGCCCTCCAATTGAAATATGTGAGACTTACACGCATGAGCAGTCAGCTAGGAGACTAACCTGCCCTGTATTAGCTACTACAAGCCAGCGACCCAGAGGTGTTCTGTGAGGAGGGCTTGCTGTGCTGCTATTAAAGCAACTTTCAGCGTGTATGCAGAGCAGTATCGCATCACCACCACATACTGAACGTTCATTCCTTCACATAGACAAACTGATAGCAGGAGCCCAGGGCAAGCAATCAGCCTGCACACGGGTGAGTCCCCAGCCAGCCAGAATGGAGTATCTGACAGACTGGGAATAGTCTGAACAAAAATAGCCCATCTGATATTGAGGTGAGCTTCCCAGTAACCCCAAAGATTCTGGGGCACTCCTATATGGGAGGATTTACACTGTGCATCCTCTGTTGACAACCATCTCCCCTGAACAGGCCCCTCACCATCTGACTGCCGACGGCTCTTGCGTGTGAGGCCTGCAAGGCCACGGGAGGCCCGTGTGCGGGGCGAGGGGAAGGACAGACTCATTCCTCCTCATCCCCAGAGCTGGAGGAGCACAGTGCCCTGCCCAGGGCGCTCAGGCAGGCCGGCAGGAGCGGGTGAGGGGGTGGTAACAGCGCAAGGAGTGGGGCTGGCTGGAGGGGGCCCTGAGTAACGCCTCTGACTGTGCACCTGTGCCCAGACAGCAGCGCTCACGGCTGCCGCAGCCTGACAGCCCAGGCCAGACTGTCTACCGTGTTCAGCAACCTTGGCCAGAGAGAGAAAAGGAATTTAAGACCCCTGTCGCAGATACGGCTGTAAAAATCTCCTTGCATAGCTGTCCAGCTTGTCACTGACTTGAAAGTTGCTGCTTCACAGGTGGCTGAGATCTTCGTGCTCAGGTTTTAGCATTATTAAATATGCCGGGCTGTAATTTGTGGCAATTCAGCCGATGTTTCAAGAGCAGTTGAGCCATTTGTGCGGTGGGGGCAGGCCAGACAGATGTGGGTGGCAGCCTGATTTCAATCTGCCTTTGTGCATGAACCAGAGACACAGCATTTTTAATACTTTACAATACCGAGTAAAACTGACTCATGTTTCTCTGGGCAATGAATAGGTACCACTATAGCCTCTGGGATTTCCCCTGCTAAATATCAAAGGCCTGCAACAAACAACAGAGGTGTTAATGCTTCCTAAAGAAAGAGTCCTTTATAATGGAAAGTATTAGTCAACCAGAATACAGAGGAGTCTTTTCCAGATCTTTTACAATAGCTTACCAGCAGCCTCCAGTCCAGCAGCCAGCTCCACTGGGCAGATCCCCATGCTCACCCCATGGGGAGGCTGCTGCCTTCAGTGCAAACTGCATCGCAGGTAACAAAGTTGAGTTACACAAAGCCTATTCAGGGCTTCACACGGCAGGTTTAAACTTGGCATTATAGATTTGTACTTCAGCTGTGGAACCACATTTGCAGAGCAAGGGTATGACCTGCAAGTTCTAAATTACCGCAACTTTATGTGAGCCTATTAAACACGTTTTGGAAGGCAAAATCAATTGGGGGAGGGGAGGGGGAGCTGACACAATAGGATGGTAATTTATTAATGGAGATCTATTTTTGAAAATCATATTTTAAAATGATTTCCCTCAACAGCACTGTTTAATTACACTCTGGAGTTTTATTCTACTATTGCTCATGTACCTGTTCCACTTTATTATTGTTCACAGTGTTTGCATTCACACAAGGGCTTTGCAAAGCTAAAGTTACATCCATTTTCTCATCAGTAATCTAGTTTAGAATTTACGTTCATATATTAGGTTGCATGTAGAGGCTTTGTTAACGACCGTGTATTTACCAAGCACAATAGATTTCAAAGTCTTTTTTTCAAACTTTATGTTAAGATTTAAGTGTTAGATTAACACTCCAAGATGCTGGCTTGCATATACAAAGCAAGGTACAATATCCATCTGAATGAAAGCCGTTTGGTGGAAAGAGGCTTTTTTTCTGCTTTGGATACCAAATAGTAAATTTTTCATGCTAGTTATTTGCACTGAAATAACTGCGTAAATCTGTTCGGTTTTGAAACTAGTTGGTTGTTTCTGCTTCATTTTCCACACGATTCTGAAGCTGATTTCTCCTGTAGAGGGTGCCTGTAGAAGTGCCTGTAGAGGGTGTAGAGCGCTTGAGCGCCCGGGCTGGCCCTGCCACCCTGTCCCACCACACCGTGTGACATGGGGTATGCATCCAGCAAATATCTTTGTGGAACACCTACTTTATTCAGTGCCTCCTAGAAGAGAGAAGCTCTTTGAGAACCGAGATGTTATTTGCTGGGATTTGTGGGATCCAGCTCGAAAAACAACTTCTTCCCGTGCACACCAGGTATGAGGTGGACGTGAGTCACTGGGGACTTGTTCTCATGGAGCCAGATCATCAGATAACGCACCCTGGCGCAGGGCCACTGGAGTCTGTGGAACCAGCATAATGTCTGACTGCGGCTCTGGCATGGGACCTTTGCGGATTTCAGTGGGACTGGACTAGCCCTTGGCTTTGTGGAGGCAAGGAGGAGACATCTTGCCAGGCTGACAAAGAAACCCTTTGATAATGACCTGGGAGACGGTGCCCTGCAGCACAGCTAACAGCAGGGAAAAAATGTACCTAAAAAATGACGGTGTCTGCCAAGAAGCAGAGCAAGATCGAGCTTGAGGAAATCATGCAGAACACTGGGTTTGTTCTCAGAGGTTTGAGAACAAAAATTTAAAACTAGGCATTCTTTTCCTCAATACCACAGAAACAAGCAGGTTAGTCACTCACTGCTTACATGAACGTGATTAATCTTTTTCTTAATTAGTATTTTTTCATTTTGTACAGGCTGTCTGCCATCATAAACAGAGTTTATAATGAGATATATGTAAAATCTGGGTTCTTTAATACTTCTCAATGAAGTTCCTGAATGCAGAACTTTTTATTATCCTTACAGAGGAAGAATGCTAGCAAAAATAGTTCAGTAGTTTCTAAGAAAGTGGTTGTGAAAAAGCACAGTATTTGTTTCTTGGGAAAAAATTCTCAAAGCTGGATCATTAAGCAGCGTTATTATTTTGCACGGGCTTCTTAAAAGTTTAGCATCTTGGAGAGGAGTGGTTGCCCTGATCTGTTTTTGCCATACAACTGCATGAAGTAAGACATGTTAAAAACAATCTGCAAAGCCTACCTAAAGCCCTGAAACAGTCATTTTCTCACTAGCTCACATCAAATACAGAGCACGTTCTTTTACTGTCTCTACAACAAGGTGCTTATGTGATCTCCAGCAAATTATGATGTGCCTCAGTTTTCTGCCTCCAAATAAGAGTTCTCAGACTTACAATGAAGCCACGAGATTTTTACTAACTTGTGTGTGGGTTTGTTCAGCTGTTACAGTCACGAGCACTGATGATGTGCTGATGAAGGCCCCAGCCTGCCTTTTAATCCATGGCTTACTTTTGTATGTTCAAATTGATTTCTAAACTAACTGATTCCTTCAGTGCTGACCAGGCAGAGCTGCCACCACTCTGAGCCAGCAAAAATTCATACATATGCCTGACTCTGGGCAGTAGGAGCAGTCCAGCTGGAGCATGTAGTTGACTTCAGCAGGATTACCTAGACTGCACTTGTATTTATTTATTTATTTGTTTTCTTCACTGGAAAAGTTGGTTTAAGAATTCCCACCCTCTTCCTATCGCCGGTTTCCACCTCCACACCACACTTCCCAGTTGTTTGCTTTAAATGAGATCAGCAAGCAACTGCAGCATCTGCTACGAAGTATAACTATGCCCCTTTCATCACCTTCTTCCGAGGTAGTTTCCTTCCAGCCTACTTTCCTCCCTTGCTGTTGACACTAATGAGCATCTGGTAAGTCAGGCCAGCTTTCTGATCTGTCTGAAAACTAACCAAGGGAGTTTTTAAAGTGAGATCATTGAGCTGATTCAGTTACCGTTCAACTACGTGAATGCGAGTACAACCGTGTGAATGCTAGCACTGACACAAAAGAGGGGACGGCAGCCTCCTTCAGAGACAGTGTAGGTTGGCTTAAGCCAACTGCAGTATTGCACCGTTTGTGTATAAGGAACTAAGGGTAGCTTAAATGTTCACAGGGTGGGCGAATAGACAAATTTGGGGTTTATCTTTTTAGAAAGTTGCAAGGTGCAAATTAGTGCTCTTTTGTATCAGCTCTAAAGCTATTACATAGTTGCCATCTGATACCTGTTCACAGACATCAAAGCAAATCATTTTAGCTGTGACATACAGGACAAAGATGCCCTATGACCTGCTGAAGCTTCAGGTTAGTTGACTTCATACATGCCACGCAACCCTTTAGAAGGATTTAATTCTAAAAAGAAAAGGCTAAAGCACTGTTCTCTGCTTCCTGTTCCTTCCTCAATCCTGTTCTCTGAAAGGACTGAGAAATATCACCTTCTTACTCTGTTGCTCAGTTCCAAGTTTCTTTGTGATGCCCCTGCTAAGGTACACGCACAGGAGAGAAGGATTTGTGCAAGACTGGTTACCTTGCCACAAAAAGACACATTAGGTTGTAACTTGAGCAGTCCCTTCCTGAAATGAGGCTGCTCTCTTCTGTCATTGATTACTTTATAACTCATGGCATTGAGTTTGATCAGGTGCATCTTTACAAGGATATATCTGATGCTATTAGAGATGTACATGTGAAAGGAGTGATGTACAAATGGACTGAAAAAGATCCGGAACAGCGTATTCTGCCTGGGGATGAAATCTGTTCTGTGCTAAATCAACTGGTGAACCACAGGAAGAAACTCTTCCTTGTTCCATTTCACATGATTTGTTCTCAATAAACCTAGTATTGATTGTTGTTTGTCAGCCTGGCTAGCTATTAGCATTTTTATTTATTCACTTACTTACTTTTAGGCAGAGACCTGACTGCTATGAAATTCCCTTGCCACCTTCTTTTTCTGTCTCTTGAAGATGAGCTCGTCCTGTGCGCTTTTCCAGCCCTCCTACACTTCACTAACTAAAAGCTCAGAAGCTGGGCAGCCAGTTCTCTAAGCACCTTAAATGTGAATTTTATTTAGGCCTAGCCCTTTTGAAAGCACTTAAGTACAAAATTCTCTGAGACCAGCTGTTTTCATGTTATATCATGAGCTCTCACTCCTTTGTTGCTGATGTTTGCTGAATTACTTCTCAAATCACAGTGTAGGTAGAAGGCACACAATTTACTTCTTTCTTAAACTCAAATGCCAGCAAACTGGAAGCTGGGTTTCATCCAATTAATTTGGTTTTACAACTTTCACCATCTTCCGGATGAAACAGGAGCTTGATGGTAACGTATCATTAGTGGAATAAAACATCTGGTGTGCTATTTGGAACTAAGCCATGCACTCCCCAGAAGATACAGTGTCCAAGGCCCTGGTTCTCCAAATTGCTTCAACTTAAGCAGAGCTCCTTGAGAGCATGGCACTCTATCCAGGCTGACCCAGTCAGGGCTGAAGTCATAAATCAAAGCAAGGAACAAGTCAAGATGATAGCCAGGAGAAGGAGGTCAGAGAGAGGTGTATCGTTGGGTCGCAATGAGTGGCCTAAGGGCTTGTCTCTACACAGAGCTACTTCTTATTCCTGACTTATCTACGCATAGATGTTCTCATTCAGAGTAAGCAATTGTTTATTTTAATCTGGAGTAAATTAAGCAGGAACAAGTCCAGGTGGAATAAAGCCTTGAGAACAGACTTGATGCCCCATGTCTTTTGAAAGTAATTAAATGTCTCTATAGATACTTTTTAAACAGAGCTTTGCAAAGACAAGACTGATTACTGCTATTATCCTAGCTTTAAAGCACATTGTCCTCTATCCATTGCCTAACCTGCCAGATTAAATGATCACACACTAACTGCCTAGAACAATCAGTGTTAGGCTGATATTCAGTATAACAAACAAACACGAGCTTTATTAACCTTTAGACATGTGATAGGTGTGAAGGTCATGATGCTGATCAGAATAGCCTCTTCACCCTCATGTTACATACCAGAGGTTGCAGACGCCTTCCTTCCAACTGCAGCATCTCGGTAACAGAGACTCTATCCATTGGCCCAAGTCCTGCGGTACCTGCAATTAGATCCACAAAAGGATTCAGGCACTGAAATCTGCCTCCAGGATCATCAAAGATTCTAATCCCAGGGGCAACGAAAAACCAGAGGTGCTTCAGTTCTCGGCCGTGCAGTTTCCCAGAGCCAAAAAAATCGTTGCTTTGGAGCGTGCCTGGGCAGACTGCAGCCTCTGCCACCCCGAGCAGGCTGGCCCGTGTCTCTCAGACCTGAGCAGGACGCACAGGGGAAGGGTTTGTCCTCCTTTGCAGGAGGGACGTGGCCCTGCTGGGGTTTGCAGAGCGGGCCTTGCACAGAAAAAAAGGAAGGAACACAGTTGCTGCTGATGCCCTCCCCTTTTATTTAACAGCTTAATTGTCACAGCTCAGCAGCGTGGGCAGCGCTCCCCTCCTGCCCAGGGAGCTCTGGACAGGCGTGTACCCCACTGCTGGGCGTCAGGGCTGCTGTCACATCAGAGGTGCCCAGGAGAGGAGAGGGGCTACTGGGGAGCTCACCTCGGGAGGGGCTGCCCCTTATAGAATCGTTTTGGTTGGAAAAGACCTTTAAGATCATTGAGTCCAACCGTTAACCCAGCACTGCCAAGCCCACCACAGAACCATGTCCCTGAGCACCACACCTACACGGCTTTTAGACACCTCCAGGGACTGGGACTCCACCACTGCCCTGGGCAGCCCGTCCCAGCGCCTGACAACCCTTCCAGTGAAGAAATGTTTCCTAACATCCAATCTAAACCTCCACTGATGCAACTTGTGGCCATTCCCTCTTGTCCTAGCGCTTGTGACTTGGGAGCAGAGACCGACCCCACCTCGCCACAGCCCCCTCAGGCAGCTGTAGGGAGCGGTGAGGTCCCGGGAGAGGCCAGGGACGCCTGGGGACAGCCCGGCTGCCTCTGAGGGGCCCGGGAGGGCGCTACGGGCAGGGGGACCCGGCTCCGGGCGGCAGG
>VZRW01004381.1:355393-367945 GCA_013398125.1 Aegotheles bennettii | reverse complement strand
GGAGAGCACAGCGGCGGCGGTGGCTATGGCGCGGGAGAGCGGCTCCCCGTGGGCCATGGGGCTGCTGAAGACCTTCGAGGAGAGCGAGTTCGGCAGCTGGGAGAAGATCGGCTCGGGGGGGTTCGGGCAGGTGTACAAGGTGCGCCACCTCCACTGGAAGACCTGGCTCGCCATCAAGTGTTCGCCCAGCCTGCATGTGGATGAGAAGTAAGGGGACGGGGGGGTCGGGGAGAAGCGGCTCCAACCGCGGGAGCCATCCTGGCCGGCACCCCGGGCCGCACCGAGCGCTCCGCTCCGCAGCCCTGCCCGGCCCCCGCCTCGCCGCCCGGTTACCGACCGCAGCCACGGGCACGGAGGGGCTGGAGGGCAGCAGGGAGAGCCGCGCAATTAAATATTCCACAGGCAAACGTGGCCTTTGTCACACTTAAGCAAAGCCCGGGCCAACCCCTTGAGCCGCACCGTGCATCACGGAGCTGGCCCGGCCCGGAGAACCAGCGATGTTGCTCAACCACTTGGGGCAGCTTGCGAGGAGCCGCCGCTCGGCTGCACTGCAGCTCCTGCTCATTTCCCTGGAGCCGTTTGGGAAGTTTTTTGCCTTGCCCTGCTCATAGAATCACAGGATGGTTTGGGTTGGAAGGGACCCGAGAGATCATCCAGTTCCAACCCCTGTGCCATGGGCAGGGACACCTCCCACCAGACCAGGTTGCTCCAAGACCCATCCAACCTGGCCTTGAACACTGCCAGGGAGGGGGCAGCCACAGCTTCTCTGGGCAACCTGGGCCAGGGTCTCACCACCCTCACAGGAAAGAATTTGCTAACATCCAATCTAAATCTCCCCTTTCAGTTTGAACCCATTCCCTCTCATCCTATCACTTCATGTCCTTGAAAAAAGTCCCTCTCCAGCTTTCCTGTAGGCCCCTTCAGGTACTGGAAGGCTGCTATGAGGTCCTCCTGGATGGAGCCTTCTCTTCTCCAGGCTGAACAACCCCAACTCTCTCAGCCTCTCTTCATAGCAGGGGTGCTCCAGCCCCCTGATCACCTTTGTGGTCCTCTGGACTCACTCTTGTGTATGTTGGTTTGCACTGAAACGTTAGGCCTGCTGCCACTCCAAAGGTCATAGAAGGCAGTCCCCAGTGGGATATAGTGGAAATGCCAAACGAGATCCGGGGTCTTCTGGGGCCTGCGTCTCTGGCTGCAGCTGGCTGGCCAAAACCCAGCCTTGTGGCTTGCATTTGCAGACACATTTGTTGTGAGCCCTGTGCAGTAGATGCTGGCTGGACGAGGACCTGGCTTGGCATGGGTGGGGGGTTCTGGGGTGCGGGTGTGCTGTGCTGTCTCTCAGGAGAGGGTGCTGAAAGGACACGTGCTGGGAAATACGTTGTCCAGCTTCAGTTCAGGGCCAGTGCTTCTCCCTGGATGAGTCGTCACTGGGGAGTTTGGTGTGCTCAGTCCCGTATTGTATTGCAGGGAAGGAAAGCCCATGGTGAGAACCCCATTCTCGGGCTCACCTGCCCTCTGTGACTAGTTGTGGCCCATGGCAGAGGGTGACCAGCTGTGCTGTGCTCACACAGTCTGTGTGTGATGGGGGCCTGTCAAGTGCAGCTCTCCTTGCCTCGGAGAGGAAGGCTGTCAGGTGCAGCTTTAGAAACCTCTTTCTGTTTCAAGGGACAGTAGTGATTTCCCAGCAGGTTGGTGTCTCTGTGGAGGGAGATGGGTATGCCCAAGTCATGTTCATGGAGCTTTTCCAGCTCCACTTTGATCTCTGGGATCTCGGCCAACTCACGAGCTGATTCTGGAGTTCAGTTTTTGAGATGTGGGTTGGTTTGGTCACAAAAAGTTTCCTTTGTTGCGGTTCCTGCCGGAGGAGGGAGATCAGATTGCTGGAGATTGAAAGCGTTTGTGAGCCCATCTTCTACAAAGTTACTAGAGGCATCTTGCTCATTATCTGAGCTGCTGACTTGGCTGTAGGCATGGCTTGGGTAGTACAGTAAACGAGATGAAATTTCCATTTTTTAAAAGGGTAAAGAGAGAATTTAATACATGCATAGGGTAACTGTGCTGTCTGTGAATAAAATAGAAAGACCTCCAAGTTTCTGTAAATGTTTTAGTGGGTTAGCCTGCAAGCCCTCATACCATTAAAACTTAAAGTAGATTTCAGACTTGATGCTTATTGAGGCCTAATCAAAATAGTACTGTAGCTGTTCTGCTGTTAAAATTAAAACATCTCTTAGAAATAAGGTAGAATATTTGTTATACTTTTCACTTGCAGAAATTTTACTCAGAAGTCAATTTTCAGTCTGAGACAATGCCGTCACCTATTTTAATATGAAAAATTAATTTTAAGAGTCGCTACCAAACCTATTAAAATATCGTCAATGTGCAATAGAGAACCACCTGTCCCTTGGTGGCCATGAGGTGTGCAGATACTGGAGAGACCGTAAGAATGTGTAATGTAGTGAACAAAAATGCCTTGACAATTTGGGAACTTTGAGGGTGCGCAGCTCCTGCAGCTCCTGGCTAATTTTAACAAACCAAACCTTGAAACACTGATTTATTTGTTTCACTGCAGATTTTGTGCTTCAGTTGTTTAAGAGGAGCAGTTGCTTAAGGGAAATTGGGAGGGGTCCCTGGCTTTTGCAACAGCTGCTTCTGTAAAATAAAACAAATCTGAATATGTACGTGCTTCTCTTTTGGGTCTTGTGCTGCTCTACCATACCCCTGTCAATAGTTGGTAGCGCTGCCCCACAAAAAGACTTTTCAACTGAAACTTTCCTAGGAAACTTGTGCCATTCAAATGGCAGGGTGGGGGGCACAGACAAAATAAAACGCTACCTTTTTAGTTCACAGGTTGAAACAAGCCTGTGTAATTAGATTGTTAATCCAGGGGATTAACTTCACTGGTCATTTCTTGGGTGCCTGTGAAGCAGCAAAGTTAGAAGAATTACCAGTGGTGGTATTGGAAACATTAACTGAAAAACACAGAGGCTTTTTCTTACTTATTTATTATTTGGTACCACATTAAAACCCTGTTTGTAATGGCTTGGTGGCAGCGATTCTCTGTAGTCTCTTACTGTGTTTCTGCAGACAGTAAGAGATTTGGAGTAGTTCCTTTGGCAATTATCCACCATAGAGCCAAGCGGCCTCAAGCAGAAGGAAAACTGAAGCCAGAAGTGTTTTTTACCTTTCAGCCCAAGCCCTCTCAGGCAATCAAGCCAAATTCCATTCCGAACACCTTATTTGCACCCACTTTCTGTCTCCTGAGATCACATTTCCCACATGCGACTCAAGATGCTCTCGAGGTGGGGAGGTTCAATGTAAGCCTGAAGAAAAGAATGTGTGGCCCAGAAAGCTGGAGGAGCCTCTCCCCCAGGACTTGCAGCAGAGAGCACAAAGTCTCTTCTTCTTTACCCCTTGTGATCAAAGTGGAAGTGTGGTCTGGAGAAAAAGAGTGGCCAGCTGAGAGAGAACAACCTGGAAGCCTTTGTGGATTTCTTATAGTTGGATGTAAATGTGTAGACTATAACAAGTATGAACGATGTAACAGTTCCTGGAGAGGGCTCTTTGCTGGAGGTGTTAGCTGGTGGGGGTGACTGTAGGCTGTGGGGGTGATGGAAAGGTTTGCTGCCTTGATCAGAAAAAAATAAATGAGCAAAGCCATGGATTTAGGAATAAAATAGGACTTCAAAATTTAGAAGGCTTTAGAAAGGCCTTACTGTTAGCAGGTGCTGCATTTATTTAGGTGACAAAGGTGAACAAATGTCTGTTCTGGCAGTCTCTGGATGTGTAGGTAGAACTTAATACTCACTTTGTGCTCCTTAAAGAGTAGGGGTGAGCCTAGCTGTCTGGGTTAACCTGTGATCCTCTTGTACCAGGGCTATGCAGCAGAGATCTGTTAGTGGAGCTGAGATCTGTGTTAACCTGAAAGAAGGGATTTCCTTGCAGTGTTTTTTCCTTTTCTTCTCTTATTCACATTCTTCTCTGAAGATCAGCAGCAGGATGCCCTTAAACATCCACCATGATGCAGATGAAAAGAATCCCTGAAAAAATTCAGGGGTGTTGTAATTTTGTGGACCTCATAGAATCATAGAATGGTTTGGGTTGGAAGCAATCTTAAAGGCTATCTAGTTCCAAGCCCCCTGCCATGTTCACCACCACCTGTTCTAAAGCAGTAACTTTCATTCCCCACTGGAGAGCGGCGTGGCTGTGTAGGGCTGGATCAACCCTGGGCTGGGAGAAGCCTGGCTGCTGTGTCTGGAGGTGGTTCACACAAATTGTCACGTTACAGGTTTTCAGGACTTTTTGGGTTTCTGTGGGGCAACTTTAGCTGCTCTGTCTCGGACTCCATGTGGGAAATGTGATGGTCATGATGGGGGAATATAAAAGTACGAGGACTGTTGCGTGAGTTTAAAGTTGCATTTTTATAACACGGTGTTAACTTTAGGGCATAAAGATTAGATATTTGCAAATGTAGATGTAGTAGTAATTTTTGCTGTCCTTGTGGCAGTGTTTGTGGTACAAGGATTGCACCCTGGTCCCTAGGGAGTGAGGCCATGGACAGGCGTGATTCCCTTGGCTCTCCAGGAGAATCCAAGGAATGCAGCCTTATCCATTCAGGGTCTGGCTTTGAGCTGTTTTGGGCATGTCAGAGGTCCCCCATTCATGTAATATTTCTAATTGCTTTGAAAATGGCTGATACATCATTGACTTGTTCTCTGAAAGAGATGCTATTTGGCACTGAACCCAGTGCTAGATCTCTTGATATGTGTCCCCCTGTGTTCTACTACTATTACAGAGGAAAGTGTATGCACCCCGTGATTTACACGAGCTCAGCTGTCCTGTGTGCAAGCTTTTTCTTTTAATTTTTATTACTGTAATGTTAGGATATAGTACTGGAGGGGGAAGAGACTGGAGCCAAGGTGCTTAGAGAAGATAATTCTGACTCTTTAATTGTGTAGGTGTTAAATAATAAACAGAGACTAGTCCCATGCCTCTTGCCTGAGAAACCTCATGAAGAGCTTTTATTTTCCTCCACTTTGGACGAAAGTGTTTCTTGGTGATAGTGTAGAATAATTTCCAAGCACTAGGAGTCACTGAGGGGCCTAACCCACCACCCACCCCCATCCCACTTGCTGTTCTGTTAAATGTGGGCTTGAAGGACACTGACAGTATCCTTGGTTGCAGCATTAGCACTTGCATATTGAGATGATGGGCATAGTGAGAACACCTAAGACCGTGCTGAGTGCCAGTAGCGCCTTGCGCGAAGGGAAAAGGAAAGGACCTTTCATCTTTGCCTGATGGAGGAGATCTTGGTTTAACAAGCTGTTTGTGTTAATACAATTAATGCAAGTGCACTCCAGCACTTGGCTAATGACTGAGTTGTGTTTTGACTCCTTATTTATTGCATTTTTTCTCTTTTTCTGTTCTCTAAAGGTGATGGGGCATGTGTTTGAAATCTGGCTGTCGCCCTGGCTATACCAGATCACTGGCTGGTTCAGTTTTGAATGCCCTGGGTATGGGAAGATGCTAAAGGTGGCAATTGTTGTATGGAGCTTTTATTTAAACAGGCAAATTAGATAAAGGGCACTTGCCTGCTAATTAGTCAGTTAATTCACTCAGCTAACTGAGTCCGAGCAGAAGGGGAGCTTTTTAAAATTTTGTTGAAACTGGAAATTCTCTCTTCACAGAAAAAAATGCCCCATTTTGAGCAGCTGATCTCTGATTTCGGTGATGCTCTCTGAGGCTGTTAGCCCAGGAGCCCCGTCCCCGGGAGTCTAGTGGTTCTTGTTAGGCTTTAGCTGTTGCTGGGTTCTTGCCTTGCCTTGGAGGGCTCAGACAGGTATTTTACATCCCTGACTCCAGAGCTCAGCCCGCTGAAGCCTGGTGAATTATGCTGGCTATGCATGTGGCTCGAGGGCAAGGAGTTGGTTGTGTTATTCATAGGCGCTCCCTTCCAGCGTGCCAAAGAGCAAACTGGGTACTTGTCTACAAAGGCAATTATTTCACAAGAAAGTTGCTGTAGGGAGCAGCAGGAGCCAACACAGTTAATAGAGAGAAAAGATTTCCCTTATCTTTTTTTTCCTCCCAGTGTGCAAGTCCCTCTTAAACCATTTTTCGGCCTGATCTTGCCTCTGAAATAGGTCTGCATCTTCTTGCTAGGCTAGACTCGCCTCTAGCATGAAACGTTAACTGCATCGGGTTATTGCAGGCTGCTGCAGCTGGTGAGGAACAGGCAGCAGAATGAGCTTCCAACCTTGTCTGGGCAAACACCAACTCTGCACTTCCCACAGCAGGCAAAGCAGAGGGGAAGGGGTCACCAGAGTGTCCTAATGTGGAGTCTAAGGGCTAAAATGATGGCTCCCAAAATCACTGCCATGCGGGAGCAACCCTAGCAGGCTGTGTTTCAGCATGGGTAGTACGTGCTGCCCCATCCAGGGGGTCATCCAGGTGTTGGGAGGGGGACACATGCATGGGAAGGGGTGACTTCACAGCGCTAAGGTTGGACTCTGCGAGTTTGATTGAACTGGTAGCTCTGCTGTGGCAGAGGCTCCTGCAGTGGTAACTGGCATCACTTCTTAGTGGCACAGCACAAACTGCAACTGGGTCACGATCGGTCCCCAGGTGTGTTCCAGCTCTTGGGGACTGGCATAGGGGGCAGGTGACAGAGCTTTTTGCCTTGCAGAGGGTATGAGCATCTTTCTTCTAATCAGTTATTGCAGCTGCTGTGAATGTTCTCGCTGAGCTTTGTATTTAAACCCTGATGCCTTCCAGGAGAGCTGAGGTCATCTCAAAATACCTGATGAGATTGGGGGAGTATCAAAATTGTTTTGTTTTGTTTTTCTTTTAAAGCAGGACTCTGTTTACCAGGATCTGTGTTAAAACTTTGTCCTGTCACTGCAAGTATTGTTCTCCATTAAATGGTGTATGCAACTTGGGTACATTATAAGAGCTGTGGTGTAATAAGAGAGGGTCTGTTCAGGAAATATTACCTATCTGACCTCCCTGTGTCCTCCTTTGAGAATCCGTGGGTGGCAGCAACAGTGATGCAGCAGTACCCGTGGTCCAGAGCTGCTCCGGGTAGTGCCCATAGTCACAGTTAATGTAGTTTCTGACAGACCAAAGGGGTTTTTTTACCCATCCCATGTGGCTTCTTTTCGTGGGCACAGTCGGCCTGAGGAGAGGGCCCTTGTTTCCCCTTCCCAAATCAACACCCAGCGGGTTCTCGCAGGCTGTTGCAGCCCAAAGGCAGTGCAGAAAGTGCAGAAGGAGGGCATAGCAACTCAGGGTCTTGGCCTGGGAGGCTGCAGCTTGGACTTAGTAACACTTAGCCCTCTGCAGGGTCAGGCTAAAACGACCCATAAACAACCCAGGAGTGCTTATTACGTGTGCCAGCACTGGGCCTGTTACATCACCCCAAATGCCGTGCTGGGAGTTTTCGGCATCCGCTGCAGCCAAGCGAGCGTAGTATTGGAGTTGCCAAATCTGGGTTTTGAGCACAAGGAGGCTTCTGCTGTGCTCCCCTAGCTGCAGCAGGCATCTTGCTCCCCTGAATGGTGGATCCCAGAGATTCCTCTCCCAAGGCCTGGGTCTGCACACCAGCAGAGCAGCTGAAGCAATGCTGTCCATGCTCTCTCCTGATTAACACAGTCTTATGACTCACAAAAAGTTAATTACTTTAGCCCAGGGAGTTACAGCGGTGGTAAATTTGGGCACTACATGTATCATCCTTGTTCTTAACAGCACAGCATAAACATCAAAGCAGGAAGATGGGCTTTATGCTGGGGATATTTGCGCTGTTGAAGTGTACAGCTTGCCTGTGGTTCCGCAGCTGTGAGCTGCCTGCCATTAAAAGCATAAAACAAAGTTAGTGAATGTGGAAATATGCCTGGAGTACAGGCTGGGGAGATGTAGCGTGGTGGTTCAGCCAAGTAATGATCATGAAATGTGGTGTTCAGTTTCATAAGGAATGTTTTGTGCATGTTTGAAGGGAAGAAACAGTTACTCCATCCTCCATCTGTTCTCTTATACCCAGGGAGCGCATGGAGTTATTAGAAGAAGCCAGGAAGATGGAAATGGCAAAGTTTCGCTACATCCTTCCTGTTTACGGCATCTGTAAAGAGCCAGTTGGCTTGGTCATGGAATACATGGAAACAGGGTCTCTGGAAAAGCTCTTGGCTTCTGAACCTCTGCCCTGGGAACTGCGCTTCCGCATCATCCACGAGACGGCTGTGGGGATGAACTTCCTGCACTGCATGTCCCCTCCACTGCTCCACCTGGACCTCAAGCCTGCAAACATCCTGCTTGATGCCCACTACCATGTCAAGGTATGCACTGGGCAACTTGTGCCAGGGACCCACCTTTGGATATTCTTGCGTGGCTCATGCCAAACTGAAAGGACTGAGAGAAACCAGCAGTGTTCCTTTGAATTAGAAAAAAGCCACCTATCCAACTCCTCCAATCCCCAAGCTTGTCTGCCTGATTTATGCACCGTTTTGGTTACATAAACAGGGGTAGAGTTGTGGAGCTTGTGTGGACTCTCCTGAAATTTTTGGAGGGTGCCAGTGTAGTGAATGCTGGTTTTGAGACCTAATGGGTCCTGTTATGAATTTCTTTGCAGTAGAGTCATGAGACAGATGACAACAGGGAGAGAAAAGCAATGTGAACCTCTAAATGATCTATGCCACTTCCCCAGCCCCCAGTGGTAACCCAGTTCTGTCTGGGTCCTTCTGGCTTTGTACGCTCCACTAAATACCCAAATCTTATTCACAGCTGGTGTCCAGAGAAGTCTTCCCAGAGGCAACTAATTTTCTTTCATTTTCTCAGAGCATATACAATGAAGAGGTATCTCTGTCCTGACTGTTTATTCATACCAAATGTCACTTAAGGGAACTTTCGTGGCTGTATCAGTATGAAATTCTTTTCATTATCCATTTCCAGAGTAAGCTAGCAAACTTGTTGGCCTTCGCTGTTGGAGGTTCTGTTTTGACAGCTGGACTAAGGAGATTGTGCTTCCTTTCTGATCCTTCCTTTTAAAGAGGAAAAAGAGTGAAATACATCTTTTTTTCTGATTTTTTTTTTAATTTATTTTTTTCCCAAATCACTGGCCAAACTCTTAATCTTAGAACTGCGGGTTTAATCATGCTGGCTGGTATAACTCGGTGCAAGTAGTCATAAATTTTTCAGTGCCATTATCCACCTGCTCCCTGTTTTCCTGTCCCTCTCAAACTGGCCAAATGGCTTTGGTCTTGCTGTACAATTCTGAAATCAAAGTTTTCATGAAATGAAAACATCTCTTCTGATGCCATGAATGTTGGGGCCATAGGAGGTGTGTGCCTCTAACAAGGTCACACCTGTGAGAGTCTCAACTTTTTTATTAGGCCTCTCAGTGGTTTACCTCTTTGGAGGATTTTCTTTCTGAGATAGAAGGCATCTACAGGTCATCCATGGTATTATGACCTGAACATCAGGATCTGAACTGCTGAAAGTATGTTCTCGCACATTGGTGCTGAGAGGCCTTGGCTAAGTATTTATTTACCTAAAGTTTGTGCTTGCTTGCATAACTTCTTAAATTCCTAATTCTTGACTCACCCATGAGCCAAGACATGGAGGCTGTATTTTTCTCACCATTTCAGGAGGTTGAAATGCTGCCTGATATTCTGCCTGCTGTGTAGCCTACATCTGGGTGGTGATGTAATACAAGGGGGCAAAGTGTGAAATACGTTGAAAAAAAAATATGATTCTGGTGAGGTCATTACTGACATCCCTAAACTATTGCTACTTGTTCTGTATTTGAAACACATGATGGTCTTCAGACCCTTTTTACTGAGTTCAGAAAAGAATGGTCTAATCCAAACCTTTATCCAGCCTGCAGCCTTTTACCTCTGCAGGCATCTTGGAAATCCCTCCAAGCAGCAAAGCAGACATAGGAACCTATATGCAAAATAAGAGATGTACATATTCTGTGAGGCGCCTTCACTTTAAAAATGTGGCCCCAAACCTTCCTTTTGTGTGAAGTGAAACTTATAATTAAATTTCAGACCCTGCAGCTTGATTTTAATGGGCATTTTCTTGCTGGAAGGCTAATGGAGCTGCCGATTGAAGTGTTTTTACTTTTTAAATGTTAGCATTAATTTAGTAGATGACCTGTCCCTAATAGAATCCTAAGGTGACTAAAGAGATATTGCAGGCTGCAAAAGAAGAGTTTGGAGGTAGAGAGGACTTTTATAAACTGTTTGCCCTTGAGCCAGGAAACAGACAACCTTCCAGTGGAGCACATCAGAAATGCTTCTGTGCCATATTGCTAGGTAAATGGAAACACACCCTTCTTTTACGAGCACAACGCTTACTGTAAAAACCCCAAGTGAGGATGATGACTAAGGCAGTAGTGTTGCACAGAACTTATCATCAAGTGGGTGCCTCCATATCACAAAGCTGTCTCCTGTGTATTACATAAGTGTATGCTGAATTTTGTTATTGGGAGGATGATTAAGAGGATGGGATTAGCCTGAGCACTGAGCAGGGATATAGACAGATACTGACTTTTTCAAAGGCATGGTGGGGCTTTCCTTGGTGATTTTATATATACATATATAATATGTACAACACAAGGTAAGGCTTTGCTGGTTTTTGGAGGATGGATGCATACGTGCATGCCTCCTTCCCTGTGAGCAGTCGTGGAGCTCAGTACTGACAGTGGCCTCAGCTGAGAGCTCCCTTCCGCCCCACCATAACCTGCTCCATCTTGGTCGCCTTAAGCAGTGTGGTTTCCTTGGGAGGATTATCCCATACCCAGACAGGCTTTGCTAGCAGAGATCAGCCTGCTTTTTTTTTTCCTTAATGTCAACCTGTTACTTCTATTTGTGCCACCATGATCCTCCCTGCCTCTTTCTCCACTTTTCTGTAGATGCAGCCTTCCAGTACTTACAGGCTGTCAAACACCTAGCTTTTGCTTAACTGGACCGTGCCTTACACGCTTGTTCTCCAGCTCTCCTGCCCTCCGTACACATTCTGAATGTCTCCCCTGAGCTCCCTGTGATGTGGCAATCGCTTGTGGGGAGCTGGCGCCAGGGAAGCAATGCCACATTCCAGCGCTGCCCTCGCTGGCTGTTAGGTTGTTGGTTCCCTGCTCTGATGTGATCTCTCTTCAGGGCCCTCGGTAGGAGAATACACCCCACCTCCCCTCCTCCATGCAGTAATCTCATACCCCAACTTGTGCCAGCTACCATGCCCACGTGCTCTCTCTATTGCTGCTTCCCAGGTTTATCGTCTTCAACATCTCATGGTTAAGAGTATTACTTTTTGTTCAGGTATTTAAAATTAAGTCAACCTGCAATTTCATACTTTTGGGCAAAAGCATTATTTGCAAATTCTTGTGTCTCTTACTACTTTGGCCTATTTTGCAGCAGCTCCTCATCTTGTAAAATACATCTATGTATACACACATACCCACACACGTGTGTGTATATAAGTGTGGGTACACACGCACACAAGCTGATCCCACCAGTTGTTTTTCATCTCCCAGAGTTTGTTTTAAAGAACTTGAAGTGGGATGAGCTGGTCTCAGCTGTGCACTGCTTTAAGCTCGCTGTAGTTGCTTTTGTTTTTTTCCCCCAGTGCTCCAACTTAAACCAGTGTGAAGACTGAAGTTTGCTGCTGTGTTGTGCTGTGCTGATGGTCTTATTAAACATGGATAGGTTGCCTCTGTGGTTTTTATTTGCTTCAGCTGAAGAAGGGGCTGCAAAATTTCTGAGTGTGGAGTTAGAAGAAGCCCAGTCAGACAGCAAATTTGTTTATCAGAAAGCTTCTTAATGTAGGTCGTTAACTGCAGGTCAAAGTAATACCCAGAGGCCAGGCTGGTAAAGAGTGGTTGTCTCTTTTTATTAGCTAGCTAATGTAGTTAACACAGCCACCTTTTTTTTTATCAGCTGCAAATGTTCTCCTGTTATTAGAAATTAGAAGGGGCTTTGTTGTTTTGCTCCCTTCCCCTTGTTTCCCACCTCTCCTGATGAAGGTTTCCATGTAGGGCTGTTGTTACATGGCTCTTTAATCCCAACCAACAAAGCTGGGTTTTGCCTGGATCAGTTCACTAATTGATCTAATTGTGGTGGTGTAGGGAAGGGAACAAGGCCATCTGTGTTATGGTAAAATACATTTGTGATGGATTAAAATAGATGTTTGACCATGGCTTTAGTTTCTGCTGCTTCTGAAAGAGAGCATTACAAACATCACACCTGGAATAGGTTTTGAGGAGTCAAGGTTTCAGGGGAGGTTGGGAAGGGATGGAAGTACAGTCTGTTTTAGAAAGGCTTATTTTAGTAGCTAACTGAAGTGTGTTCGTGAACACTGAAGTAAAGACACGTGTTTGAATGCTGCTTGAGTCTACACTTGGAATTAATCTTTATTACTAATTTTTAGTAGTCCAAATCTGTGACCCATGTAAGGCTCTTAAAATGTTCTGGTATTTCTTAAGGAACAAAATTGAAACAACCAGCCTTTCCCCTCTACTCCAAGAAAAACAAACAAATAAGGCCAACTCTTTTTCCGCCCTCCCCCCCC
>VZRW01004381.1:306868-355388 GCA_013398125.1 Aegotheles bennettii | reverse complement strand
CCCCAAAAAAAACCCAAACCCAAACAAAAACCCCAAACAAACAACAACAAAAAAAAGAAAAACCAAACCAAACCAACAACAACAAAAAACAATTAAGAAACCCTGTAGACAAATCACACAGAATCACAGAATCTAAGGGGTTGGAAGGGACCTCGAAAGATCATCTAGTCCACCCCCCCTGCCATGTGGTGGCATTCTCAATATCCAAGTGTACAGAGACTTTGGACAGAGACAAATACTGGATATGCCAGCAGTGATTAAAAATTAATCTGATGGCTTTGCTATCTATTTGATGAAGAAAACCTTTTTGTGAACTCTGTCCCTGAGTCCACTGCAGTGGGTTCTTGAGTCTTATTTGCAGAAAAATGACCTGCAGTGTCAGAAGTAAAGTGCTCACTTCAGGATGGCCTGTCAGGAGTCATCAGTGAAAGCACTTCCCAAGCAGTAATTTTGTTCTTGGGAGCTAGATCCCTGCAGTGTTTGGGAATAGCTGACTTTATTAACCATTGTAGTTAGGTGAGCATATCTACTAGTTTAAATAATAAAAAAAAGTAAGTTCCAAAAAGTAGCTTGACAAACTCAAAGCATCTAAAACTTTGAAAGTGAGTGTTTTTTACAAACTAGAGTGGAAACATCCACAAATGACAGAAGCAGAGGAAGGCTGGTGTGCACAGTGTGCTTGAATTAAAACAAAGAAAACGAAAAGAACAGAAAAAAAAAAATTGGGATTGCTCAGTAAAATAAGTGTTGCTGGGAAGTGGGCAGGGAAACACGTACAGCTCCCTTCCCCAGCTGCTGCTCATGTGTTTGTTCTCATGCAGACTTTTAAAGAGCAGGGCCCAACCGAGCTGTCTGAACATGAACAATCCCACTGTCTGCGTGGGCTTTGGCCAATGTTTTTTCTCTTCTTCCTACCCCTTCACCGCGTGTTTTGCATGAAGCAGTCTGTCGCCTTCATGTCTCCTCTTAACTCTGCTGATATTAGGCATGCTTTTGAAGCGTGATGAGATCCACCTGAAATAACTGATGCGAGGCGTGAGATTACGGGTTCTGTCGGATCGTGGGGCAGGGCAGATCCCGGGGTGGGCTGCAAGGGCTAGCGGGGATGCAGAGGAACAAGTGGGGAAGGGTGCTCTGCTTCCACTACCTTCACCAGCAAAGGTGCCTTGTGTTGCAGAGCTAGGTGCCTGGCAAGCAATTTAAAGGCAAAATAGGTAAGTTAAATGGCTGCGTTTTCCACCCACTGCACAGTTCCCACTAGTATTTAAAAACTGCCTGGCTAAATACACCATGCAGTGTGGAAAATTTACCCTAAAGGAACTAAATAAAAGCCACAAAAGCCGTCTGCAGAATCTTACTATTTTGTTGCAGCCTGGAAGATAACAGTTCTTCAATTCCCAGTGCTTTCTGCAGAATTTTATATGATTGAAGCACTGCTCTACAGATGAATTTCCTATCAATTGGTATAAAACCAATTCACAGTAGGTAGGGGCAGGTTCACAAGGTAAAGTTCTTGCTAGCCTAGGGCGGGGAGGGGGGGGTATACTATGTACCTTAGCTGTTTCTTGGTTTGTAGGCTGAGACTGAGATATTTTCTGTCTAGTGTGCTTAGCCTCCTGTCTGAGCTCCCAGCCTTAGATTAACACCACACAGCTGGTGGCTCTGAACGCAGGAGTGTCGCTGTGCTGTCTGTATTTCATCTTTATTTCTTAACTTACACAGTAGGAAACTCAGTATTGTTTAGACAAAGAGGAAGGTGTATTACTTTAATTGTGCCTGCATGCCATATGGATTTCTTGAGGTGTATACAAGCCTCTGTTTCATGTTAATCAAAGGATAGCAGTGCTTTGCCAGGTTGGATCTGTTCAGACTTGCAGCAGTTGGTTCGTTTATTAACCTGACACCATGAGCTTGTGTGATGTTGGGGTTGTGCTTTTGTTCTCCTGTGGAGCACTAAGTGCCCCAAACTCATGCAATGCTTCCTGGGGCAGTCAGTTCAGCTCTTCCCAGGGTAAGCTGGCTTGCGAACCTGGGTTTCTTGAGTACTTATTGCTTTCCTGGACTTCAGTGCTTGGTGTGCTGAGGAGGCCTGCAATCGCCCTCTGGGAGTGTAGCCCTACAAGCATGAGAAACTATTCCTCCAGATGACTTTCCTTTCTTCCCTTCTCTTCCCCCCCCCTTTTTTTTTTCCTCTCAATTAATTCCCACATTACCATGCAGATTTAAGATACAGATGGACAGCAGGTTGGATATACCTGTGTGTGAGGGTACAGGATTTCTGCAGCTCCTGAGAATGCCTCTAGTGAGCTCCCTGTCCCTGGGAGAAGTTCTTCCTGAAGAGGTGTAGGTTGCTTTGTTTGTTTTATGGCAAAGGGAGATTCCTAGCATTTGAGGAGTGATGGCTGTGTAGCCTGCCTGTGTACAAGGAGGCTGAGGCTGGCAGCAATTTTCTCCCTTTCCAGTAATGGATGCATGTTATGACTAGCTTTGTGGTATCTTTAGACTGAAACTTTTGAAAGTGTGAAGTTGGAGCCTATTAAAAAAAAAAAAAGAAAAGCAAGCTTTTTTTTAATTATGCTTGTTGTTTTGAGGGAGAACTTTCTCAAAGGAGAAGCTGTGAAGATCAAAAGGGGAATAAGTCATTGAAAAACCTAAGCATTTATTAGATAAAAAGAATGTATAAGTCGGAGGGGGGAGGAAATCTTATCTAACATGTAGACAAATATCAGTGGGCTGAGTGGTCCAAAAAGACTTGGCTTTTCTTGAAATTTCCACTTGGCATAATAGACATTTTTGACCAGTAGGAAATAAGTAAGACAAAGGAAATTCCTTGCCTATCTGTTTGCTTGATGATTGGTATGCCTTTGAGAGAAAATGAATGCATATTTGTTTGACACTTCAAATTAAAGTGGAGGTGTGTCTTCCTTTTTATAAACTTGCTGTCACTTGTTTTGTTCATTTCAGCTGTGTTCACTGCGTCACTGCGCCAACTTGCTATCTCTCCTAGTTGCCAAAAAGAATTCCCTGTGTGGGTTTTTGGTGTGTGTGTGTTTTGGTTTGAGTTTGGAGGCACTTGGTGCCTCTGGTGTTGGGTTTAGTCCTTGCTGGTATGGTCAGTGTACCAGTGATATCTGAAAGAGCAATTCTCTTGCACTCATTGGAGAGCTCATGGTCTGAAAACAGGTGCTCAGAATGCTTAAGCATGGCATACAACCTGAGGTTACAGAGGGAAAGGGCAGGACCAATAATTACATTGAAGTAGTTTGCACTAGCTAAATTTGACTAGTTTTAAATTACAATAAATTGCCTTGACTGTTTGTTGTGTTTGCTATATAATGGGTAACATGCTGCTGCTTGCAAAAAATTGCTTGGTTTTGGTTTTTTTTAGCTTAACCATAAAGAAAAGCCTATGATAGTGTAATGCTTCCAGAGGTGTTTTCTTAGCTTAGTGGTTCTGAACAGCAGCTTGCTATATTTTGTTGGGTCATCCTTTTACGTCTATTGTTATTTTTTGTTAACATCTCTGAAGTCTAATGGTAGCATGCACTTCTCTTCCCCTCTTCCTCCTCCATTTTTGCAGATTTCTGACTTTGGACTTGCAAAGTGCAATGGCTTGTCCCATTCCCATGACATCAGCATGGATGGCTTGTGTGGCACAATTGCGTACCTTCCTCCAGAGCGCATCAAAGAGAAAAACAGGTGTTTTGACACAAAGCACGATGTGTACAGGTCAGTTAACTATGAAAAGATGTAAAAGCAGTTCAAGTAATACTATAAAATGAGCCCTCTTTTTCTGGTTATAAAACGCAATTGAGCATGAAGCCCTTAAATCTAGTTTGAGCCTCATCTTGCAAAGGGTCGTGTTTGCTTTGCTTTTTGCAAAGTCTTTATAGGGTAGAGGCCTTTTAACAAGCTGCAGCTGATCCTGGGTCTTGAGCGTTATTATTCCAAGTAACACATATTTATGAGCAGCTGGCATGAGAGGCACTCTGCCCACCTTTAATTTCCCCATCAAAAGGTACATCCTGACCTACTTTTCAAGTCTGTGACAAAATTCTTGGTTATCTTCAGTGGATTTCATCACTAGTTCTTTGGTACTTCTTTCATGGTAAAGTTATTAAGAAAAGGGAATCATAGCTGTAGATTAAAAGCTATGTCATATTCTAAATGGAATGTATTTCTTTAAAGTCGTCTTGCAGGGTAGAAGTATTAAATAAAATCCACAGTAATGCTTTGCTGCTCTCTCATTTTTGTCGGTGCTGGTGTGAAGTAGTTGGTAAACGTTACCAAGAACTCGGCAGCCTCCAGCAAGTCCCTGCGATTGCTGCCTCGGGTTTCTCCCTGCAACAACTACACTCTCAAATCATGCTTCTTGGCTGCATCTTGCTGTGTGTGTTCATCAGCTGAATTAGATGCAGGAGTGAAGGACAAGGAAAGAGAACTTAGGAAAATAAATTATTCTTCTCTGAGGTTTTTTGGCTTTTTTGTCAGTTTGGTTTTTTTTAAAAGCTTTTCTATAAATACTTTTTTTTGCATTTCTTTGTAGCTTTTCCATCGTAGTTTGGGGAGTTCTTACACAGAAGAAACCTTTTGCAGGTAAGTTAGATGTATTGTGGGTTGCTCTGGAATTTTTCCTTTCTCCCATTGATAAGCACATTTCCTGCCCCACCAGCCCCAGATTACATGCATGTCCTCCAAATTCCTGCAGTCTCATGTGGTAGACATTTTTAAGCTTTCAAATTCTGATCACGAATGTCCTTCTTTGGCCTACATTGTGAAAGCAGAACCCATATTGCTGCAGGGGGCCTGGTCTAGCCTGGGCTGGACTAGTTTTTTGCTTCTGCTGGAGTTTGCTCTACGGATCCAGATTAGCATGTGGCCTGCACAGACTGCTGACATGCTTGTAGCCAACGAGGAACAAAGCGAAGCCAACTGGCAGCCAAGTGTGCTGTTTTCAGAAACAGCTTCTCTGTAGAGAGGTTCTGTAGTTTATTTGTAGATTGTGGGTACAGATTTGTTCTTTTAAAAAACAAAAAAAGCTGTCTGTGAGAATAAAGCCTTGTTCCACCCCACAGTAAATGCACCACTCAACAGGCAGCTATTTATTCTTTGACTTTTCCTGTGTGTATGACTAGCCTATGTATAGCAGACATGTTTGAACAGGTTCCTGCCTGCTATTAATTTTTCTCCAAATGAGAGATCCCATTTAGCCCAATGGCTGACTTCAGAGTCAAGAGCCACATTACTGCACTGCTTTGTTTGTGTTCTTCCTTCACCTGTATGAAAAGTTCAGGTTTCTGGTCGTAATGAAAGCACCGGTTTTCTTATAGCAGATACAGAAATCCAAAGAGAGAGAG
Organism: Aegotheles bennettii; assembly: GCA_013398125.1. Taxonomy (NCBI): domain Eukaryota; kingdom Metazoa; phylum Chordata; class Aves; order Caprimulgiformes; family Aegothelidae; genus Aegotheles; species Aegotheles bennettii. The sequence continues at coordinate 350,031 of VZRW01004381.1, read as the reverse complement.
CAAAGAACTGTTTGAGTTTTTTTCTTTGAATCCAAGTCTTTCCTGGGTGGAAGAACAACACAGTCACTTACTGATAATTGTTTTTAACTGATACACTGTAAGTAGGTGTTACTACATTAATGAATGTATTGTGGGAGAATAAGACCAACTACTTTTTCCCTGTTGATAAAAGAAAGCACTCTAAATCAGAAAAAATGCATGAAAATAAAGTTTCAGCCTAGTACACTGTTAATGCTCTTAGACAAAAGGGAAATAATTCCTTTTGCTGGGAGATCTTAATTTGTGTGCTTTTGCTTTTCAGAGGAAAACAACATTTTACATATTATGGTAAAAGTAGTTAAAGGCCACCGCCCAGAGCTACCTGCTGTTTCCAAATCCAGACCTCATTCATGTAATAACTTGATCAAACTGATGCAAAAATGTTGGCAAGATGATCCTGGTGAACGGCCAACATTTCAAGGTAAGATTTCCTTGTAACTTGGCTGCCCATTTATTCTTCTATGAGTCACGTTATTGCTCAGGACTCTGTTAATCCTTGGGGTAAATGCTGTGAACCTCTGTGACAGAATAAATAGAGCACATTGTATGGCAGAGACAATAATACAGGCCACTTACTCATTTGTGGAGGAAGGGATTATCTGGGGACAAGTCTGACCATGACAGTGTTATGTAAACATGTCAGGAATGAGATCTGTACTGAACCAGTTGATCCATTTAGCCAGAAATAATATTTATTTCTGATTGTGTGTATCAGGGCATATGCCAGGCTGGAGCTGGTGTGGTTTTCGCCATACCAAAGTGTTGAAGGCCCTGGTTCTTGAAATTTACTGTTGTATGCTGAGAAACTGAATTGTTTTCTTGTAGTGAAACAATTTGTACCATCATTTTTCTGTGAATAGAAGGCAACACTGGTGAAAGCCTTGAACTTGCCCAAAGCACCTGTTATGAATTCAAATGTGCAGAAGGATGTAGCAAGTGCTATCTCCAAGTAGCTTCATTTAGCATTAATGGGAGAGATTTGCCTCTTCCTTCTCCTCCTGCCCAAGTAAGGTATGGGGACTGAAGGGAAGAGGGACATCATCTTTTTAAAAACATACGTCTAAGTCTGCCAGCAGTAGAGTGGTTCTCATTTCAGAGTCCTGCAGTGTAGCCACCACGTAACACCAGTCTGGTCTGAATGTGAAAATGTTTAGTCAGTCCTACGCACTCTTTGCTTAGCTACACACTTGTACCTGCTGATGAGGTGCTAGATGGTATACTCAAAATTGGAGTCTTTCTCCCATAGTACCTCATGTTAAGCTCTAAGGATAGAAAAGGGAACAGGGCATCTCAGAAAAGTTTCCTATTAAAAAAACCCCAAACCTTCTCTTGCTTTCTTCAAAGAAATTACTTCAGAAACCGAGGCCCTTTGTGAAAAACCAGAAGATGAAACAAAAGAGATGATAACTCAGGACCTGAACACCAAGAATCCCCCAGAGCAGCAGTCTGAGGTATTTTCTCTCCACCTCTTGTTCAAGCGCACTAGGTTTTGTGAAGCACAGGTTCCTCTGTGACTTGTAACTTCCCAAGCAACCTTCTCTTTGCTGCTTTTGAGCACCTTTTTGCCTGATAGAAGTGGGTCTTGGTGAAGTACTGGAATGCAAAAGTGACAGCAGATGTATGGACCTGCTCAGGAAAACCTCAGCTCATCTTAGCCTGTTGGGGGAGAGCGGGACAGTTAGGAATTAAAGGCTGGAACTATGTGGGTGTGGCTGATCTTAAAAAAACCACTGAGACAGAAGAGCCATGTGGCTTTAGTGGCTGTGTGAGTGCTGATGAAAGCTGCTCTCCTGCACCTGAACATTTTCAGTGACCTCATCCATACGTTTCATGTAATACAAACAGTGCTTACATGCTACCTGCAAACTAACAAACCTATGTTTCTTCCTGCAAGGCCTCACGCTCGGTTTTCTTTGCTGACCTTTCTAAAATGCTTGCGTGCTTCTCTTGAAGGGGATGTCTGCATTATCCCAGCCGAAACAGGAGCCTGCTCTACCATCGGTTAAGGATTACAGTCTCTCTGAGTTGTTGTCCCAGCTGGATTCGGGGATATCACAGACTATGGAAGGCCCTGAGGATCTCAGCCGCAGCTCTTCTGAGTCCAAACTTGCCTCCAGTGACAAGCGGCTTTCAGGAGTTTCATCTGTAGATTCAGCTTTTTCATCCAGAGGCTCCCTTTCCCTTTCCTTTGAGAGGGACAGTTCAGGTAATGGTCAGGTTTTCCTTTGTTTTTTGTTTTTTTTGTAGTTGTTTGGACTGGGATGTGGGAGTCGATGGGTTGGAGAGCAGTCGTAATACACTGCTAGCGTTGCTTTCTGTTGCTGTCAGCACTACAAATTTGTTTACTGGAGGTAGTTATTTAAAAAAAAACAAAAAAGAGTGAGGCGATTCCCAAACCTGGTCTAATGAGAATTAATAGATCTCATTTATTTTTGAAAAGAAGTCACCTGAATTCCCATCAAAGCAATTACAAAATCAGTCATGTAAAGGTTGGTTCAAAGGGAGGTCATCTAGTCCAGTGTCCCCAAAGTGGGACTAAAGCCAATGCCCAGTCAGGTCACTGAGTTTGTGGTTTTCTCAGTTATACTAAGCCCAAGTCTAAGCATTTTTATTTTTTTTCACAAGACTCAAGCCACCTTCTCATCAGCCCCCACGAACATTGTAGTAAAGACCCTCCACTGTTGAACTCCTCCCTTTTCAATCCAGTGCTACAAAAAATGGGCATCTATCTTCCAGTTAGGCAAAAATAATTAGTGCAGGGAGATCAATGACAGCATCCTTTGTTCTTCATTTCACAAAAAACACAATGAGAGTAAGTGGGGCTCCAAAAACTGACCTGAAATTGTTCTGGAACTACTGTGAGGGGTGGGGATGAGGGAATTTCTTTGCAGTCAAGTCAGTGCTGAAGCCACCCGATATGTTAGCCATGGGCAAGTCAGGTTTGATGGGTACAGAATTGTGATGGTGTGTTTTTCACAGAATGGTTTGGGGTGGAAGAGACCTTTAAAGGTGATGTAGTCCAACACCCCCTGCACTAAGCAGGGATGTCTTCAACTAGATCAGGTTGCTCAGCGTCCCATCCAACCTGACCTTGAATGTTTTCCAGGGATGGGGCATCTACCACCTCTCTGGACAACCTGTTTCAGTGTTTCACCACCCTCATTGTAAAAACTTTTTCCCTTATATCCATCTAGATGTTGGTACTACAGACATACAGAAGAGGAAGCTAACGGAGGCCATTTTATCTGGAGATACCAGCAAGCTGATGAAGATCCTCCAGCCTCAAGATGTTGATATTGTTTTAGATGGGAACTCCAGTCTTTTGCACTTGGCTGTTGAAGCTGGTCAAGAAGAATGTGTCAAATGGCTCCTCCTGTACAACGCTAACCCTAACCTCACCAACAAGAAAGGGTCCACCCCTCTTCACATAGCCATTGAGAAGAAAGTTAAAAGCATTGTGGAGCTGATTATGGCTCGGAAAATCAATGTTAATGCCAAAGATGAGGATCAGTGGACTGCTCTTCACTTTGCTGCCCAAAATGGGGATGATTTCAGCACTAAAATGTTGCTTGATAAGCATGCGTCTTTAAATGAGGTAGATTTTGAAGGCAGAGCCCCCATCCACATAGCCTGTCAGTATGGCCAAGAGAATATTGTGCGGATCCTGTTGAGAAGAGGTGTCAATGTGAACATCAAAGGAAAGGATGACTGGGTGCCACTGCACTATGCTGCCTGGCAAGGTCATCTCCCCATCGTAAAGCTTCTGGCCAAACAGCCGGGTGCAAACGTGAATGTGCAGACTGTGGATGGAAGGACCTCACTACACTTGGCCGCTCAACGAGGACACTACCGTGTCGCTCGCCTTCTCATTGACCTGGAGTCAGATGTCAACGTACAGAACACGCTCTTGCAGACTGCTCTCCACATAGCTGCTGAAACTGGCCACACAAGCACGTCAAGGCTGCTCCTTAAGCACGGTGCAGACATTGAGGCAACAACGGCAGAAGGATACACTGCTCTGCACTTGGCATCTCGCAGTGGCCATTTAGCAACAACAAAGTTGCTGATAGATGAAAGGGCCAGTGTTCTAGCTCAAGGCCCTTTAAATAGGACAGCATTACATCTTGCTGCAGAAAACGGGCACTCTGAAGTAGTAGAAGAACTTGTCAGTTCAGAAAATATCCATGTTTCTGACAGTGAAGGGTTGACAGCTCTTCACCTGGCTGCACGAGGAGGGCACACAAAAACAGTTGAGGTTCTTCTGAAGCATGGGGCGCACACTGACATGCAAAGATATACATGTCAGACCCTGCTACAGCTTGCTCAGCAGAATAGTAATAGCTCGGTTACTGTGTTGTTAAGTGAGACTTAAGCAAAAGGTACAGAACTTGCTACCTTTCTACCTGGTGCAAGAAGGCTGCTGGAGCTTGAGTTGTGAGGGCCTTCTCCAGTTGTGTAGTGGCCTGCTCATCAGTGGTGTCAGCTGATGGACTGAGGTGCAACCAGCAGAAGCTACTTGTGTTTTGAGTGTGCGAGTGAAGAGTGCACAAGGACTAAGGCCAGATGTAAGGCTGAGAGCTGGAGTCTGACATATCGTGGCCTGTATCAGTCATTCTGCGTGTGCCTGCCCTGTCTGTATATTGACATTCCTCTCCCAAGGATGCTGTGAGAGAAGGATGCAACTTGTGGGTTTCCCACCTATGTTTTCTTTTTAATGTGTCAAACTAATTTAAGAACTAACATTCTTTTTTATTTTCCTCAAAAACAAAAAAACCAACACCCAAGCAAACAAACGGAAAAAAAACCCAATCAAAATATAAAACATAGATTCCTGATTTATTGCAGTGATCTATATTTTGGGCTAAAATATAGCGTAAAATGACCAAAAAAATCTAACCCACCTGCTTTGAATTAATGCAAGAGATGACAAAAGGGCTATTTAAGATATAGTTAAACATGTTTCAGTGCCAGAAGGTACTCTGTTTAATGGAGACATTGATTACAGAGTTCCATGTACTCAAAACTGATGACGCAGACTTATTAACAAGGCAGGATCCCCAAAATACATAAGCAGAGTAAAAGCTTAATGCTGGTATCTTCATATACAGTATCGCCTTGTATGTATCAATCAGTAAGCTGAACTAAGTGCTTAGTGGTTTGTGTTACATGAAAAAGTCAAAGGCTAAAATTCATACTGGACTGTAACTGGATCATATATTCTAATACCGTTATACCAATTTGTGAAACAATGTTTGGAGGAGCTGATGACTAGACTGATATACTGTGTATATAGTATTTCTACCTGTTGTATGCTTTTTTCTACTGAAGAAAATAGATTGCTTAGAGTGGGTATGTTTTAATACACCTTTTAATTTCACTCTTTTCAAAGTTCAAATGTGACCTGTTATTAATAAAAGGTTGTGTTCCATATCTGTATGTATTTTGTAATTGTTAAAAGCAACTGAAAACCCATTGACCAGCAGCAGCACACAACTGTAATGTGTTGAATGATGTTGAAGCCCAAACTGTTGACATGTAAGACTGTCCTCAGTTTTACATTCCCCTTAGTTTTTATATGGAAGGTAACAAGTTTAAATGAATTGGAGTTGTTATTTACAGATAAATGTACAGAATAAAACCCCACATAAATTAGCTTTTATGTGTGTAACATGTTAATAGACAGTTGGGATGCTTTTCTCTTATTCTGTAGTTTTTCAGGGAGTTTAGTTTTCTTCCCCACCTTGAAGCTAAATCTAATGCTGTTGCATCTTCCCTGCTGACTGGCGGGCTGCTGCCCAGACTTGTACCTTACCTCTCCTTGGTGGTGTGTTCCCACCAAGTGTGCCACAGAGCAAGCAGCAGTGTTGTGCTTTGCTCCCACCTCCCCTGACAGGAAAGCTGCTCTTCCTGGAGACTTTTTTTTGCATGTACCTGATGGCAGTGATGTGAATGCCTCAGTATCTGATTTTAGGAGTCAAAATTATCTAGTTGGTTACCCAGTCCATGAAAGTCAATACTTTCTTAAAAACTGAAAAACAGCCTCCTGTCACTGGAAATAGTAATGGCTGAGGGTGATAAGCAAAGGAGGATGAGTGATAAGCAAAGGAGAATGGGTGCTTGCAGAGGAGGCAGGGAGCCTGCTGCTGTTTTATACTGTTCCTGGCTCCAAGTAGGTACACCTCTATGTACCTGCACACAACTCCCCTAGTTCAATTTCTTGAACTTCAAGACAGTTCACTGACTGCCTAATGAAATAGTATTAAAGAATAGGTGGTGAAGCCCTACTTGAGCACTACCTCTTACCAGAGCATGACAGTCACTGCAAGCTTCCTAAAGGTGCTGACAGGGAAACTTCTCATTGAACACACAAAACTAGTTTTCTTACTGCTTCCTGCAACTTCTTTTGAGACCAATAATGTTGTCATGTACTTAATCAGTCTCTATAGAAAATTCAACCACCGACCTCTTAGTGTCTCAAGTCCCGTGACACTGATTAAACGCTTGGCGTAGCCTAGCATGCACCATACCTTTCTCTTTCAAAGTCCTCCAGTGAGGCTTGAGATACTTTCATTCCAGCAGTATTTGCCTGAACTGCAAAAGAGCTGTAAGACCAGGTAACAACAGTCCTATGCCTCCTAATAAAGGTGGTGCATGCCAGCTAGGCAAGGGAAAGTACACTTAGAAAATGCTCTTAAAACAACTCAAGCACTGCTTTGCCAGTACATTCCTTCAGTACCTAATAATAATCACACATTAGCTTCTAATTAAACATGAGGCCACATTCATGAGCCTTTATTTTCCATGCCATCTTTCACAATAACAGGCACCAGCTATGTATTACATAGAAGAAAACATAAGCTAGCATTAGAAAAAAAACAATGAAGGGATTGCAATGACATGGTGCCAGTCTTGGAGTGGGTATTTGTTGCTGCAAACCAGCCTTCCTTGGGGGCAGGAGGTGTGAATGAGGGTGCTAAATTAGCACTAATGCAACAATTATGAATTACTGTTTTTTGAAGGTCTCCTGCGGGTGATTTTCCTGGTTGTATGTGCAGTCCCCTGACTTAGCTGAAGTCCTAACTGGGCTGCTGACCTAAAGCATTTCTTCTAGAGGCATTTCTTTGCCTCTTTTCAATCTTGCCCGTGTTAAAAACATACCTGAAAAATACACAGAACCACCTCATGGCAGTATCAGTGGCAATAGCTGGTTTTATCACTACTTACTGACAAAAAAACCCCAAACAAACCTTCTACCAAAAGAAAAAAAGAAATCCCAGACCCTACCATAAATGCACACTTGGTGTCATTTGAATTCTTTTCACTGGATGAGTTGGCAGGTTGAACTCAGCTGCCCCAAGTCCAGAAGGAAACCGGTTCCGCACACCACTTTCTGTCGCTTCCCTCCCTCCCCTCAACATCAGCTCACGCCTTGGAGCAAGCCAAGGCAACGGCATGAACCAGCTCCTAACCCGCGGGCTCTGCTTGCTCACCCGCCAGCTCCAGCCCTCGCCCCAACCCCTAAAACACGCACAAACCCCCACACACTCAGGAAGAGGGTTTGAGCGTGGTGTGAAGGCGCAGAGGGCTCCACTGAGCTGAGCCTTGCTCCAAGTCCCCTGTGCTGCTCAACTGCTCCCTGGCAGCAGCAAAGGTTGCAGGATGGACACAAGAGCTCCTCTAGCTCACTGCCAAAATCAGGCAGAGGTTGCTTGCAGGGTTTCTGCATGCACCGTGCTGGCCTGCTTCTTCAGGGTTGGTGGCTATTTCAGCCTAGGGAGTAACAGGAAAAAGGACATAGTGAAATGGTGTTAGTGACAATAAGCTTCACCTTTTCATTACCAGACATGATTTTTTTTCAGCGTGGCCTCTGCCTGCATGCCTGCGGCAGGGTAACCTGGGTTTCTGCCAGCACCCGCTGGTGCCAGCTCCCTGTGCCTCACACCATCCCCATTCCTCGCTCCTCTGTCCCAGCCTCCGCCTCCAGGGGATAGTGCATTACCTGTCTCTGCAACAGTTTGTTCCCAGCACCCGGTAGCTTTAGTAACTTAGTAGTTACCTGCTACTAAGCACGAGGTGCTGCAGCGCCGTGTTTCTACAGGCCTTGAGAGGACTCGACAAGCCCGTGGTTCAAACACGCTCAGCGGTGGCGGCAAGGGGAGAGAACTGCTGGGTGATTGCAGAGAGGCCTGGAGGCAAACCTCAGCCCTTTCATTCCTGCCTCCTCTCTTGCACCACCTTGGCTCCGCACCACAGGGCTGCAAGGAAAACAAGGCGTGCAGGAGTGGCTCCACAAGGTCTCCTTTAGCGGAGAGGTCTGAGGGGGGTATCTGCTCTTCTCCATCCTCCTTTAACCTCAGCTGGGTGGCACAAGGCGCAGACCAGCTCCCGGGTGTTCTCAAAAACCCAGGCAAAGCCTTCGGGTGCCACAGTGCAAACCTGTGTTACCTCTCCAGTTGCCCCAGGCTCAGCTGCTGATTGCCCAAGCAGCTCTTGCCCCTATGCCATGGGGAGGGGGCATCCAGCCTTTCCCCTTCCTTCCCTCTCTCACACAGGGAGAACTTTTTTCAAGCAACATTGACTTTGATCTGTTTCTTTGAAGGACAGCCACACCCACACGAGCAAGGAAAAAGGAGCACTGGGCTTCTTTACACACGAGTCCTGGGCCCTTCAACTGCTTTGGGAACACCGGTTTGGTATCTCAGAAGGATGGATCATGCACAGCACCTCTCTGCTCTCTCCCCTCTTCCTGCTTTTGGGACACTTTAACCCGGGGGCTGTGGCAAAATGCCAAACATTGGCACTGGAACCAGGGAGCAATTCCTAACACAAAGCAAGAGCCGATTAAATAGAGCAGCCTAACAGCACAGGAAGCCCTTTCAAGGGGGGAAAAGGGTGGCAGAAGATAGATCCCAACACATTGGACTGCTGTGGTCACTCAGTGGCTGAGCGCCAGGGGCTGCTAGCAGCAAGACGTGGTGCCGAGGGCAGCGTGGGGGGCTGTGCTGGCAGGGAATCAGGCACAGTGCCCCGTGGAGCTGGCAAGCCCTCGCTGCCAGGGAAGTCCTGAGCTTGTACAGAGCCATGCAGCAAGTGCTTGAGCAAAACCAGGGTTTAAAATCACTCCTGCCACCGCTTTATTTGCCTTGTGTTTTTGAAATGCTGCGGGAGAGGCTTTCAGGCTTTTCTCTGTGGTTATGTAGAGCAAAGACCATTTAAAAGCTAATAAAGTTCAACTTGCAATCTGCACAGAAACACCTGACTCCCAGAGGCTCAAGTAGAAACATGCAGAAGCACAAGATAAATACTAAAGCTGTGGCAATGACAAGGGGAAAGATGCTCTGCACTCTTCCCCAGAAGAGTGGGCAAGAGTCTGTTTGCAGGCGCTGCTCCCTGGGGCAGGCTCTGCCCCACCGGCAGAGAGAAACCCTTGACCGTGGCAGGAAAAAAGGCCCATGGGCTGCAGACTCACAACACACAGGAGAGACAAATTTGCCCGACGAGGCCCCCCCCAGCCTCCATCACCCAACCAGATCAGAGGAAATAAATCCTGGCAGAGCCATTTTTTCACGAGTTCATGTCCTGGCCCTGCCTCAACAGGAACCGGGTCCAATACTTTTCCTTTTTATCTATTTAAATAGGATTGCTTTTATTAGTCCACTAACAGGCAAAACATGCCAAGTCCTGTGCTGCTGTTACTGATGTCTGCCATGTGTTTTAAAACCCCCAGTGAGGCTGGCTTTGTCCCAGCATCACCTTGCTCTTTGCAAAGATGCTTAGCTTGGGGCATTGTATGAGGTTAAGCAGGCCACAATTATAACTAACATTTATCACAGTAGCTATATCCAAAAGCACATGTACAATGGGGTTTAGACATCTGCAAAAATCAAAGTCTAGAAGTTTGTATGCGGTGAATACAAAGGCTGACTTTAGCCTAGCCTGAAGTCCCTCTGACAGTCTCAGGGGCTCATAAAAATATCCAACATCTTCCATTACAAAAAAAAATAAATAAAAATATAATCAGCAGACTAGTCCATCCCAGCTTGAAGAAGATGCTAGTTGTCTTGAAATTAATTTAACCTGACCACCAGCTTCCCAAAGCAGAAAAGACTTTATTCCTCAGTATCTTCCCACTTGGTCCAAATTCCTGCACACAGCAGCATGCCTCTGCCTGGTACAGCCGAGGTACAACTTGTGTAGTAACTTCAGGACAGGTGGGAGGTGCCAGGCTTCCTCCCCATGTTGAATCTCCTTGTTTTTCCACACAAGGATGTGTAAGCCTATGCCCCAGCTGAGCTCCCCCACAGGGAGCAGTAGGGAATGAGGAGGAGGGAGCTGCACTGCACAGCTGCTGCTCTAGTTGTACCAGTGGCCTGGGGGAGCAAAGGGCCACCAGGTTCTGATGGTGGTTTATTAAGGAAAGGCAGTAATGCTCCATTGCTCTCCAAGACAAACTGCCCTCAGGACCACCTCTGTTTTCCCCTCTGCCTTTGGGCTCCTGACACATTTCTCAGTGCACTGATTCCCAGGGCAGAAGTTTGATTTAGTGCAGCAAACCAGGCCAACCAGCACAGATGCAGACAAGCTCCTGTTCTACAGTGACAAACCACGGTGTGCCTTACTCTCCCTTTCACCAGGACATTGTTTTCTCTGCTGGAAAGGTCCCAGCTCTGGGACATTTCCAAGGCAAAAAGCTTTGCACAGTTGGAAATGGAGAGGCTCATTTCCCATGTTTGGCTTTGCTGGCTCCGGGGAAAGAGAGGGGTGCAGAACTGCTCCTGGCATCCCCTTCCTAGAGCCATGGTGGTGCCAAGGACACAGCCCCAGACACGCTTTCAGTGGAGCACCCTTTCTCCTTCCTCCTCATGGGCCTGCCAGGACAAGGCAGCTCTGTGGCAGCCCTTTGCCCTGGGTGGCGAGCGAACCCCAGCAGCTCGTGTGGCGTGTGCCGGCACGCACCACGCTACAGGTGGCTCTGGCTCACAGCCGCCTGCCTTCCCATCATGGGAGGCTCCTGCCCAGACCAAGCTGGCTGAGGTTTTCCAGACATGGCTTTTTGGCAGGGAGGCAGTGTTGGAGATGCCGCTGGACTTTTTCCATCTTTTTCTCCCCATTAGTAACCAAAAGAGCTGCTCCAGCCTTAAGCCAGGGTAAAGCCCCACGGTGCAGTCGGTGGTAATTAGCTGTGCTGGCAGTGCACCCAGCAAAGCAAAATGGCTGGGTAGTCATCACGGCTCATAACCATCCTGTGCCTCCCTGATCCTCTCCTTCCCCCCTCTGAGCTTCCCTCGCCTCTCAATTGGTTGCCTTCTTCCTGGAGAAATTAAAATAAAAAATAAACTAAAAGGCCAGCAAATAGGGAGGAACACACCGGTTACTCCTTGCTGGTGGAGATGTGTGCCTGAAGGGGAGGTACCCTGTTTCCCCCTGCCAGGGTGCACGCTGGCAGCTGAAAGGCAAGGATGAAGCAGGGCTGGCTTGGAGTTGGGCAGAGGATGCACCTCCTCAGCAGAGGCACAGCTAGCCAAGCGAGCCCTCAGAAAGGGACTGTTTTGGTTCACGATATTTTGGAGGTGGTGGGGCTGTGCCAGCTTCCTGTCAGGGTCTCTCCATGCTGAAGCAGGCCAGGAAAAGCTCCTCTGAGGGAGGCTGACATTCCCTTAACATCAGCAACTCATTTCCAAGGGATTTTATGCATCTGACTTCCATTAAAACCAGAGGGACACCAACCTAAGTGACTTGGCCAGCATCGTGCTTGACACCTGTAAGCAGCTGGGACTGCTCCTTCAGATGCCATCTCCTCTGCTCCCTCCTGCCCTGCGGAGGGGCTGGGCTGGGGGGATGCTCTGCAGCATCCTATTGCCTCTCTTCATCCAACAGCCACATGCATGCTCTAAGGCACCCAGAAAAAGCCCCACAGGTCTTAAAGTGGGGTTGTTTCCATGTAAAACTCCCAGAACTGTGTTCTGGGGTGTTCTGCAAGAGGCCCTGGTACCTGCCACTAGTTTGTCCACTCTGCGAGCTTGCAGGCAGGGTTCTCCTTCAGCCCTTTGCTCGACTGCTCTGAAGCAGCCCATGTCACAGAACGGTGCAAGCATCTCAACAAGGTGGTACGGCTTCCTGGAGAAGGACCTGACCCATGGATCAGCCCCATGGCGAGCACACAGCAACCCCGGCTGCTGCCACCTCCCTGCTGGTGTTTGCGAGCAATTAACAGGGACGTGGGACAGGGTGAGGCTGGGCGAGGTAGAAGACCAGAGGCAATAAGGACGGGATCTCGAACTGCTTCAGCTTTTTAATACTGCTCTTTCTTCACTGTGATCACAGGGACAGTCGGGTGCCTGTGCATGTGTCCCTGCCCACACGGCACACGCGCTGGCCTACCCGCACACGCAGGCTCACAGGCGCACACGTGCCCGCTCTCTGCCTGCGCACAGGGGCACGCGTCTGCGCACGCACATTCACAACGCAGGATTGGTTTCTTGTTTTTATGGTGAAAATTAGGCACTTCTCAAGGCACTGAGCTCTCAGACCACTATGTCTGCCAGCCCAAGCCATGTACAGACATGGTTGTAATTCTTTGCATTCAGAACAGGCTACAGAAATGAGAAAGGAGATGGCAATAACGCACTGCTGCTCTGGCAATGCTTCGTTAACCTAATCCCACCAACCTCTCAGTACCACAGCAGTTCCCAGTGCTCTCCTTAAGCTACTCTATTGCAGCTCCCTGCAGTCTATCAGAGCATCTGGATGACTGAAAGCACCCTCAGGGTGTATCCCTGGAGGCTGCCAAAGGTTCCAGTCAGACACATCACAGCACTGCCACAACCCTGTAGTCCACTCCCCCGAGATGCAGCCGCTGCCAGAAAGGAATCAAATCCCAGCTGCAAAGCGAAGGAAGAAACACTCACTTGCCCATGCAAGAACACTGGTATGGTTGTTCCCACTCAGGTATTTCCAACCCAGTAAACACAATCTGGATCAGACCAGCATTCTCCAAATTCAGTGTTTTGACTCAGAGTTTCCCATGTTAAAAACCTAAGGAAAAAATCAAACCATAATCCTGCTCTAAACAGTTAGGAAATACAATGTGCATAGGGAAAACACCTTCCACACCTCAGTCACTTATCACAGTGTTTGCATTACCTATAATATACATTTAAATATTTCCAGAATCTTACACTGCTCTTAACAGTTACCATTTTTAAGAAAAATTATATATACATACATATCTTTTATATTTATATATATATATACACATGCACGCGTATGTATATATATATGAAAACCCTTGAAAGCATTTATTTGATCAGTCTAACGACATGCTACCTTTGGATTCTGCTTCTACCTCCTGTCGTGGCAGAGTAAGTCATCTTTACCTTCTCTCTAGCAGACACATGAGGTACGGGATACAAACTTAGTTTCCTCTGTGATGCTACTTACTGACAACAGCTCCAACCCTATCCCATCCTAACCACCCAAATCCAAACCCAGGAGCCAGGATTTAGGTCCAAAACCGTTCATGCAGCTGCTGCTCCTGCATAACCAAAAACTGAAAGAGCTGGGAGTAACTTACTTTTGACCTTATAACTTTGCAGTTATTCCTCCCCCTGTTCCCTAGCTGCCTTCTTCAACACGCTGTTTAATAACTGGCTCTGCTGATGCAGCAGCAGCCTCAAGTTTACATTAAAGGGCAGTCTTTGGCCCATAGAGCAGGTATCTACCAAGTATTTTGTATATCCATTGCAGATACATGCATGTACACACAGAGCAAGTGGTCAGTTGCGGATACAAACTGCTTTTACAAGCTTTTACAAGCAAGAACATACCAAGCCTCCTCCTGCCCTCCTGCTGTTTTCCCAAGCTGTTTGTTTTCCCAGGTTTTCTTTAGGCCCTAAATATGTTCCAGATTAACAAAATTCACTGGAGACCAAGATGCAAAGGGCAAAAATTTCCAGCCAAGCAGACCACAGCCCCCAGCAAGGCTAGGTTTATTTATCTCAGCTAAAAATGTCCCCTTGCTCCCTCACAATGCCAGTGGGTGGCAGGGACTCCATGCCCAGCTCTGGCCGCTCCTTGCCAGCCATTGCAGAGAACAGTAGTTGCAACCTGTTGACATGCCAGAGGATTATGGCTTCCTCGAAGATCTCCCAAGTGGCTTTAATTATCTTCCTTGATCAGATATTGAAGCTCCTCTGCCAACAGTGAGTGATGGGAGCAGACCCAGACAGGGAGAAGATGTGCTCCTGCAGCAGGGCGCTGCCACTTAGCCCCACAGCAGGGCTGCCCACAGAGGGAGTGAGTTCCAGCACCTCAGCTCCCCAGAAAGTTTAATTTCTGGAGAGGCTGATTTTGGGGAGAGGCTCAGGCCAGTTCTTGAGAGATGCTGGAGCTCTGGGGGCAGCTCTGCTGCTCCCCACAAGAGGATGGGAGGTGGGTGAGCCAGAGGAGGAAAGTCATTGCTGCTTCTGGAGAAACCTGCCAGAAGACCAGAGCCAGCCTCAGTTTTTGGGTTTGACCTCTCCAGTGCTTTTAACTCCTTAATGACCTATTTAACAACAAATCCAATCCTCCTAGTTTGCCCAAAAGGCATTTGGCTGACAGCAGTGAAGTTAAGATGTCAGAACAAATGTGTCTGTTGCCAGCAGAGTCTGGCTGCAGATTTGAGTTGTGACACGGTTAATAGGTAACGAGGTTATTAATATTATATTGTGACATACTTGGATTGTCGGGTTTCCACTCAATATGCAATTGTTGAGGAACCAAGAAATAATACTTTAACTACAGGTTAAATTTAGTCCTATTTGACATCCCATCCTTTATTCAAGCCATTAAAAAGAATCCAGGCCAGGAAGCTATCCTTGTTCCTCACCAGAAATGCTCACATTCAGCTGAAATATTTTTCTAACATATATGCAAATAAGAAGTTATGAGGCTTTCTAAGGAATGGCTACTCCAGGCTAATGCCTACTTTGTGCCCAGGTTACATTAAATGCTGTTCCCTTGTCTTAAAAAGGCCATTAAGCTGCAAACATATTTGTCCCCTCTTACTTTGACCTCATTCTTGACCGCAAATTTAACCCAGCAGACCTTAAAGACAGCTCCTAGATGCCTACACTTGCTGGTCCCTGAAAACAGCAGGTTCTAGGGGTGCAGTCACCACAGGGTGATCCAGCTTTACCTCCTGGGTGCGTAGATGTACCTACAGCCACCACACAAGCCAACGGCCCAGCCTGCCCTTCTTTTCCTTAGGTGTGCCAGCTGCAGGTGGAAGGATGCTTAAGCCTGCTGTCTTCACCTCCTGCTTCTCTTCTAGATCCTGCCCTTTGAGTTGTCAGTGATCTAACGCATCCAGAGTTGAAAGGTGANGGGGGGGGAGAACGATGAACACAAAGGACAGGCCATACGTTTCAGCCCCCGGTGCAGATTTCTCCTCTGCTGTTTATCCTGCAGGGCTGTACTGTGTGTTCCACAGGTTAGAGGCAGTGGATGTCTGCTTCTCTGGAGAAGCTGTTCCAGTGTTTTGTGGGAGTACAGCTGCCAACACCCTCTGTAACTCAGCCTACCTGTAACCTGGCTCAGTCACTGCAGGTATTTTTCCCTCTCTCCCTCTGCAGGGACTTTCTCCTTTTCTTCTCTGACAGCCATGATGGAGGTCCCCAGAGATCCTTCTTTCACTTCCTCTTGCTTTGGCTGGGCCAGGTTATTAAGGATCTCTTTCTAGCAGCAGTGAAATGGGGTGAGACATAGGAAACTTAGTGATTCAATGAAAAGAAAGCCAACTCTTGAAACAGAAATGTGGAGGAGGAAGAAAGTCAAGAAGGCAGCTGGGAAAGAAAAGCACATTGTAGAATTGTGCATCATCCCTGTAAAAAAAATCAGTTATTCAACTACCTGTGAGGGCATCTATTTGCATTATTCATAGGGTATTAATTACACAACTCTTGAATTTTTTTTGAGCCTTTGCCATTGCAGCTCAACACCTGCAGCAGGTAGCCCAGCAGCACTTTGCTGCCTCCGCTCCCCCCAACATAGCCTATTCAGTTTTCTCCTCCTGCCTAATTATGACAATTACTTTCTTATCCTCCTCTTTTATTTCCCTTTACTTGCATTGTTTGAGCCAGCTATTACAGCTTTCATGTTCTTTTAACAAAGTTGTTCTCTGCAAAGACCCCACCCAAGATGGCACCATGATATCAGGCTGGTATCAGGTAACAGCACTGCAGCTGAAATCGGCTCTCCACCAGGTGTTTTCCTGACAGCACCTAAAAAAAATAGAGTTTGTGGGTTTGTTTTGTTTTCCTCCTACTGATGCATCTCTCCATGACCTCCTTGTATCATCCCTTCCTGCTCAGCACATGCTGGATCAACATGGATGCATGGTCTTGGAGGCTTTTTCAGAAGTGGCAGATGTCCCAACGAAGGGCTCAGCTGACTGCCTAAGCTCAGCATTCCAGCTCCTCGAAGCTGAAATCCATGGCACCAAGTGTCTAAGCATCACCAAGGACTTGTGCTTACAGCCCCCCTGCAGCGGGACCAGGCAGGTCCTGCAGCAGGGGCTTCCCTCCTGCGCAGACCAGATCACTGTACGGGGGGGCTGTATGCAGAGTGCAGCAGGTAACGTGCTTACTATTTGAGAGCACCAACAAAGAACCAAATAACCCACGTTTGCCAGTGCTGGAAATATGTCACCAAGTCAGAGTCTAATAAAAGAGGAGGAATGGGGCTAGAGAGCAACACTGTCACGGTTGTTTAGGTTATTCATTAATATAAATTTTCACAGCCAGGTAGGATGCAGCATACCCAAACAGGCCTCTAATAGGCTGCAAGAGTGCAAAAGCTCCCTCAGCAGTCAGTGGAGAGAAAAAGAGGAAAACAGTGTATTTATTCATCCCATCTTCCTCAGGCAGCAAGTGCCTGGGTGAATTGAGTGCCCTGCACTGACCAGAGAGGGAGAGCAGACTGTTCAGATGGACCCAGGGGAACTGGGCTGGCCAGAGCAAGGAGAGCCAAATCCCACCACGGTCATTTGCTATAGGTGGGTCTGAGGAAGTTCAGAACTGAATCAAATGCAGCCTGAAGATGGAGGACGAGGCAGGGTGCCAGCAGGGATTATCAGCGTGTGTTTTGTGTTGGGCTATTCTGCTAAGGCCAGGGCCAAGGTTAAGAACCACAGGATCAAAAGAAATTACCTGTTGCCTAGAAGGTGATGGCAGGCCAATGGTAGTAGTAGGGATAAATAACTCATCTTTCCCAGTAACTCCCAAGTATCTCCATTTGTCCTAGACAAAGATAATTCATCCAGCATTCCAGACACCAGCCTCACATTCAGTGATCAGCCAAGCTTGCCACTCACTTCTTTTCATGATGAGGACAACTTCTCCTTTTCTGAGACTTAACACCTGCCCTACCCCTGACTAGGCCACAACCCCTTCCACTTTTAAACTAGGTGCAAACCATAATACCTGTTCAATGAGTTGAATCTGGCCTTGAATTATCAACCCCAAATTCATGCCAGGAGGCATCAACTCTCATTTTAGCTTTGCAGAAAAATCTCATCCTACTTCTGAGCAAATCAAAGCCAATTTGTCTCCACATGATGCAACCCTTATCTTAGCCAGACAGGCTTTGCAGATGCTTACATTATATCAAACTCTTCAGCTTCTGCTCTTAACATTCCAGTCCAGTGATGCTGAGGTGAACCTAGATGAATCAAGTGATACTAACTCTTACTTGGGTTTTACAGGACTACAAGAACCAAACAGAAATTATACCATTTTGTGAGCTGGTGTGAGCCCTAACCATAGGCTTGATATCCTTGCTTACAGACCCTCAGTTGGTACAAAATGAATGAAAACACTCTCACCCACATAGTAGCCATCCTACTTTTAAACTTGTAGCAGGACCCAGGAGAACAGCACACAAAACTCAAGAGATCTTCAGCCTATGCTAAGCCAAATCCCAATGATCATGCTTTTTGCCTTGTTTTTTCAAGACACACCTGAACAAATCAAAGATCAATGTTTTCCCACAGGATGCCACCCTCAATTTTGCTTGAATAGCCTTGCGGGCACATGCACATGCTGACCCATGCAGCTGTTTAGACCCTTTCCTTTCCATGTGGTTCCTCAGACACAGGAGCAACAAATCCCCACCCACATGGCACCAGCAGTAATCAAAGCCCAAAGGCAGTGGAAACACTCCAGAAAGCTTAGGGCAGGGCCAGGGCTTCATTCAATAGGAGCTGAGGAGTTTCCTGTTTCACCATCAGGTAAATCTAAGGGTCCAGGATAAGAGTCTGTGCAGCATCCTCAAGAGCTTAATTGTTTTTCACAAGGATGAGCTCCTGGAGGTCCTGTGCTAAGATGGTTTGAGGGTTTGAGGAGGAGGGCTGGCATTAAAAGGAGCAAATTACTTTTGGAGTCTTTTGGGGTGAGGCAGGGACTCCTACATACGTGTCTATAGGCAGACACTTAATGCTTGGGTTGGAAGAGCCTGCTTTTTTGCTGTAATTGGCCCAGTGGGAAGGCAGGATGGGAGCTGATATCACTCTGTCGGCGTTATTTAGCACTTCCCATCATCTCAGTGAGCACTATCTGGCCAAACCCACCATCAGCTCCACCTGTGGGGCCTCCCCAGCTCCAACAGCAAATCTCCTTTTTCAGGCCATGCTGACTCTACCCTGCCCAAAGCCAACAACATTCAACAGCTCCAGCATCTGGTGTCTCCTAACCACCCTTTGGCAAACAGCAGCCACTCACCGCAGCTGCCAGCAGCCCTCTATTACATATCAAAGGAGGAGAATTGGGCAGGATTAGGGATCAAAACAATGCATGGAAGATCTCAGTCTGCTTCTGAATCATTCAATGCTTGGAGGCTAGGATTAGAGATGGTGCCACTGGAAGCCAATAGCTCCTGCTTTTTTTCTGGGGCAGAGGCAGTTTGCCGGAATGCTACTCTATGGCATGGTAGTTTTTAAATACAGGGTTGGCACTTTGGCCCAAACTCTATGCCAAATGATAAATCCTGCAGATTTGTGTAAATACTGGTGTCAGTCTGGATGGCTTCTGCGTAACTGTGGGGCATCTGCGGATCTCCTGGATATACAATAGCAGAAGCAAATAACTTAATAGGTCTGTTGTGAGTAAAGCCTGCTTCAAAGGCTGGAGTTGAAGTTCTGATTAAGAAAACCAAGGGATGAAGAGCTAAGCTGATTTACACATTTTGCAACACCTCCCAAGGTAGATTGAAGGCTGCTGGTAATAGCAGCAACCATCTTCTGGTTTGTCTTGGGGCACAAATTGTTCTCCAAGCAAACACTGGCAAGCCTCAAACTAGGCTTAATATTAGGGAAAGAGACAGCAGGGACTAAAGACCTCTTTATTGTTGTTTTCGATTAAGCTTAGAGCATTGCAGTGGATGCTGCCCTGGCAGGAGCTTAGTGATATATTCAGGACTCACTGCCTGGCTGGTGCCCTGGGTTGATCAGGGTGCTGTGGTCAGCACTCAGGCAGTGGCACCGAATGAACATTTTTGCTCAGGCCCAGGAGGTCCAGGGGGGTTAGTTCAGGTTAACACCAGCAGAGCCACCCACCTTCACCAGACTAACAGCACTTTTGTTCCTCAGCCCTTGCATGTGGATCCACCCAGGCATAATCCCCACTGCTCCCACAGCAGCACCCAGCCAGGCTTTTAGTCCCTTTCTCCTGCTCCCTCTTTTTACCCCATGCTATTCTGCAGCCCAGATGTGCCCTCGCACACACTAGACAAAATATATCATATACAGGGAACACAGATAAATCATCAGGGAAATTGCTTGGGAGCTATAACTTCCAGAGTACACATACTGTTATTCCCCCCACTCCTCCAATAGTATATGTTGGCCTACGTGATCTCTCTGAATGTTTCAATTTCCAACCAATTCATTTTATAACTGTACATTTTTTAAAAAAAGTTAAAAAGAATACAAAGCTTCAATTAGTAAGCTTATTGTTATCTATTAGATGTGAAGAACTTCTGTTGACTTTGAATAATTGCCTTTCTGCTTCAGGTTAGCATCATTGGAAAGGCTATTGAAGCACATGCCTAACATGAAGCAATACAAACTATGGTTTATAAATTAACATTTTATTGCAGTAATCCTTCACATGAGAGGTACCTCTGCCTTGTTTATGTACCTCTGTCCACCTTCATGTGCAAATGTAATGCTTATGAATTTTAATAGATATTGGAAAGGCTCACTGAAGCAAGAACAGACTCTTTTCACTGGCCACAAACATAATACAATGGCACTAACATTTTTTTTTCCACCCTGCTAATTTTTTGATCCTGGCTTCTTATTTAATAATAAACCAGGCTGTGAACACACTGACTCATCTCTTGTTTTCTCAAAATAGTGAGAAGTTGTATTTATTTTTTTTAATCAGTAACTACCTGAGAGAAAGGAATGCCTCATAAGATAAAGGCATTTAATTAGTTTGTTTGCTGGTAAGAAAAATATGTAGGTGGGTGTGGGCTAAATGCCAAGCCAAAGTGGTCTGGCTTTACTGACAGTTCAGCAAAAGAAACAGATTAGACGTCATGGAAAAAATTACTCCCTGAACAGGAAAAGCTGGACACGGCGCATATTTCTGTTCATGATCTAGCTTTGTAACAGTAAAAGGAACCACTAGCATTAGCTAACAGAATGTGCTCAGTGTGTAAAAGGGCTAGGAAACAACAAAAGTGTAACTGAATTGGAGGACTTTGCCAATTACATGATATTTCTTTCAAATATCTTATTTCCATTATTATTAACATTATAGCAAGAGTGGGTACTCCTTTGCGTCCCCAGACTGCACAAGGGCCAACACATCAGCACTGTTGAGGGGCACTGTGAACATCTGGCTATACTAAACACATTTCAGAGCAGACTCAGACATCAGGCTGCTTTCAGTTATAATTCAGAGCACACTACAAAGCAGAATACTTTTTGTACCTATGTTAGCAAACAAACAGTACTATATCAATCATCCTAATCTTGATTTTAATGATTTTCACATTCCTGTGGACGCGAAACACTCGAGATACAACGTGCTGGAATCCCAAAACACAAACAAACCCAGAGAGCCCACAGAGGAGCACAGGCCTGTTTAGACTTTGGTTGAAGGCCACATTTGCATTGCAACTGGACGTCTGTTGTACTCTGTTCACAACTGGATCCTTCTGCTCCACTGCTGCTATGGAACTATTCCCCATGCTTGAGTTTGTGCCACATCCCGTCATGGAAGCGAGCCCATTCGTACTGAGCTCCTCCCTGGGGACTGCAGGGCATTTCAGGCAAAGCTTTCCAGCTGGTCACTACATCAGGAAAATCTACCAGCATGTTTTGGATACAGTATCTTAGTGCCAGTTGTCCTTTACCCTTTAGACTTTTGTCCCAGATAACAACCAACCAGCTCCATATCTCTCCTGAAATCCATGATTCCTATCGTAGTGACCTGGCTTATTTTATGATCACTCAATTAACTCCCACCTTTGGATTGTTAAATCAGTTTCTGTTAACCAGGACAGACCCTGAAACAGCCAGTCCATTACTGGATGCCCCCCATTTCTGAGATGAGTTTTCTACTGTGTCGGAGGAACCTGTCTGCTTCTCCAGCAAATCTTTGGCAAAGCAAGGTGTCTGTTTACCACAAGGTCCCACTCCTCAGACAGGGATGACAGCTGCCTTGAAAAAAAAAAAAAAAATCACATCCATCCCTTCACATTCTGTAGGGGTCTGTTACAGACTTTCCTATCATAATACTTGATTTTTTAATTTTATAATTATAGGGTTTGTGTGCATGAGTGCCTGAGTACTTGCAAGGAACTTAGACTGTTTCTTCACAGCCACCACCACCCAGTCCAGGTACATGTATCAGACATGTTTGTATGCAAGACTCCAGAATAAATTGAGTCCAATTGGAGGCATCTAGTTCTGAAGACCAGGTCTGACACTTCCAGCAACTGCTACTGATGGCACAGGGACCCATTGGACAGGAGAGGATAGAGATATGAACAGAGAACAGGAATTTACATCAGGTCAAAGACCATGAACCAGATCAAAAATTATAAAAAATTAGCAGGTGGATGGTCTGCTCCCAGCTGGCAGAGAGAAACCTGGCTCTCACCCTTTCTTCTCCATGGGATCTTCCCTTGCACACGCTTCTCCCATTACAACTTCCACTTCCCCTGTGCCCCAGCAAGACTTCCAACTTGTGCCCTTACGCAACTCCAATTTCCCTGGGAGATGGGCCGGGAACCCTACCTAAATAGACAGCAACTGCCTCAGCACTTCTTGCTGCTGAGCCAGTAACAGCAAAGGTAATGCCCACACCACAGGCTAAAAGGGTGGGACTGCTGCCTGGGAAGCCACGGCTCAGGCACCAGCAGCAGCTTGTGTCCCTCAGCATAGCGCCAGAAATCTTCCACGCTCCCAGGCAGGGTTTGTAACTTGTTATTTTACCCTGTATTGCCATTGCATCAGGACTCGTGTAAGACATTTTAAACCCTGGCTGGTTACTTTTCCTTTCTGGGGTGCCAAGTTGGGGGTGGGATGGGGGTGGGGCTGGGAGGAGGCAGGGGAAGAAAGAACAAAATTAGGTTTGCATTTTCTCCTCCAGGAGAAATTAGAAATTAAATCCTGGGTTAATAAATCTGCACTTTACCCATACTGGCCCCCCACAGTGAGGCTAAAGACAAGTTCTCCCTGATACATCCACATGGCTTGGCCAGCTGCTGTCCTGCCAGGGAACCTGGGCTCCTCCAAGTTAATGTATTCCTTCATAGTTTGTATCATCCTCTCTGGGTCACATCCCCTCTGGCAGGATGACACAACTATCATTTTGCAACGCATTGCCTGTACACACACGAGTGAGGACCTCCCTGCCATTACCCTCCCCAAACTTACAAGCTTCTCCCTCTACCGCAACCACAGTTGCTGTCTTTCACCAGGGGATATACCTGCATGCACGGCTCCCATCGCACGTGGCTAGAGCTGGACTGTTTCCTTGCTAGGTTGATTTTGAAAGCTGACTCTCTAGCATAGAGGTGTGAAACCTCCACCCCAACAACAACTTCCTCAGCATAGCTTGGTGCCCTGTGAAGTCCCACTTCTGTTCCCCATTCCTTCTATTGATCTTTTTCCAGTCTCCATTTTCACCTCTTTGTCCCAAAGGATGCTCTGGGACTCCCGCTTCCCAACTCCACGCAGGTTGATGCCTGGCTTGGGGCACCTCAGTGCTGCACTGGGGCTACAGCATGCTCTGATGACTCCAGGTTCAGCAAGCTGAAGAAACCTGGTGCTGTGGGGTGGGAGATGCTGGCCAAGAAGGGACACGCAGCCCACTGGCTGTAGCCACGTTCATATCTCAGGTCTGGGGGCACTGTATAGGGTCTGGGCAATAAGGAAATACAGACTGGTGTGTACTACTGCAAGAGCCACTGATATGGTAGCTGAGAGCCCTCTGTGGCCCTAGGTAAGGAAAAGATTTCTCACCCCATTTTAGTCAAACAAAAGACTTTCCCCTCCACTTTAGTTTCTGCACTTTTCATACTCAGCCCAGCTTAATCTTCACTGCACCCACATACAGTATTTAGCCATGTTATTAAGCCTTTGTAGACTGCAGCAGACACACACCACATTATGTGAAAAATATAGGCATTAATGTAAGTGTTTTTAAACATGGCACAGTCTCCAGAGTCAATTAAATACTTAAAGTAAAAAGTATGCATGGCTGATGATAGGAGGAGTATAAAAATGGCACTGGGCAAACAGCTCTTAAAGAACATGAATTTCTGGCTAAGAAAATAAAAAGAACCAAGAGGGGAAGCCTGGAAAATTTTCCATTACATGAAGGGTCTCAAAAATAATTAATTAATGAAACTTTTGTTGTGAATATTAATATAATATAGATAGATTTGAGGACTTAAGAAAATACTCAGAATTCCTTGGTTTTATTCATTTGAAAAGCATGCTTTGATACACATGTCAAATCATATTTTTATCTTGAAAAACCTGAAGTAAATAAATTGGCTCTTGAGATGCTGGAAATGAACACAGTGAATGGAAAAGACTCAAAAAGTGGGAGGAAGCTTTAAAGAGAAAATGTTTCTTTTCGCCAATACATAAAATAGGATATATTAAAAGTGCTAATTAAAAACGAAACAGGAATGAGGACTTCATTTTTGTGAAATGCATATTGACAGTAATATAAATTATGAGCAAATTAAAAGTTTTGCCCATAAAATAATCACACAAAACCCATTAGAAAAAAATGTAAACCCCAGCTCCTTGCATATTCTTCAATACTTTTGCTCTACTTCCCCAACAATGATATGACCAATGAATGGTGAATTTCATGGCCACAGGAGATGTAGGCAGTGTTTTAAAGGTATGAGGAAGCACAATAGGAAGTGCAGTGCTGACAGAGAGAAATAAGAGGTGAAAAGACTGGAAAATACATCCCTTAGGAGAGAAAATCTGACAAAGTAAAAATAGCAGAGTACTGGGGAACAGGAAGGTGACTTAACAGCCTGTGAGCAATGATGAACATTTCCAACACTCAACACTTACAGTAGCAAGTTCATGCTCAGCTTTCACTCCAATGTCTGTCTCCCAAGCTGAACAATGAGTTAGCTAATAACCTGCACATTTCCTGTACACTTCACTTGGGAACAGCATCATTTACTTATCATCAGAACTTTTATTTAGACACAGAATAATCAGCTTGTCATGTAAGTAGGTCAAAGGCACTACTTGAAACACAAGTATTAATCCCAAGATATCTCCACCATAAAATTTTACAGTTAAATATCGACATATATGAAAGAATCTAGATCTGGGACATTTTTCATTCCTTAAACTGCACCAAATTATTTTCACCCCTTTCTCACTGTCATTGAGATACGTTTTTTTTTCAGCACATCTTTCGCCTTAAAAGACAGGTTAACCTTTCTTGTCTGTTCACATGTGTGTGGGGCACAACTCTCCAGATTATCCTCTGTTCCCTACAGATGTTCAGTGGAGGGCTGTGCTGCACCCACTGACTGGCTGATGATAAAACCTTCTTCCCATTAACTGCAGCCAGGCACAAAGCATGCTGTGAGCCCACTGACACAGTGGAGCAACTGGGCTCCTCTACATGTACACAGCCTGGTTTAGAGGTAGAACAAGGAAAGAAAAAAAGCAGCTGTCATGAGGACAGAGCATGAAGGCACCTGAGAAGTTGGTTTATTTCAAAGTTTTGAAGAATGGGACCAGCTTGGGTGCCAAGCTCTCTGAAGCAAAGGTCAGCTTTGAGGGGACTCATGTCACAAAGCCAAGTATTGGGGAGGGAGGAGGATTAGAGGGGAAGAGGAGCCTTGAACCATGACTGAATCACATCAGAAATCCACAATAACAACAGGAACTGTAAAAAACCCTTCATACAGACAGCAAGAGCTTTGAGTCCCCTCTTGCTCCAAGACTGGGTGGCAGTGGTACCAGCAGGCAGCCCTGATATTTCTGCATCACGCATGCACACACACACACACGCAAATCAAATGTGCGTGAGCAGCTCTCACCGAGGACAGCTTAACAGCCAAACAGCTATGAGAAAACATTAGACACTCATATGCTAAATAAAACTAACCAAAATAACCGAGGGAAAGGTTTTCTGTTAAAAGAAGAAAAAAACCCTAACACAATTTCACAGAGCAAGACGTTTTGCAGAAATGGTTTGATATAAGTGTTTTCAAGAAAGGAAGAGACCAAACAATTTTTCAGATTAACAAAATGGAATGAGAATTATTTTTGATAGGGTATTTTTTTATTTTCTATGTTCTCTCTATTAAAATATACTTACCTGTATAACAGTAAAGTATAAGATGTACATACTATCAAAATGAAAGCTTTCTGGAGAATTTTCATTAGGAATAAGTGAGTTTTGTACAATAAAATGGGGACTTTGTTTCCACACAGGATTTAAGTGTCAACACTGGGCTTCAGAACAGAATTACTAATTTCTCAGCTGCTCCACCACTATAAGTGCGCTTCCCCTGATTAAGTTTTGTGGTAACTCCTGTAATAAAGGCAGGAAGCAGGAAAAGATACTTTTCCTCAAGGAGAAGGAGGAGAACCCTGTAACTCATACTTGCTTGGAAGAGTTGAAGTCAATATGTCTTTCCACAGTGGCATATTCCCTAGATTGGACAGAACCCATCAAAAAAAGCACACAGAAAATTCATGTAGCACATACCAAACCAAATTAGTTTCTCACTTTCCCACAGACAAAATGTGCCATTGGGTGTTTTCATCTCGGCATCTCCAAGTCATTACGTCCCAACCACTCATAGGATAAACTTTCAGCTAATTAGATCACAGTCTCCCAGGCTTTAACCCTTGAACGTAATTTACAGTTTACACCATAACAACAAAAGCTCCTTGACATCGACAGCTTAATTTGCTGTCACTGATCGCTCCACTGCCACTTTAACCAGATAGGTTGCAGTGTCAGAGACCCACTGAATTAGCTACCCGTGGTGTAATCTTGGGTATGTAATACTGAGTTTTATATTAATAAAGGCTGATATCACCATGATGCACTCCTGAGGCAGATAGGAGATGCTGAAATGAGTGGAGTAATGAGGAACCCCACCCTTTCCATATATACTTGTTAATAACTGGTTTCTCTTAATAAGGCTCTTCTAAAGGACGGGCCTTTTCCTTCCCAGCAGCCATACATAATACCCACATAAGCATAAATGGAGACATTTCTTTCCAGAGCGTTGCTGTTATGCAATGTCAAAAGGTACGTCTCCATCAAGCCAGGGGCATGTAAAGAGAAAACCAATATTAAGCACAAGAAAACAAAATCAAAGTGGAAACTGTCCTGTCTGTGAATAAGCCCTGGTGGACAAGACATTACGTTCCCACACACCCCACACTCTTTTCCAAAGGATATCTCTTCTCAGAAGAGGGGCCCACCCTGCACCTCCTTGGGTTCACAGCATCTTATTGCAATCCTACTGTCATTACTGATTTCAGGAATTGGGCTGGACAATACAGTACAGCAGCTGAGCTGTGGGTCCTCCTGCCCTCAGTGCTGCCCTGGTGTACAGACACCAACTTCCAGCAGAGAGGCAGAGCACGGGATGGGACAATCAGCCACGGCTACGTCTCCCAGAGCTCATCTCTCGCCATCCTTGGCCAGATGCCTATTACACACAAGCAACAGAACAGTCAAGGCCAAAATTTACACATTTTCTGCTTTTGTCATTAATTTCCTGCTAACTGGCCTAGAAGTCCATTTTGCAGCCTCCTTTTTCTTTCTCCTTTGGTATTGCCACAGAGCATGACATTTTCTCTCAAACCCTCTTAAAACTTCCTCTCCTTCTTGCTGTGCTAGCTTGCGTGTAAGCTAATTGGAGAGAGATCATCAGCCAAGTGAAGTAAGGTCTGAACACAGCTGTGTGTCATATCTCTCCTTCTGTCTGTAAGATAAATCTGGGTGGAGCCCAGGAAGGAAAGGAGAGTGGAGGGGAGCTGGTGTGGGGCAAGCCTGAAAGACCCAGGAGGGAAACACACAGTACAGGGGGGGTGGTGAGATGCACACAGCTTCTCACCCAGTGTGGTGAATGGGTAGCAATGGGAGGATGATGAGAACTCCTGGTATTTAAGCTAGGCACGCAATCCATCCCTGCAGGGCGATGGCAGAGTGGGGGGAGAGGGAAGCAGGGAACTGAAAAATCCCTGAAACAGAAGGATGGGAACACAACATGACACAGTTCATGCCTAGTAGTATTCATAGCACTGATGTTAAGGACTACCCAGGTTACTGAAAGGACTGCAGTCATATCACAGTCCTATCCCTCAAAAACAGAAGGATCCACCTTCTCCTCTCATCTGCATATTGAAAACTTTGGTCCAGATCCTGAAAACTGACCCGCAATAAGAGGGTAGCAAGGCTCAGGACAGGCCCTGGAGTTGGCCTTTAAGGAACAACATTGATTTGGAGAGAGGTGCAGGAAGGGTCTGACACATCCCTGCAGATCAGAAGCAGATGAGAAGCCTCAAGCACAAAGAAAAAAGCAGATGAGAAGCCTCAAGCACAAAGAAAAGCATCCAAAAATACCATAAACCTACCATTACTCATCTTGAGGGAGCACAGGAGGAGCCCCAGGTGCATACAAGCCCCAGATCTATACAGAGCAAGATGTGCACTTGCCTCTAGGAAACTATGAGACTAAGCCTGGGGCTGAGGCAGCACATGGCTACCGCAGGGCTGGCAGCAAGCACTTGGGTGCCGGGTGGGCCTGTGCCCAGGCACCATCCCTCCTCCCTCACTGCCCAGTAGGAGGAAAAGCCCAGCAGGGCTTCTGGAGAAAAGTGGGTAAAGGGCATGGTCCCAGCTGCCTCCAGTTAGCCTGCCCACTGGTATGAAAAGGCAGGGGAAGATGAAATTAAGGGATAATGAGGACGAATCGACCCTGATCATACTGATAGGCAACAACCTCCATTCAGAGTTGCCTAATCACTGTGGCAATTTTGGTAACATGGTGCAGGGACTCGCAGGAGGACAACGTGCAGAAGCCCGTGAGGTTTCGTGTCAAAGAGGACAGGTGACAACCAGATGTTGCGCCAAGCCTTACCTTGACTCAGCAAAGCCATGAGTGCAAGACACGCACCCAGCCAAGATCAGAAAATACCTTGTGCTCACCACATGGAAAGCACCATGGCAACTGGAGAGGAACACAGGAGGGCCAGATCCTGGGGTGATTACTCTGACCTTACTCAGTGGGAATTTTGCCTGAACAACAACTGAGTAATGACTTTGCGTGTTGGCACACACATGACACACCATTGCGTTTTATGTGGGAGTTGTCTAGATTTCTAATTAGCTAGCACTTGTCCTGGTTGTATTTTGACAAAACAGCACTAGACAAGTCTATTTTCTTCTACCCCTTCCTGTATTTAATAGCATCTATGATGCACCTTGACACACCTGGAGGGGGCTAGCTCCACACTGCAACCTGAGCATAGCTGCAAGGCGCCCAAGTGCAAACTCACTGCGGACTTTGGGCATGCTCCAGGGACAGTGGCAGGGAAAGCCTGACTCCACTTAGGACTGCAGTATGGACAGGAGCTTCCCACCAGGCACAGGCACCATTGTGCATGGCTGGACTTTATCCACCATCTCCTGTCCCATAAGTTGCTGTGACTATGCCAACTGAGTGCAAAGATGTGACCTTGAGCCATCTTTGCTGAAGGCTATGGGGACAGCTGGGGTTTGTGGAGCAAGGAAAGCACACGAACACCATCTGCTCACCCTGATTTCAGCTCTGCCCACGCACAAACATTTAGTGCCTAGAGCATAGGTCATGAAGCAGCTCTCTGTTCAGCTCTCAGGACAACCCTGCCCAGCACTGCCCACAGATTGACAGACGCCTCGTCCTGTTTGTGGTTTAATGCTTCTCCTCTACCACCACCACGTTTGGGAAGAAATCCTAAAGCAGCAGTGTCTCCGATTCAGCCCTGCTCCACGACTCAGAGGCTGCCCAACCTCCTCCCCACCGCAGGCAGCCGCACACCCTGACGCAGGCCTGACCCGTGATGACTGTTCTCCCCAGCATGACTTCCTGGTCAAAGTTCTCTGACTCCTCTGAGCACACAATTAAATTATTATATAACACTCTCTAAGTGCTACCAAGTGTTTCAGGATCACCGGAATATTGTTTCTGAAGATGCAAAATAAAAGCCTGTGACACCCGCAGACCTCTGTCACCAAAAGTTATTGCAGAACCCATTCCCGTTGAGGCTGAAAGAAAGAGGAACAGTGCAGGTTTTACAAGATAGCTCTTATGTCTTTGAACAGACAGAAAGAGATTCCCCTTGCACACACCTGCAATTTTATTTCTAAACCCAAAGGAAGATGTATGTATGTAATTATGCAGCAACGTGCTTCCAGCCAGGGATTTAATAGCAAGTCACAGAAAAAGAAAAACACCATGTGCGTCAAACTAAATATTGTGCTTATGAAACATGGAGATAACAACAGATCAAACCAGAGACCAGAGTGCAACGAATAACCCAAACAGCCCCAAAAGTCACAGCGCTCTGTGCAGTGGGAGGAGGGTTTGCATCCCTCCCAACAGCCTCACTGAGGCTGACAGGAGTGCAAAGAGCGGCCAAGCCCAATGTGCTGTTCAGTCTGAAAGCTACACCTGTTGTGACAAGCATGTTGT
Source organism: Aegotheles bennettii (assembly GCA_013398125.1). NCBI lineage: Eukaryota > Metazoa > Chordata > Aves > Caprimulgiformes > Aegothelidae > Aegotheles > Aegotheles bennettii. The sequence continues at coordinate 319,752 of VZRW01004381.1, read as the reverse complement.
TCTAGGAGATATACTGCAAGCGTTTGACACCTTTAAAATCTATTTTGATCTTCAGATAAGATCAGTTTACTAAAACAAGCTCAGATATTGCAAAGGTCTCGTTATTGGCTTAAAGGAGAGCAGTTCCAGAAAAGCTTTCAAGGGCATGGGTCAAGCATACAATGCCAAGTTTAATAGCAGCAATTCAGGACGCTGCTACCTGTTAAGCTGTTTGTAACCCAGGCTTTTGCACTGCATGGCCAGCCACCAGCAATGCTGCAAAACAGACCACGTGCTGGCACCTCGACCTTGCCAGGGCTGAGCTCACAGACTTGCTCAGACCCTGCTATGGGCAATCATTTGGCACCAAAACAGCCAAAGCACATGTGCACAGTATCTTTGCCACCAAAGGCAAACTTCTGCTGCCAAAAGTCAGTGTGCCCTTAAACCACCATGGATTTTTCTGCTCTGAATGAGTTTTTTTAACCTCATTTTGCTGTTTAACTGACACAATTAGCAGTGTGTTCAAATAAATAAATGAAGATGTAAGCACCCCAAAGCAGACTTGCATATAACACTTGCATATAACTTCCATATAAAAAGGGGCTCCTTTCCAAAACACGGAGGAACTCAGACTTCAAAATTGACCAAATGAGTTGAGCTTAAGACTCCTGCTAATTTTGAACAGTGGCCAAGCTTACTACCCAGCTTGAGTGTGGGGTGACCAACACCCCTCCAGTTTCACAGACATATTTCTTGGCATCACCAGTGGTCTCACAGAACTTGCTCTGTAATCTGGCATTTTACTGAGTAAGTATGTGGATGTATATAACTTTCCTTAACTGGCAAGAAAGTTCACACTGAATCTATTTTTGAAGTCAGCACACAGGGTAACTCAGCCACATTGCAACAGGAAATATAAACCCCTGCATGCATAAACTCTTGGGGAAAAAAAACATTACTCACTTGGATTTTGTCATTGTTTGACTGCTTTACAGACTACATACAGAAGGCAACAAGTGTACGTGCATAGTTCCACAAAAACGTCTCTGCCGGTTTCATACGTGATAAAAGACAGACAAGCTTGAGTTCCCTGACCAAAATATTTTAGAATTAAAAATTACTCTGACCTCAGATTTTTTTTTTTTATTTTGCACAGTTTCAGGTTTTTCTGGGCAGCTTAACACCATCTTTCTAAAATAAACAACACGGTACAGAAATTCAGGTATACCGTGATCTTACTGTTTTCAGCTGAGCTGAATAGTTAAGAATTTTGTGATATATTTTCTACCCATCCAAGCCATACAGTATTTCCTCAATGGAGATGTTTTTCAACACAGAAGTTTGATCCTAAAAGAAGAAAGAGTATAATGTGCCCTAATTCCAGTTCTGACTGGAGACCTGAAAATCCAGCAGCAGCAACAGACAGGCTCTAATCAGAAGCATTTTCTGGACCAAATTTTTTTAAAACAGTTTTATATTCAGCATAAAGACATGTAAACCTCTCAATCGACAAATTCCAAGTTTCATTTACTTGTAAATACCTACTTATCTGTTCATATCTGTACAGATACAGAATAGTCACCTTCCCTAAGCATTGACCCCTGTACTTTTTTCAAGACATTCCTGTGCTGACAATTAACTTCTGCTTATATGAAAGGCTCCCTTTGTTTCACGCTTTTTATACAACCCAGTACTGCTGATAATCAAACACTATGATAAAAAAAAATAAGCATCCCCTCCCCTGAAAAATCCCAAGTATTTTAATGGGATGAGCACTTTGTCTGGGAAGCAGGAAGACAATGTGTCAACAGACAAGTTACCATCCAAAAGCATTTAATGTTTAGGGTAGAAAAACAGATGTGGCAATAAAAGTCTTTTGAGGGCAATTCACTCTTGAAATTGAGCCGAGACACTTGTCAGTCAACAGATCTACTTAGTGTAAGTAGTCTCCCTCTCCTGAAGAAATTTCAGCATGAAGAAAAAAATGTTGTAGATTGTAATGAAATGATCTAAAACCACACCCCACAAAAGCATTTTCTTCCTTTCCTAGTGGAAAAGTGCTCTACTATAGTTTTCTTGGGCTTACTTTCTATATATATTTTTTTTCCTCATTGTGGGTTAGCACCGAAGTAAATAATTTCTCTGGAGAGAGGTTTAGGAAACAATGGGGAGAAGGAGTGGCGTATTTGGAAACATAATGACACAGCCGGACACACTCAATGTCAACAGAGATTTCAATGCACTTGCACAAGAAGATATTATGGGAGAGGTCTGCATTGTAACTGGGTGAAATACTTCTGCTTGTATCAATAATGTATCATCACTACAACACCAATCAGTCTATATCAGGGTCTACCTTATGGCATCGCGACATTCATTATGAAGCCATCCTTGGTCATGAGAAACAAGAGGTCATTTCTTTCTGCACCCCATTAGTGACTTGTCTACAAATACCTGAACTCTCAGCTCCAGCACAGAGCTGGCATAACAGCCTTAGAGAGGATTACTTCATTTAAGACAAAAAAGAAAGCTGTGCCTATTAATTAGATTTCTGTGTTGAAAGATACCATTTTAAAATCTATGCATTTCATGCAAGTTACTGAAGGTGCTTCCTGACAGACTTTTGTACGTGCAGGTGTGTGTATGTATATATACACACACACATACATATAAAAGCAGCACTTTTCCCTCCCTTAAAAAAAAAAAAAAAGAAAAAGTATTTTTGAAATAATTGTCCCATTCCTCTCACCAAAAGACCTGGTATTTGGAAAATTATTTCTTTAATGAAGGCATTTCAAATCACATTCTGAAACCAAAGTAAGAAAGCCTCAAGAAGAAAACACAGACTATTTCAGATTATTTCAAATTTAAAATTCTAATTGCCAGGGTCTGTGGAGATAATTTCTATTTTTCTATCAACTTGAGAAATTAATTAATAAGTAAGTTTTTAATTGACCTTCACTTCTTTACTTTTCCTCTTTGCTCTCCACACTGCTGCCCTCCCAAGTCTTTCCCTCCTCCTCCCCACAAACAGAGTTGTCATAGACGATTTCTGAGCACTGGCTGGAGGGCTGTCACCTGCTCCACCAGTCCAAAGACTGGCATCTCCTCCCAGATCTTGCTGTGCAGCCCATGCAGGGTCATGCCCCAGGTTTTGCTTCCACTCCATCCCCACCACCACAGGCAGGGTAACTGCTGCCTCTGCTCTGCCCCTTGCATTCCTTGCCCTGCTCTGAGGTAGGAGCTCATTTCAAGGCTAAGTAACTTGTTGCTACAAACAGTAGAAGCTCCTGCTCTTCTTCCTTCCTCCTCCTCCCTCCACCCACCCCATAGCAGGTAGCCAGGCAGAGGACACCCTGACTATTGGGGCATGCAGGGGGAGGGCAAGAGAGGGCAACCAGGGTTTGGCCTGTGGGCATTCACCTCTTCCTCTGCTTGCTTAATACACACCTGCCTTTGTATGAGAAGCCATATGGTCATATACAGCTTCTAATACTATTTAAGCACCATGGGTTTTTTTGTGGAACCTGGTCTTGCTACTGATGCTGGTGGGAGTTGACTCAAGTGCATCACTTGCTTAAATAAGTTCATTCAATGCTATATTTAGAAATATCCTCAAAACAAATGTAACTCAGCATCTTGCTCATGCTCCCCACTTCACACAACTAAACTCATAATTGGACTTTTTTTGCTCTAGAATCTACCCAGTATGCAAGCAATCCCAAACTTTATGGAAACATAGAGCTTTTTAATGGATATTAAGACTTGGCTGGCTGTCTAAATATCAGTCTCAGTGCTACTCCTGACTGTAGATCCAGCCTGCTCTTCACAACAGCAGAAGAGAAGCTCCACAAAACTCAGGACATGCCTCTGCTGAAAGGCAGCAGATCGTGCTGTTTGCATGCCTAGTTTGCTCTGGGTAGAAATTCAGACGCTAAGTGTGTGTTAGAGGGTTGCTTTGTTTTTCATTGTTTGTTAATGGACAAGACTCTAGCCCTCCTTTGTCACAGGGGAGGCATGCCAAAAAAAGAACCAAACAGAGATAGTCACACATGCCCAAGCTTGCAGAGATCTCCAAGCAATGACTCAGCAACTAGACCTCACTTGGCCATCTCACAGCAACCTCGGCACAGCAGAGTAAGAGTGAAAACAGTTCAATGTCAACATTAGTTCTTCGACGGTTGATCTTTTCTGTAGGTTAAACAACGACTGTGGTATGTGTGAAGATCAGAGAGAGGTATGGAACTCTGCAGGGAGGGGAAATGCAACAAGAGAGGGCGAAAAGGACAAAAATGGAAATGAGAGGGCCAGGGAATGGAGGGAAAGGGGGAAGGAGAGAGAGAGAGAGAGGGAAGCAGACAGTAGTCAGGCAAGTCAGAAATAGTAGCAATGTAAATGTCTAGCTTGCAAAGAAACCATTAAAAAAATCAAAACACCCTAATTTAAGACTAGATAAAAATTATATCCTTGCTCCCTCCATGCAAGCTTCTTCTTGATAGCAGGGATTCTTCTACATGGAGAGACAAGACAAAGACCTGGCCTTAGGGCTAATTATTCCTATAAAGTAGCTACAAATAAATCTACCCCCCACGAGGCCAGAGTCTCGTCTCTGGGCTGAGACCCCTCCTGAACCACCAGCACTGTGCATTGAGGGAGAGGTGTAACAGCACACCTTGTCTTCCCAAAAAGCTGCCTTGGCTTCCTGAAGAGTGAGTGCCTTGGACAGGGCACATCTTTAGGAAGTAGATGATGTGCCAGCCTTCTGTGCCAGTGCAATTAGCTGTGAGCTACTGCAGGGCTGCCTGTCTCCCAGCAGGAATCATTGCTGAGCTTTCTGCTCCAACCTGATGTTTGCTGGGGACTTTCAAAACATCCTGAAATGTGATAAATGATTTATCTTTCCCTAACACAGGTTGGCTCCCCTCCCACCTTACAATACCCCCAAGGGCACAATTAAAGCCTTTTTGGATAATAGGAACACTCCCAGGAGTGCTAATCATGCTGGAAAGATTGTTGGAGCATTTAGAAACCTAAAGCTTATCTTCTGTGCCATACCAAAAGGGATCTGCTTCTGCAGACATCCTAATCTGCAGGATTCTATTTAAATTTCAGCTAAATCCCAGTCCCACACTGGGAATAAGAAAAGGCTGATTAGAAGTTGGGTGAATCAATACATGCAGAATGGACTAGAGACCTAGGAACATTCATTTTGGCAATAATAAAACTGGGAAAGCTGTGGGTGGATGACTAAAAGGAACAAAGGGCTGCTTAACAGCATTGAGCTAGGGTAAAAAGGCCAGGAAGAAAAGCGCTCATAAAACTTTATGACTAAGATCAGGATAAGATGAGAAATACAGGAGAAGATGTGTTGGATCAGGAAGCACGCCACTCAAAACCTAGGGTGAGTCATGTCGACTCCTGCCTTTTAGGACAGGAGGTCTGCCTTGCTGAAAGGGTCAAGCTCCCCTCTTCAATGCCCCCATGAAATGGCTGGTTCCCTTCAGTGAATTCATGTGACTAGTCTAGGGAGGCCCAACCTCACATTTCAAAGCAAGACAAGCACGAAGGCACTAGAGCCACTGGTAATTCCAAACTTGTATTAAGATCATCAACATTAAGAAGAGGGGAAAAAATTACCCCAGAGGAAGTTACAGGGCAACGGATGTGCCCTGAAGGGCTCGAAACAAAGAGAAAGAGCAACAGCTTCAGCCTTCGGGAAGAGAGGTCGAGCATTCAACCAGGCTGGAAACAGGACGACCTGGGGCCAACTTTACAGCACTTTGGCAGGGCCTGCATTTCTTCTGCCCCATGGCTATGTGGAGAACTTTCTCCTCTAAAGTTGTCAATTTGCAAGTCTCATGAGCGTTTAACTCACTTAATAATCTGGTTTTTGCTAATGTATATTTTGAGCCGCAGTGTCTGTTCATTAAAAACAATTTTCTTCTGGAAGTATAGAATGGTTGCAATATTTTGAAACACCAACATGTGAGGTCTCATGAAGAGCTACTGTTCGGACTTATTAAAAAGATTACTGAAACATTCAAAACAGATTGTTTCCTATTATGTTTCATAAGCAATTTTCAGCATTAAAAACAAATACAGCACTGGGATAGGTACCTAAAGGTGCTTGGTTTTATGCCTTGATTGCCTTCTAACAGTTTTAACTTCTTCCCCCCCCTTAAAACCTACAATCCAACAATTTTTTGCACTGATGTGCAGTAGACCAGAAACAACACTTGAGCACTGATGTGCAATTCTAAGCTCTGTCATAAGGTCACCATGCCCCTCACGGAACTTCAGTCCGGATTTTGATTACTTTTAAAGATTATTTACAAAATTCATTAGAAACACTAGCACAAGGCTGCTGGAACCATGTAGAAAACAACCAGTGGGATTTTTAGGGGGTTTTTTATTTACTAAGGCTAAATTTGGGGTTCAGGCACTCTGAGCCACAGTCCTTGTCACCATGCTAATTTTCTGCCTGAAGGACTTCCAACATCTTTGCTTTCTACAGAGATTTTGAACTTCTGCTATCAACACAATTCAAAAGGTGATGAACAGGATGAAATAGGTTCAGTGAAGCAGAGTTGCACATGGAGTGTTCTCCACGCTTCCCACCACCTGCGGTGGGAAGGGGGAGATGCGAGACAGTAGCAGGAAAGCAGTGCTTGGGGTATTCCTAACCCTACAGCAAAAAAAATGGACCAAGAGACTCAGAAGTAAGCCTTCCAATTTCCAGATGACCTTCACAGACTCAAGAAGTTTGCAAGTTCAGGTAAAAATCTGATTGCACGCATACATGCTTGGATATTTTTGAACTAATGCTGATGATAAATACTGAGGTTCTTTGATTGTCTGAGTTCATTGACAATAACATACCTCTTTATGCTCCAAATGAACATGAGATTCTTCAAAGCTATTGCTTCATCTAGCATTGAAGATGGACAGCGCGATCCACGTGCTTGCAAGTAGACAACACATCTGCAGTGTACATCAAGACGTGTTCCGAAGAACACGCTTACTCTCTTACATTTAAAGGCATCTCGTTGTGGCATGGGAACACTGATGAGTGCTTTGCTACTGACACAGGTATGCTCTCATGGCCAGAACCGACTTTCAGTGCTGTTTTGCGGGAATGTGGAGGAGGAGGAAGCCCGCAGCCTTCCAAACCGCAACAGGCTGCTCCGGCTTGGTTTCCCACACCTCAGACCGCAACTCTCCTATGAGAAATTGTAACTTCTCGGGTCAAATTAGTGACTGAGGACACCTAGTGGGGTTTTGCTTAAATACCAACACCACAAAAACTTCATCAGAGAACGCTTCATTAAAAACCATTATTACCATTAAATCCTCTTTAAAAAACAAAACAAAAAAACCCCAACCAAACCAAAACCCCCCAAAAAACCCACCGACACTTTTTGAAAATTTGGTTGCTGATGCTGCAGAAAAAAATCCCAGTCTATTTCCCCAAATGTTTCTAAGCTTGGTCATGCCACCACACGCCACTTCAGTTTCTTTCCTTAGACTGGTGTTTCTCAGAGTTCAAGGTCGACAGGTCACCACTGTATTTTGAAAGTGTTTCATGGACCTAAACCCACCAATAGGGTCAATCAGCACTAGCAAGGTCATTAGCATTGCTGGTTAGAAGAGTTCTGTGGCCTCAAACTACCAGCAGAGCTCCAAACTGCAGGGCAGAACTTTTTCTGGGGGCAGGCAGAGCTTTTCATTTTTACCCATTTGTAATGACTAGAGTATTATTCTGTCAAAAGTAAAACAAATAAATACTTGCATAAATCTGTTATTGTTGAATCACTAACATATTGAGCACAAATAGGTTATCGATGCAGTTGGCAGAGATTTTACAAAGGACATATTCAAACTGAAAGAGGGCAGATTTAGATTGGATATTAGGAAGAACTTTCTTGTGAGGGTGGTGAGACACTGGCACAGATTGCTCAGAGGAGTTGTGGCTGCCCCCTACCTGGCAGCATTCAAGGCCAGGTTGGATGGGGCTTGGAGCAACCTGGTGTAGTAGTGGGAGGTGTCCCTGCCCATGGCAGGGGGGTTGGAACTAGGTGATCTTTAAGATCCCTTCTAACCCAAACCCTTCTATGATTCTATGACATTGTAAAAATCGGTTCACAATTTCTTTTTTTTTTTTGAGCAGGAATAACAAGATGAACACATTTGAGGATGTAATCTGATCCTTGACAGATTTGTTTTGGGGTTTTTTGTGAGCTAAAGCACTTCTTTGGATTTCTCTAGACTGATGACTTTTATTTTGGGTTACTGCAGCTGTGTGAGGGGTTTATTAAAGAGTCAAAGTCAAATGGTGCGTGTCACTTTGGGATTCTCAGTCCATCTTCTGCTTTCGTCCTGAAACTGAGCTTTTATTAGATCGGAGCTCTGGAAAAGTGATTTCCTGTTCTCAGCTACTCCCAAGTATTGATTTAGAGCACAGAAATAAGCAGGTAAACTAACAACCTTATCTACCTCATTGCAGATTTAGTGAAAATAAAAATAAAAATCCCCAGACAGTCCCTTTTCAATACCTGGCGGATATGTGCCAAATACCCACACTATTCTTTCACCTCTCGAGGTAGATCATGCAATGATTGATAACTCAGCCTGTGCTTCAGCCTGCCCCTTAATTGCCTTAAATACCTGTTTCATCATATTCTCTCTGCTGGTTCCCATGTTTGAGAGGCATACAAAGTCAGGCAACGAAGATGTTTGATGGCTTCAAAGTAAAATAGAGGCAAACAGAAACAGGAGAACCTCTTCCCACCCCTCCCAGTCAAACCTAAACATACTCCTGAAACATACTTTAGTTTGAGGGAGGATTGACTGAGGAGGGCCATTTCTCCTCCTCTCTCTCCAACGGTAACACAAAGCCCAAAGTTCCCCAAAGAAGTAAGTGCCAGCCTGAAATGGCTCAGAGCACCCTCGAGAGGGGAAGATGAATGGAGAAGCAGCTCTAATATAGTCTAATGACAGAATTAACAATGGAAAAGCCAGGATAATTTCAGATCTCTTCCTAGTATGAAAAAGCATAGAAAATTGGTAACTGGATCACTGTTTAGTCTCTCTCTGGTTGAATTCACCCCAGTGTGCAGGATAATTCACTGGTACAAGACAGTAGTGTTAGGTTTGATATTGTGTGAAATCAAATTGACCTCATTTTAAGTGCTGAGTATAGGGAGGGTACAAGACCACACACACATACTGAACACAGCAGTACGAGGAAAAGAATGAGACGACAGGGTGAGCCACCACGATGGCTTGCACACCAAAGCCTGATGGCTAAATAGCAGGGTCATGGCCCCGACTACAAGGCAAGAGCAAGATAAGGACACTGCTCCTCTGGGGAGCTGAAGGATGACGCATTGCATTTTTCATTCATTTGGGTGCTAGGTCAGCCTTTCTGAACCAGATTTCCTTTCTGCCCACGCTGTGTTTGGTGCCGTCTTACTGAATGAACTTTCATTATCAGGTACTGATAAGAGCAGGATGCAGGCTCCATTGTTATCCCAGTTCTTCAGCTCTTAATGAGAGATCCATGCCATTTTAACTGAATGTGCAGGTCACGCTAGGAGGACAACACTCTCTGGCCATCCATTCAGATAACAAGCTGTAAAACTCAGAACTTCAATACGAAAAGCAGAGGTAGGACGAGCTCATCAGAGCATGAGTTAATACCTCTCAACACTGCTGAATACCACGAACACTAAGCACAACACTGTTTCTCTGACTAGACATGTCTGTTCATGAGATGTGCACTTCTGTACTGAGACAAGAGTCACAGTAACATATCACCAGCTTTCTTCCCGGCACCCAGGAACAGTGTCAGCTGTGACAGTAAAGCTCACCTGTAATTATACTACATTGCAAAACCAGAGGTCTGCTGGGTTATCTCCTTGTCAGATTTCATGTAGTCAATAGATCTCCAAGACTTCATTCTATCTTAAACACCTCTGACAGAACTTTTACTGTCTCTCACTGAAGATTAGGACTTTTTCACCAGTCTTGTTGTTAGGCACTAGGGTCCTTCTGGAAAAAGGAGCAAGCCTTGCCCAGTTCCTTGTTCTAAGCCAGTAATGAATCATTATTTGAACAATAGAGTCAGATAAACAGACAGTCATGGCCTCAACTTTTGCCCTGAGCCTTGTGGATTCTCCCTAAACATCTGCTTGGCAAAGGGCAGAGTTTGTGCCGGCACAACTTTTGCCCTGAAAAGCACACGCACTTCAAACGCTTATCATGATAAGGAAAAATTATCAACAGATAAGGAGCTGGGGAGAGGATTAGCCTAGTAAAAGACTATGAATACAAGGCAGTCTTGGTGGTTAAAGATTCACACTTTCCTGCGCTTGCAGTGAGTATAGGTGACCTGTGATCTTCCCTCCGCGTCCTCTGGCCACCACAGCCAGCCAGCCATAATCCCACAGGGTTTCATCGTCAGGGAAGTCTCCTGACAGCCAGCCTGTTTTCTTCTCCTTTGCAATGTGTCCCTACCTGGCTCCGAAATTTAAATGCACTGCCAGTTTTTAAGATTTTATCACAACTGTCCCACATTGTTGTTTGTCAAATTAAGATCTGAACTCCTGAAGGCAAGCAATTATGCAGGAATCTCAGGTTTCATTAAAAAAACCAGCCAACTAAACAAAACCCTTCCATACCTTAGAAATGCTAAGAAAAAGCTTGAAAGTGAAAAAAAAAATAGTATAAAGGGTTAAAAATGTAGAGTGAAACACAGAAAACCTAACTTTTAAAAAATCAGATCAAGACTGTTTGTATTCCAAACTTTTTGGGTTTTTTTTTAAATAAAACATTTTTTCTCCTACCTGGAAGGAACAGAGTAGGAGGGGATGAAGCTTGAGTAAATTTTGACTGTCTGAGATTACTAATAATTAATTTTACAGCTAATTTGACAAATAAATTCTGATTAGTCTAAAGAGGTCAAATAATCTCATACACAAGGAGAAAGGACAATTATAAAACTTCTTTATTGTTCTAAACCCTGTTATGAATGTGTCAGATTAACTGAAAATTAATTCTGTGTTGGTTTTGCTATTGTTTAGACAGCACTAAGAGAACATCAGACACTTTACAAACACTGAAGGCTGACTTAAATAACTGAAATATGAATACACAACATTTATATGAGGGATGGAAGCTGAGCGTTCTTTAATTATGTCTCTGACTCGTCCCAGGCTGCACCTTTCGCTAAGCTGAATAGCATTAAAGATACAAAATGCATGCTTTGTGGAGCACTGGCACCAGAGGAAGACAGGTAGGTTCAGGTTCACAATAGCTTTCCTGTTCCTACAGGACAGCTAGTGTCTTCATTAACAAAATGCTTAAATATCATCAATTCCTTGCATGTGTCTTTGCTCTGTCACAGAAATGCAGTGCTCAGATTACCTCGCCTGATGGACTCTTTCAGAGTTTATTTATTGCAATCCTACAAGAGCACTATGAATGGTGAGGACACCATTATACAAGGCACTATCTAAACAAGCACCACAAAGACATGCCCTGCCCCAGAGGACCCGAAGTTCACAGCCTTGAATTCAGGCAACAATATCCCAGGTGAGAAAGTGGACAAACAGGACTAGGTGGAGAGAGTAAGTTTGCACACTGGTCTAGACATAGCGGCCACTAAGGAGTTGGGAATTTTATTTATTTATGTATTGTTAAGTAAGATCCACTGAAGAGATGCATTTGCAAACCACCAGAAGACTTGAACCCCTTCAGCTCTGTAGCAATGCCATTCACTATTTTCAACATCTAATATCCAAAGGAGCAAACACAAATCTGGTCTGATCAGAATCAGGCTCTCAAAATGAGACTCAGTCAAGGGAATTCTCATCCAAGAGCTCCCTGAATAAGGTACAATTACAATCTCGGTGTTTATTTATTGGGCACGGGGTGTTTCCAATACTCCATTTCCCTATTGAGCAGTCATGTACTAATACGTGAATGCCAGACAATGACAAAGGTACATGGAAAGCACACGGAACCCGCATTCCCATGATCCCTGTTGCAACTATTTGTGTTTGTTTGTTTTTTAAATCTCCAATCTATGAAGTTTAAAGTGAAAAAGTGAAAGAAAAATGCTTTGCAGCCGGAGCCTGGACCAGTATTTGCTCCCATGGCCCAAGTGGGGCTACCCTGACCTGGCAGCACCGGAGCCCCTGGGAAGGTTCGTGTGCCTGGAGGCCAGCGCTTTCCACACCTGCCCTGCACTCCCAGGCTGAGCTCTGGAAAGCCCACAGACAGCCCTGAAGTCTGCACAAGGGCAAGGGCACTCTTCTCAAACCTCAGGATCTGCGCTGAGAACTCATTCGTACCACTCAAGAAATAAAAATAATAAAATAAAGCCCAAAGGAGGTAGGAATCTCCTCCATATGACACAGTGGCAGGCAACGGTGCTTTTGCTGTCCTTACTCGGGGAGGAGGGGGGGGCGCTCCACACCCCGTCCTTTCCCTCACGGGCTGCAGAGCCCCTCCAGCAGCGGGTCCCCGAGGGCAGGGGTCCCTGCGCCTCGACCAGACCCCTCCGGCAGCAGGGCCCGCGGCACCCCCCGGCGGGGAGGGCCGGGCTCGCCCTTCCCCGCCCGCAGGCTGCCCGAGGCCCTCACGGAGCGGCCATCGCCTCAGCGAGGGGAGGGGAAGGGAGCGCCGCCTTCACCTGCCCGCCCGCCCGCGGCGCCTCCTTCGCGCAGGGCCGGGCTCCTCCTGAGGGGCCGCGGGGAGCCGGGGGCATCGCAAGGCGACAAGGCCACTTCTGAACGAAGCCAGAAATAAAACCGGGAAGTTCAGTAGTGGCTTTTTTTTAAAATTATTATCATCATCATTTTTAAACCCGCGACCGTTTCGATGAGGCGGTTCCCCACCCT